>OX371224.1:186573819-187173819 GCA_947310385.1 Nephrotoma appendiculata | reverse complement strand
AAAGGTTTCATTATTTGTAGGAGTTCGTACCCAATTGGTTCTTTTTTGGTGAACGTCAAAACATTATTTGGCCTAGCTGCACTAACAGGAATGGTCGAGCCTTCTATTTTATCTGTCCAACCGGCAAAATATCTCCAGGCTTCAATTGACATGCCAATGTGTGTTTTCAATGCCAACGTGTAAACTGCTCCGGAATCAACAGCTTCTATGGTAGCTAATTCCTCTTTGTGATGTTCAAGCAAATCTGCCAATTTTAACATAATTTTGCCACGCTGACGCGCCGATAAATGATTCCATTGACCGTAGAAAGCTTCTTCGGCAGCATTCACTGCTTCATCAACATCAGCAGGTGAAGCGCATGCAACATTGCAAAGATGTTCTTCATTAATTGGACTTACAATTGGCAGTGTTTTATTATTCTCAGCATTTTTGAATTTGCCATTAACAAACATTTGGGTCGGAACACGGATCTCCATTTTATTTTCCTTTAGTACAAAACCTTCGAATTCAACCGTTTTTGAATCGTTTGAGCCACCATCACGAATTGTCTTAATTATTTCAGCCATGAATTCGCCAAATGTTGGTGCCAAAAATAGAACTTCGTTTTCCATTGCTATATTAAAATTATCCTTAATTTCTTCAATTAGGCGAACAACATCCATAGAGCCAGCTCCGGATGCAAAGAAATCTGTATCACTATCGATTTCTAATTTTAAAATTGCATGCCAAATTTTATTTAAATCTAATTCGAGTTGTTTTTCGGTTTCAGATAATTCGAGAAGAAGATTTTGATCAGTTTTTTCTTGGCTGTACCATTTCGAGGCTTGTATCATACGGTTCTCTTTTTTAACGCGTTGAATGTTTACGTAATTGCCATCAGTCCCTTTAAGTAGAATACCATTTTCATGAACGATTCCTGGTTCAGATAATCCTTCAAATACTATAGACTTTCCTTTTGGTATTTCAATTGATTTATATAAGGACGCCCCAAATAGTCTTACTGGTACACGTTCATCATCGATAATTACGTGTGTAACGGCACCGGGAACTGAATCTAATCCACGAATAAAATTATAAATTCTTAGCGCCGATTGATTCAGATTGATTACTTGGTTTGCCTCTTTAAATAATGCCGGATCATATGTTGCCCCTTCTTCGGTTTGTTGAATTTTGGGCGCTGTACCATTCGCCACCATTTTAACGGATTCAACCAGAGCTTTAACACCTTCGGGATATAAAAATCGTTTATATAACGTGTCCAATGTATCATTGATATCAACAGAAGTTTGACGTTGCAACAGAATTGGACCAGTATCCAAACCATCATCAGCCCAGAATATGGATAAGCCGGCCAATTCATCACCTTCAATAAGCGTCCACGAAATGGAACTGGCCCCTCGATGTCGCGGCAATATAGATGGATGGTAACATATGCTACCTAAGGACGCACCGTCGATTATTTCCATCGGTATAAATTGTGAGCAGAATGGTAGCACATTCAAATTAGCATTTATCGATTTATACGTTTCGAACACATCTGGAAGTACGACACCATCTTTTCGCCATGATTTTATTTTAAATACCGGAATATTAAATTTATGCCCGGTTTCAGCTAAAATATCTTCTTTTGCGCCCTTGTCCGGAATTGTAAATATTCCAACAATCTCATGCTTGTCATTCAACAGCGATTCAACAACTTCGGCCGCGAAATTACTTTGGCCAATGATGGCAATACGTAATTTTTGTGGTTGGGAAGAATACTGGAATTAAATAAAACATGTTACTTTGAAATAAAATCTAAAAATAGAATATATATGTCGAAGATAACGTTTTGTTATAAATGTTAAGTCATTTTGAAGTCAACACAGCTTTATTATTTTATGTGTTATCTAACATACGGGTCAACAAATGTGTAACATGTGCGCGAGTTTCAAGTGGATTTTTTTTTAAGATAAACAAGAAAATCATAATTATGTTACCTCCGTGTCCATTTTTATTTTTTTTGTAAAGGTAAATTTTTCACTGTATCCAACTGTGTAGAAAAATCGAAATAACGTTTCCAAGTAAAGTGTTAAGACGAACTAACTATAAAACATAAGTAACATTGGTTACCTAATTGAGTTTTGAGGTACATTTTAACATTTATGTTATTTGTTTATTTTTTTGTGTAAAATTGATAAAACATAGTTTGGCCCTAAAAATGTTTTGAAAATATTTTTTTTTTTTTTTGTTTAATTTTTTTGAATAAATTATAAATTTAACGTACGTGAACATTTTTGAAAGAATATCTTGTAACGGTTAAAAGTTTATCAAACACAATTATTATTAGACGTTTCGAAAAATAGAAAGTTTTAATTTGCTGCTTAATGTAGACAATGGTATCGATTCACTAAACAAACTCCTTTTTAATTTTACACTTTTTAAATTAAGTTAGCTACTTACAAATTTATTTATTAGAAAACTCATGTCTTCAAAATTGATTCACACTAACGATTTAATTTTTTTTTTCAAATTTGTGTACTTTTAGTAAGATGAGCACTGGTTCATTTTTCAATTGAAACTGAAATGTTATTGTTGCTTGTACTTTTATTTATATTAAATCCCCTACTTTTTTTTGGATTGCTTTCTGGTTTCTTTATATTTTTTATCATCTTATTTTATTATCACCATCATTACTATGTTTTTGTCAAATTTCTTATAAGATTTACGTACGTATTTATGTGTACATATACCAATGTGTCGAATGAATGGTGAAAAAAATAATACATCTGCCCTTCCTCAATCCCATTTCCACTACTTTAAATGTATGTAAATTTATGTAAGATTGTGTATAGTCATAAGCCGATCGGTACAAATTCGGAAACGGAACCGAGTTATTATAAACAAACCACTTACAATTGTATAATTAATAAACTTGAAAACTGTAATGTGTGACTATATATCGCCTCTGCTGTTGTGAAAGCAAGAGTTTTATCAACGATATGCATATGTTATAACAACAAAATTCTAATAAATTAATTTAAATTTTAAATAATCACAATAATCATAATAAAATTCAAATAAACTGGTTAAATCCAGTTACAGTGTATTCAATGAACTAATATTTATGTTAATTTTGTTGATTAATATTTATTGTTGGTGTTAACCTAATGGTGGAATGGATACAAAGTTTGGTTCATCGAACAGCATCATCATATTTTATTTATTTTCGTTTATTATTAGATAAAGTGAAAATTATTATTACGACTAAATTCTATATTTATATAAAAAATTGACTTGCATGATCTGCTTACAAGTTAAAAAAGCAGATATTACCAAGTCTTAATATTATTTTGTTATCATTAGCACCAATTGTTAACAATTATCGTTCTTTCTAATTTAATGATATTTTGTAAACAAATTTATTATTTTTTTGTAGCTCTTGTCAAAAAAAAAAAATTTCTTGATTAAATTAGAATTTCCATGCGAAATAGTTAAAAGATCAACTCGCGGGGCGCTCCAGATTATACTTTTCTGGTTTATGCTTGTTTCGCTTGTTGGATGCGAGGTTAGATAATGAATAAATGGCGTGATGAAACCGGAACGCATGACTTTTATTTAATTGAACATTTATTTATGAAATTTTATTTTTGGGGCAAATTTACAATGAATATGCGCGGTAAATTCATTCACAATTTTTAAAGCAAACGTTTTTAATCACCCGAAATACGTAAGAGTTGTGTAAAGAAAGGATTAGTGTAACTTATGGTCAACGATGGATTTCTGATAAGGACTGGCGAATAGCGAAACCAACATGAAGCAATCAATTTTTACTCTTACTATTTTCCTAGTTAGTTTGCCAGAGTGATATCCAGATCTGAATTTAATGCGCCTAAAAATACTTGTTTACCGTTTTGAGCTAAGCTAAAATTAAAATTTATAATTTAGTAACGTCTACATATTTTTTATTGTTATGCTTAAATTTCATTCTAGATGTTTTTTCTTCATTGATAACAAGTTCGTATCACTCGATGTAATTTGGTTTGATCTTCGATCAAATCTTTGTGTGAACTTTAAAATAACCTCGCTTATATTGTATTGCAGTCAGTTTAAAATATTGGTACTAGACGTCATTAGAGGACGTTGCACGAATGCCAAAGTTGTGTTTGGGGCTTCTACCAGGAAATAAAATAATTACTAAAGTTATAAATTTATGTTGTTTATTTCAGTTCAAAATAGAAAATTCTAGTAAGATTAATTAACATATAATAGAAATAGTATCAGGCAATTTGAAAAGACTCGGCCTAAGTAATAGAATATTCACGTCGATTATAGAACTCGCCGGATTTACTGCGGCGTGAGTCCAAACTACATATAAAATAATTAAAATCATTAATTTCAATCAAGGTTGCATTGAAAAATGGGTCACATAATTCAGTTTTTACGATTCGCAAACCATTCGTAATGTTTAGCTGCGGATTTCTAACGAATGTTTTTGTTTGGTCGAATTTCATGACTTTAATTTTTTATATATGAAGTTTTAAACTACCGCGGCAATTAATTTACCGCGGCAAATCCAGCGAGTTCAATAATCAACGCAAATCTTTTTGAGAAAATGCACATTCATTTTTCAATATACACCTCAATTACTATCTTTTACAGTCGCAACTTACGAGTATTCGGCCTATTTAGATGTGTATGCGCTTCATGATGTATTTTCCTCGCCTCTTACCTCTTCGCCTATAAACTTATAGCGTTTTCTTTTTACAAAATACCGGCAAAAAATTTTGATGTACATCAAAATTTTTTGATGTAAATCACATTTTCGTGTTCTTTTAGCGAAAAAAATAGCAAAAAAATTTGATGTACATCAAAAAATGGAAATGTAGATTTTTACTTCCATTTTAACTACCTCATACAAATATTCATATACATATAATATGCCAATCGTAAATATTGACAAATACGTCAAACGCGTCATTTGAAATTTTTTCAAAATAGTTTGTTATTGTTTTCGGCATCCCTTTCGGGATTAGGCACACTACGATAAAAACACATCAAATTTTTTCGTATTCTTTTTACTATTGGAAATTTGATTTACATCAAAAACGTAAAAAGAATTCGCTATTAGTTTGGAGTGGCGATATTTGTGTTGCATCGATTTGCATTTTTTCCTCAAATTTTTTTATTGACGATTGGTAAAGTAGAGAAAACACCACCTACTGGAATAAAATAAAGCTATGATTCCTTGTAAAATATGACAAATATGAATGCGAATACGTAAATTTTAAATTTTATCGTGTGAAATAAAAATTTCTTATAGGGAATGCAAACCTACTCGATTGCTAATGAAAAAAACTTTTCATTTTCATTATTTCACGGAACGGGAATTGACTCCCAGCGCTCATGGAACGATTAAAAATTGGTACAGCGGCAAATTTTAATAGTTGTGATTTCATGTAAAAAAGTGTCTAAGATCACTGCTCCAATCGTTGCGGAACGATTTGTTACTCACTTTAAATGAAAAAGCCATAAAAAAATACGTTTTTTTTGTTTTTGTTTTTCGCTATTATTTGAAATTTGACTGTTGAAGCCGAAACACGAAAATGTCAGAAAATTCAAAAATGTTGGATAGGTACTTGGAGCAAACAACAAACTTTGGCACTAATAAATGCGTTCCGCGATTGTCATTGCATGTTAAATCCATTAGACACACATTGTACTAACAAAGTAGGGCGAAACGATAAATTAAATATAGTGGAAAGTGGTGTTACTATGCAAGGAATATAAAATAAGATTCGCACTGTCCAGTGTCCAGAGTCAAATATCACGCGAAAAAGCAAAGGTGATTAATTCGAAAAGCAGCGGAGCAAGTGCTGATGTAGTATACGTGCCAAAATTATGGTGTTACAACGAATTGTCATTTTTGCTGCATTTCAATGCATTGCTATATCGTTTTCTTATGTGACCACCAAATGGAGGCTCGTAAAACATGAACAATACTATTATTATACAATAACCATTTTAATTTATGATTTTTTTTGTAATACAATTTATTACTATTTATTTTGTAATTCATTCAAATTTATCATTCTAATTTCATTCCAATTTCTCTCCCGTTGAAAATTTAGATGGCCCAAAACACCCTTTCTCAATTTTTAATTATGATGGAAAATTAAAAATTATGTACCTCATGAATATTTTGCCTTCATCATAAATTATTGTATGGTTTCTGGAAATTAATTTAATAATTAAAAAAAAAATATTCCTAAAATATTCCTGCGAAGAACAGCTGACTCAAAGATTCTTCATATCTTTAGTATGAATGATATTTTTCGTTTGGATGGAATTAATTCACCACATGTACCCCCGAATGACGATAAATAAGAAAGAAACAACATATAAAACTTTTAAGTATAAAATATTTTTTATTTTTTTTTAATCTTGGACTTACCTATTAATTGTTCTTTTTACTATTTAACATTTAAATTGCTCTTTTTTTATACAAATTTCTTGTTGTTTACATATACATTAATTAATTTTGAAATTATGTCTCATTCTATCGAGTACTAAAGTTTTCTTTTGTTATTATATAAGTACTAATCTATTACAATCTTATTTTTTTATACTATTGGACTATTATTTAAGTACTAATCTATTACATTTTTATAAAATTAATTTGTTATGTAGGGTGTTTCGTGCGAATTTGAATATTGTTTTGCAATTTTATTTTCAATGATAATTGTAGTTTTGTTGATATTTTGTTTCACATCAGTTCTATGTTATCTATCTAAAATTTTTATTGAAAAAGTTTGTTTTATATTTTGTTTCATATTTCTTCAATGAATAGAGTAGATGTTGTTATAACTTTTCATTTCGATATTTCGTTCACTGTATAATTTGGAATCTTGAGTTTAGTAGTTTAATAAACTTTAGTTGGTTTTAATGTACAGACAAGCAAGCGCGTGTTTTATATATAATATTACAACAATTGGCGACGAAGAAAAAAAAAAGATTTTATTAGTGAAAATCGCAATAATTTAAAAAAACAGAAATTAGAAAATAAATAGCTATGAATGAAATTCAGTTCAAAGAATTTATGGAAGGTATAACCGCCCTTATGCGAAATTTGCAACAAAACACGGGAAATAATCCAGCAAATGTTAATAATAATATTCCAGCATTCGAAAATTTCAATCCAAAAGAAGAAAAATTCAAGAATTATCTAGAACGTTTTAATAATTATTTGGCAGTTCGAAACATAAACGATGATAGGAAAAAGGCTAAATTACTCACAGTTTCAATCGGATCAACACATTATAATAATTTATCAGCATTACTTGGACCTGATAAACCAATTCAAGAATTAACATTTAGGGTATTGGCTGAATCATTTAAGAAAATGTTATCGCCGGAAAGAAATGTGGTTGTATCACAACATTATTTTCTAAATACATATCAAGCCAGTAATCAGTCGATATCTGAATTTGTCGCATCGCTCCAAAAAGATTTACCGGAATGTAAATTTACAGCAACTTGCACATGTAATCTGGAGGTATCAGTTGCAGACATTTTTCTACGAGCACAGTTTATTCGAGGTCTCAGAGATAATTGGATTCGGGAACAATTATTACAATTAGATGTAACAACATTTGTTGATATTTTGAAGAAAGCTACAGCACTTGAAGCGTCAAGAATTGAAACTCAGACATTAACAAAAATTGAAAATTCAAATGCAACATCCAGTAATTTAAGCGAGGTTCACAAGGAAGTACATTCAGGGCGATCAAGCCGAAATAGACATCGTTCAAATTCAAATTATAATCAACGTTCAAAGTCAAAAATAGATTACTCATCTCTTGGAATTGATGGGTTATGTTTCAAATGTGGTCGTAATAATCATCGAGCATCAGATTGTCGCATCAAGCAGAAAAATTTAAAATGTTCGTTGTGTAATAAAAGTGGTCACATCGCTAAAGTATGTATAACATCAATAGTAAAAGAACAACAGTCAACCAAATTCAAAGAGCCAGCTAAAATTCATCAAACAAATATTGTAGACGTTTTTATTCAACAAGTACCAATTCATTCCAGTGATTATCAAAAATATTTTGTCACCGTTCAATTAAATAACAAACCAGCTTATTTTGAAGTTGATTCGGGTGCAGCATTCACTCTTATTCCGGAGGACAAATTTCAGAACTTAAACTTAAATATTCCTATAATATCAACAAACATGTATTTTCGAGCATACACAAATGATATTTTTCTACCTAGGGGCAAAGTATTTGTTGATGTCAAATATAAAAATAATCAATCCAACGAAGAAGTGTATATTGTCCCAAAAGGTCGACCAGCGGTATTAGGTCGTATATGGATTCGACATCTAAATATCAAATTAGAAGATGTGGATAAAAGCAATTGTTTGGATCGTCATGCAATACATTTTAACACCAATATATCAATTGATGACGTCACCAACAAATTCTCAGAAATTTTTCAACAAAAAGTTGAATGTATTCCAAATCATAAAGTTACACTTAAACTGCGTGATGGTGTAAAATCATCATATACAAAAGAACGTGACGTACCGTTTGCATTGAGATCACAGGTCGAACAAGAATTGAATAATTTAGAAGCTGCAGGTATAATTACAAAAATCAATGTATGTGATTGGGGTTTACCATTAGTAGTGATTCCTAAAGGAGACAAAAGTGTTCGATTATGTGCAGATTACAAGATAGGTGTAAATGAAAGACTTGTATCAGCGAATTATCCAATTCGCCCAATTTCAGATATTTTACATAGTCTCAGAAATTCGAAGTATTTTTGTAAACTTGATATTTACAAAGCATATTTGCATATTCCAGTCGATGAATCCAGTAGTGAAATTCAAGCCATTACAACACACCGAGGTGTATACAAAGTAAATCGTTTAAATTTTGGAATTAAAACAGCTCCAGCAGAATTCAATCGAATTCTTGATCAAATTTTACAAGGTCTTAATCAAACAGAAACGTATTTCGATGGTATAATTATTCATGGTACTTCAAAAGAACAATGTTTATTTAATTTAGAAGCATGTTTACAACGCCTACAAGAAAATAATTTGCACGTAAATAAATCAAAGTGTATATTTTTATCAGAGAAAATAGAATATTTGGGGCATATAATTCAGCACAACAAAATTTCAAAATCACCAGATAAAATTAAAGCTATTACTGATATGAAACGTCCAGCAAATATTGATGATGTACGCCGTTTTTTGGGCATGATTACATACTACGCACGCTTCATTCCAGATATGTCAACAAAAACAACTCCACTTCGAGATTTATTACGGAAAAATCAAAAATTCAAATGGTCAACAGATTGTGAGGAAGCATTTATTAATTTGAAAAAGGAGTTAATAAGCGATCGAGTCTTAATACCGTATGACCCAGCTTTACCAATTGTACTGACATGTGGTGCCAGCCCTACCGGAGTAGCTGCAATTATGAGTCATATAATTAATGATACAGAACAACCAATAGCATATGTATCTAGAGCTCTCATCGTTTCTGAACAAAATTCTAGCCAATTAGATCGGGAAGCTTTAGCTATAGTTTTTGGCGTCAGCCATTTCTTCAATTATTTATTTGGTCAACATTTTACGCTTGTTACAGACAACGAACCACTATCAAGAATTATACATCATAAAAAGCAGATACCGTCGATGACTGCTGGTCGTTTATTACGTTATGCATCGTTTCTATCAGGTTTCAATTACACTGCGAAATTCAAAAAAGGCGAAGAAAATGTTAACGTAGATTGCTTATCTCGAGCGCCTATTAATGAACAATCATCACAGACAGAAAAGTTCATTGAAGATGAAATGCAAGAGATATGTTTTAATTCAATTTTACAAATATCATCAGTTACAATAACAGCTGACGTAATAGCACAAGAAACCAAAAAGGATAAGGAATTAACTCAACTTATACATGAAATTCAAACTTCACCAATCGATAATTACATGTTAAACGTTGGTATACTATTCAAAAACAATCGAGTTGTTATTCCAAAACAATTACAAGAACAGGTTCTCAAGGAATTACATCATACGCACATTGACATAACTAAAATGAAACAACTTGCTCGACGTTATGTTTATTGGAAAGGAATAGATCAAGCCATTGAAAAAGTAGTTAAATCATGTGAAGGTTGCGCTCTTATCAAGCATAATCCACCGAAAGTAAATGTACACTCATGGGATGAACCAGAATATAACTGGCAACGTGTTCATATCGACTACGCAGGACCAATCAATGATCATTACTTTTTAATTTGTGTCGATGCAAAATCAAAATGGGTAGAAATAAAACTTCTGAAAAGTTCACCAACGTCTTTCAGCACCATCCAGCTTCTTGACAACATATTTTCAAGTCACGGCTATCCACAAGTAATAGTATCAGACAATGCAGCAATATTTACAGGTAATGAATTCAAACAATTCTGTAATTCAAGTGGTATTTTTCAAAAATTAATTGCTCCAGGTCATGCTGCAACTAATGGTTTAGCTGAAAGAAATGTACAAACATTGAAAAATCGATTTAAAGCCGCTGAAAATGATTCAACACCATTAAATATCAAGCTTCAAGAAATAATGTTTCGCTATGGTGCCACACCATTAGCTAGCGGAAAATCACCAGCAGAGCTATATCTTAATCGTCAAATAAGAATTCGACTAGATGCTTTACGTCCTTTCATCCAACACCAAACCAAACTTCAACATATCAACGATCTTTTCAAGTGGGAGAGAGAGTACAAGTTCGTGATTTTTACCATAATAAGGTAGTTTGGCGTTTTGGAACAATAATTGAAAAATGGGGCGTTCTACATTACAACGTATTACTAGATATAGGTCGTTCGATTAAGCGACATATAAATCAAATTCATCGTACATTAGTTAAAAAGGTTCACTTCGATACAAATCCACCATCAAGTTTAAATGAGCAATCAATAAAATCAGCAAGTTCAATACGATTGCCACTTATGGACAGACCATCACCAGATGGTTTATCTGAATTTAGTGAAGAACAACAGTGTCAGGAGATAGTAAGACCATCGCAAGCAATTTAAGGACCATCCAATTTAAGACAATCTAGTCGTGTAAAGCAACCACCGAAATATCTTCAAGATTATATAAGAAGTATTAATTAAGTGGGAGAGATTGTTATAACTTTTCATTTCGATATTTCGTTCACTGTATAATTTGGAATCTTGAGTTTAGTAGTTTAATAAACTTTAGTTGGTTTTAATGTACAAACAAGTAAGCGCGTGTTTTATATATAATATTACAACAGATGTTGTTAAATATAATTTCATGTTACAAAACATCAGGAGCCTCCGTAAAAATTTCGACATTTTTTTGGCAAATATTAATTCGTTAATTAAAGATCTGGATATAATATTTCTAACCGAGACGTGGATTTCAACCAATGAAATTAACAATTTTAATTTATCTGATTTTACGTTTATCGCTAATTGTAATGATTCGTATAGATCTGGTGGAGTTGGGGTCGTTATTAGATCTGCTTTTGATTTTCATTTTACTGCATTGAACTTCTCATCAGCTGATGTTATCAAGCTAACAGTTCGCATTGACAATATCGATTTCTGTTTTATTCTAGTCTATAGATTGCATTTTATTTCTTCAGATATTTTTTTAAATGAATTAAATGATTTTCTAGTTACTGATAAATCTAAGCACAGAATCTTACTGGGGGATTTAAATATTGATTTATTGAAAGAATCACTTGTGAAAGATAATTTTTTGTTGTTGTGCTCTTCGTTTGGTTTTAATTCTCTTATGAATAGCGTTACGAGGCCATGCTCAAATACGTGTATTGATCATGTATTTTCTAAATCAAATATTTCAAGATATTCTCTTGAGGTCAATAGTGTAAATCTCCAAGTGACGGATCATAATACTATTATGTTCTCATTAAATATTTTAATCCAAAAAAACAGTTTTCGCGCTGTCATCCTCGATTGCAAACAAAAATTAGTTATCGCGATTTATTGAATACTTTAAATTCTTATGATTGGACCTCAGTGTTCTCTACTAATGATCCAAATTTATCTTATTCCATTTTTTATTAAAAAACTGACTGGGGAGATAATTAAGAACCAATCGATAGCTAAAATAAGAAGGTCGGACTTCAAAATAAAACCCTGGATAACCGCATCGCTACTAAGTTTAATTAATTATAAAAACCATTTAGTTAAAAAACTAGCAAAGAACCAGACTAATGCGATGTTGAGTAATAAACTTAAAAAGATTAATGCTAAACTAAAATGTTTAATTCCTCAAGCCAAGGAAAGGTATTTTAAGGCTCAGTTTTCTGCTGCTGACGATTTAAAATCAAAATGGAAGGCAGTTAATGGTATTCTGAACAACACATGCACTGAGCACTAATAAAATTATTTCAATTGCGGATGGAGATGATAAAATTGAAAAAGATCCATCCAAAATAGCCAATATTTTTAATGAATATTTCATCAATGTACCTACTGAAATTTTGAATGCTAATCATGAAACGGTTTATATAGAGGTCTATTAGAGATAACTTAATTCTCTCAAACTGCAATTATCAAAATTTCTTCTTTTTCCCAGTTTGTGAAGAGAAAATTTTTGCGATCGTTCGTGATTTAAAAAATAGTACTTCATACGGCTTTGACGAAGTTTCACATAAAATAATCAAAAATATAATTAGTAGTCTGGTTCATGTTTTGACTTTTATTTTTAATTCTTGTTTGTCAGAAGGGGTTTTTCCGGAACTACTTAAAGTTGGTGTTGTAAAACCGCTTTTCAAAAAAGGTTCTCAGTTG
Source organism: Nephrotoma appendiculata (assembly GCA_947310385.1). Classification (NCBI taxonomy): domain Eukaryota; kingdom Metazoa; phylum Arthropoda; class Insecta; order Diptera; family Tipulidae; genus Nephrotoma; species Nephrotoma appendiculata. Next base: position 187,160,967 of record OX371224.1, on the reverse strand, counting down.
GATAAGAATAACTATCGCCCTATTACTCTTTTGAGCACTTTTTCTAAAATCTTTGAAAAAATAATTAAACATAGATTGTTAGATTATCTTGATAAAATTAATTTTCTTGACGTACGACAGTATGGTTTTATTAGGAATTCTTCAACGGAAAAAGCCTTAATAGCATTCTTGTCGCCGCTGTACCGTAATTTGAATGATAATTTAAAATCCTCAGCTTTATTCCTTGATATTTCTAAAGCTTTCGACACTGTTAATCATAGTGTTTTATTATCGAAGCTATACAATATTGGTATACGAGGTGTCGCTTTGAATTTGTTTAAATCGTATATTGTCAATCGTAAGCAAACTGTTTGTGTTAATGGGAAGTTTAGTGATGAGAAACTAGTTAATGTTGGAGTTCAGGGGAGGATCAGTTCTGGGGCCATTGCTCTTTCTAATCTATTGTAATTCAATTTTCAGCCTGGATTTACGTGGCAATATCGTCGCATTCGCAGATGATATTGCATTACTTTACTCTGGTTTTAATATAGATTCCCTAGAACGTGATATTAAGCAAGACGTCGTCTTGTTGAAAAAGTGGTTCTTTGTGCATAATATGATACTGAGTTGCAAGTCTAAACTTATGAATTTTTCCATAGATGGCACAACGTCTATATTAAATTCATGTTTAATTTATCATTCGTTATCTTGCAATCATACCAATTGTGGCCCCTTTGCATTCCAATTGAAACCGTATACTCTTTGTATCTCGGTTTGCATTTGGACTCAACTAAATTTCAAGGGACATGTGTACAATTTAAAAAGCAAATTACGGATGACACTCAGAACTTTTTACTATTTTCGGAATATTTGTAGTCCGGAATTCCTAGTTTTATTTATGATTTTTTACTTTTCATTTTATGTAATTACTATATATTTGTTATAGAAATAAAACTAGGCAAAAAAAAAAAAAAAATAATAATAATTAGATTTTACTTACCTATTTTCAATTTACGTGCTTTTTACAATAAAATATTCGTAAATATTTTAGTTTTTGACATCGAATCGCTTGTCAAATTTGGGGAAATTATTAGAGTTCCCGATATTTCTATTGTAGTATGCGAGTCGTTTAAAGGATGAAACACACCAAGCAACAGCAGCGAGCAGCAAACATAAATTTTGGCCTATTCGCTTATGTAATGATACAAAATCATAGTTTGAGTATAAATATAGGTATTTCCATTAAAAGAAATTAAGTATTTTGTATTTATAATTGAAAAATTTTAATTTAAACAAATTATATTGAATGAAGTTCCATCTATCGCGGCATCAATAGGTTCCACACCCAGCAGCATTAAGAACAAGACACACCAAGCGCGGCGCGTCAAATTCCAAAGGTTCCATACAACTCGACGCGCATATCCATTCACACCAAGAGCGGCGCGGCGTCTTTTTTGTTTTGGATAATTTCGAGAATTTTAGATTGTTGTTTTATTAGTCTTTAACATTGGTAAATAACATGAGTGCATACGTGAATAACGAATGAGAAATGTATGGACCACATTTGAAGTATGATTATTTTTAGGTTATGTTCGGCGGCGATGGACGAATTTTTTTGGCAAGATCATAGGAAGGAAAGATCATAGATAACGCAATAGATAACAAGAAAATAGAATTTATAATACAATGGATACCAGGACATGCAGGTATAACAGGCAACGAAAAAGCGGACGAACTAGCAAGAATAGCCATAGACGAACCAGATGAAATGATAGACAACCCTATACCAATAGAAGACGCACACCAAATAATATCAGAAACGATAAGAAGAGAATGGACACAAAAATATGAAAATTGGACAAAAACAATTGGAAGATACAATAAACAAATAAATAACCATCCACCAAGAAAACCATGGTATTACAGAATAAAACTTAACGCATACAACACCAGACAAATTAATAGATTAAGAGCGGGTCATGCCAAAAATAAAAAATCAAAAAATAGTGGGAGTGGAAGAAAGCAACATATGTGAAAGATGCAACGAAATAGAAGACAATGAACATATAATCGAAAGATGTCAAAAATATAACAACATAAGAGACAAATATCAAGTAATAAAGGAAAATAAACTAATAGATTTATTAAAAAAGGAAAATCAAAAAGACTATAATACACTATGTAAATTTTTAAAAGAAATTGGATACCAACTGTAAAAAAAAAATAAAAATGTAATTAAGAATTTTGCTCATAGGCGAAGAAAAAAAAACTGTAAAAATCGTCATAAACGTTTGACATTTAAATGTTAAAACAAATCATAGAAATATAAAAGGCTTGTAGGTCGTATGGATAGAAATATCCGACCATAACAAACGAAAAATAAAAAAAATAAAAAAATAAAAAAAAAACGTTTCCCAATAGAACTTATCCCAAATCTATTGCAAAAGCCGGTTGACCAGGTATTTTATTCACTAGACACAGAAATACAAAAAGATAAACACTATTGCTACGCGAACCAAATAATTTACGGTCCTTACCCATAAACGGTCAAACAAATTAATATTTTATTTTATTCTGGTTAGTGTACATCTATCTGCGGCGGCCTCTCGTTAACTTTTGTCTTACAAATTGAATAAAACCTAGAATTTTTGCTAAACTATTGTCATTTGCTACGGCACCTATATGTCCGCTTATTTAGTGCAATTGTGTAAATAGCAATACTGGTTCGATTGCACACATACTTTGGGACCTATTATATCGCGACAATGTTTATGTACAATATAATCTTGCTCGCAACCGCCAACAAAAAAAGAAGATTATAAAATTTCGTATAGAAAATACAAATTAGAAGGCAAAGCTTATGCCACAGCAATGCATCGAATTGTCCATGAACGAGAAAAAATAAGAACGCTAATATACAACTATAACACTGCCCTAGTCACCGTTTACTTTTTTTTACTGCACTTTTTTCAAGCTAGTGTCATAGTACAATTAGAAAAGGCTACTGCTTTCTCTAACCATCTACAAAAAGTGATCACCCCAAACGAACAAAATAAAAACTGCGTACTACCACAGTTTACGAGGGACGAGTCGAACCCAATAAAATTTGAATGGAAATGCTTCAAAACGGTTATCAAAAACAGAACAAATCCTAAGAAAGCGCCAGGCCATAATCTAATAACTGGAAAAATCATCAAAGAATTACCAGATAAATGCATAAAATATATTTTTAATGCAATTATGAGATGAGGATATACTTGCCCAAAAATGGAAAATATCTCAAATTATCATGATTCCTAAGCCAGAAGCCAGTTAAAGACGAAACCCAACTTTCGTTGAACAAGCCAATAAGTCTACTTCTGATAATTTCAAAGCTTTTTGAAAAGATGCTACTACAAAAACTAATACCTATATTATCTGAAGGTCGCGCATTATACCAAATCACCAATTTGGATTTAGAAGGTAGCATGGCACAATAGAACAGGTACACAGAATGGTAAATACAATTAAGCTTTCCTTAGAATAATAGAAATATTGCTCGGCAGTTTTTTGGATATTGCGCAAGCTTTTGACAAAATATGGCAAGAAGGATTAAATTACAAAATTGAAACTCTTCTGCCTAGACAATTTCATGCAATTCTTGAAAACTACTTAGCCCAAAGGATGTTCCAACGTTCCAAGTGAAACAAAATACGGCCACTACTGATTTAACCGATGGTAAAGGCAGGAGTACCGCAATGTAGTGTATGGGGACCTGTACTATACTTGTTATTCACAGCTCACTTACCAATAACTGAAAAAAATATCTCTTCAATTTTTTCTGATGACACAGCTATATTGTTTTCACATAAAAATCCTCAATCGAGAACGAATGAATGTAAATCAACACATGTAATATTCCTCAACAAACAAACGTCAAATACTTCGGTTTTCATCTCGATAGAAAACTGACATGGAAAAAATACATTGAAACAAAACGCAATCAATTAAAAATAATTTTTTTTATCTTGTATTGGTTGATCGGAAGAAAATCGAAAGTCTCTCTAGACTGCAAGGTTCTACTATACAAAGCGATCCTAATCACCAAATGGACACATGGTATCCAACTACGCAAGCAAAGATGCTTCGTAGCATTACAAATGCCCCATGGTATATTCGAAACAGCAACATCCATGGAGACCTAGGAATCAAAACTGTTAAAGAGACAATAAAATCATGCAGTCTAAAATACTAGCTAAAACTGGAATAATACCCTAACGAATTAGATAGAGAACTACTAAGGCAACCGAAATACAGACGGCTTCGCCTTCTGTATTTCGGTTAATAATAAATGCATAATGATATTAAGTGGTAACATATAGGTTAAGGCTTCAGTTAAAAAAAATATAGTTTTTTAAGAATTTTACACTTTTTATTAGTTTCGTATAAAGAAAGATTCAAGGATAAAGCCTTTGGCAATAGTTACAAAAAAAAACTGTAATAAAAAGCATTTCAAACAATTTCAATGGAAGTATTCCACGATAATTTGATTTTTAACAGAAATACATCTAATGAATGTGTATTGACAAAAACACATGTTTAGAATTCTCTAAACGGCAAAATTTGAATAAATGTATTTCTTTATGTAAGATGTTTTCGGCTTTTGGGCCAAAATATTATTTTTAATGGCATTTATACAATGGTTCTAGTCATAGAAAACAAAGAGGCCATTTACTTACATTGTATCTACCACAAAGAGTAGAATAATTCACTCCCCCCCCCTCTCTCCCACCCCTCACTACGAGAAACGTGGATAATCGAATAAAGTTTGCCAAGCGTTATCGCGACAGAAGTGGGAAAGAAACCTTAAAAAATTGGCAAAGTGTACTTTGGGGAGACGCATCAAAAATAAATTTGTTTGTATCCAACTCCAAACATTACGTGAGACGATCAACAAATCAGGAATTCAATATTATAAAAGTATATATATACGCTACTAAGTGGACCAAAAAAAATTTGACTTTATCCTCATTGAATGTAAAAAATTTCAGTGCACAATTTTGTCACCACTATATTCTACCCTTTTCCATAAAAACCAATGATAAAAACAACAATCGAATTTTTTCCATAGAAAAATCGGGTTATGTCCCTTCTGTTTGTATTCTATATGCTGTGGTATGTTAATGTTTGTCCTGGTACGGTGTAGGTTCGATTTGCAAGTGAAAATATGCGCTCTTCTTGGAGTTTCCAATATGACAATGATATTTTTACACACCTCGAACAGAGCAAAACAATGGTTTATTCAAAATAAGGTCAACCTTATGGATTGGTCATTCTTAAGCCCCATTGCAAACCTTTTGGCATGAAGTTAAGACGAAAATCGTGAACAGAAAACATAAAAATAAACAAGAATTATGGTGTTCTATAAAAGAGGCGTGGCAAAACATTCCAGTCGAAACGTGCCATTTGAAATGTTAACTGGTGAGTAAACTATAAAATACAATCATCCAATTTTCTTTAATTTTTTTTTATCATTCGATAATTGCGGTATTTGTGCATTTTTTCATTCACACCTATTATTTGTTTACCCACTGTATTGTTTTTAATGTGCATATCAATACTACGGTAACTTGAATCCGGTAACTACTTCGTTTCTCTCCTCTTTACCCATAAAATAAAATAAATGTTATATAAAGGGGAAAGAAACGTGTATATGTATCTACAATTGTTTTATTATCGAAATTATGTAGGAGCCTTCGCGTATAAGCTCTAAATTTTGTTTCGCCTATCGAACAAGAGATGACAGTACTACTCACCTAAAACTATAGTAACGAAAAACACCTTTTATTTAATATTTTAAACAAAAAAAATATTGAATTGTTTGTGTGAAAAATTTTCATAAGTTTGTGGAAATTACTATTTATTTATCAATACAAATTAAAATTCAATTAGGATGGGTTTAGTTACAGAAAATGAATCGTATGGTTTAAACAGGTACAGCTTTTATTACAAATGAAAAAAATTATAAAATTGAAATGTGCCACTCTTCAACTATTATTCTTACAGAATGACCAAAAAGGCGATAGTCGCATCCTGTAAAAAGAATAAATTGTATGTCACTCCTAATCTAAACGATGTGCTGTATTTGCATTTTCAAGGTATGTCCAAAACCGTATTACGAATTAAATGAGTTCAATACCTCTTCGATTTTGGTTTAGGCTATCAAAAGATTGAAGATTTGGACGAATACACAGGATTGAAATGCTTGTGGTTGGAATCGAATGCCATAACACAAATTTCTGGACTTGAAAATCAGAAATTATTAAAATGTTTGTTTTTGCATAATAATTTAATTGAGAAAATTGAAAATTTGAGTGAATGCAAAGAGCTTGATACGATTAATTTGTCCCACAATCAGGTCAATCAGATTGGCAATTGTGGAAGTGGTAATTTATTTGGTTTGAAATAGAATTTTTTGAATTTTAATGTTGCTATTTGTAGATATTTTACCCGTTTTAAATACATTAAACTTGGCAAATAATTATTTACGGTCGGTGGAAAGTATCGAGATGTTACGAAATTGTCATCATCTATCGGTACTCGATCTATCAAATAATCGGCTTGATGATATATTGATTGTAAAAGTTTTTGCTGACATGCCCGAATTAAAAGTGCTTGTTTTAACCGGAAACCCAGTCATAAACGATATACCGTCTTATCGTAAGACGCTGATTGTGGAATGTGTGCGTAAATTTTAATTTATAATGTACATTGTCTAGTAATTAGAATATTATTCTTGTAGAAAAAATTAACATATTTAGACACAAGGCCAGTATTTCCCAGAGATCGAGCTTGTGCTGAGGCATGGAAACGTGGTGGTTTCCAGGAAGAAAGGCAGGAGAATATCCGTTGGAACAAAGAAGAACGACGTGAAATGTTGCGCAGCGTCAATACCACTTTAAGAATGAGAAATCGTGGTGGTGGTGAACCAGAAGTACAATTAATTCCGACCGATAGTAGCGATGATGATGAATATTATAGTAGAGAGATGCGCCCAAAACAATGTGAAGATGTTTCATCAACCCAACAGTGGGATATTGTGGACGAAATTATGAGAAATCCTGAAACTTCTGATAATTATCAAAGCTGTCAGGTATGCGGATCGGCTTATTGCAAATTTCAACATATTGGAAGTCATAGTGTTGAAGAAGTAGAATTATCGACCGAAGAAATAATTGAATCGAGTAACTTTTCCAATTTATGGGGCGACGATAATTTAGAACTATCGAGTAAAAACGATAATACTGAAACTGACTGCCAACAACTAATAAAAGAATCAATAAACGAGACCGCTTCTTGTTCTTATGATATTACTCCGAATACTGTTGAAATTGAATCAAACAACTATGCAGAGTGTGATATTAATGATACCCGAATTGTTGTACTAGCAGATGACAGTTCAGAAATGCTAAACAATATATCTGAGTTAATTAAAGTATCCATTTTCCCAGAAGATTCTGATTCCGATGAAGAGGTAAACGGCGTGGTAACTGGCATTCAGGAAGTTGTCAGTAAATTGGTAGATGATCTTGAATTACCTTTTGAAAATAAGGCACCCTCAACTATTGAAGAAATGAGTAGCTTATTAGAAAGAAATGCGTCGGACCAATGTGATGGACATCTTATATCAGAATATAAAGGAATTGCAGAAATTAATAAGAACATCGAAAGTGGTACTATTGATAAGTATGCTAAAAAAATTTCACTTGAATGTTGCATAAATGTGAAGGATTCAACTAGTTCGTTCAACCCAAAATCTAATGAGAATGAATTTTCTGAGTGTCATATAAAATATGCAGCTGTAAACGTTTTCCAAGGTGAAAATATAAATGATGATGCAATTGAGAACATCTTTAAGTCAACCGATTTATCAACGTTGTGGGAAGAAAGCAGTTTGGCCGAATTGGATGAGAACGAAACACGAAATGAGAATAATGAAAATGTGAAAACTTTGGTTAGGGAAAACAATTGTGTGGATAACTTAATTACTGAAGGCACCGTCAATGTCGAAGAATTTGCTTTTTCATCAGCAGTTAATTCCGATATTCAAGAAGGCATGATAGAAAGTAGTTTGGCCGAGTTGGATGAGAACGAAACACGAAATGAGAATAATGAAAATGTGAAAACTTTGGTTAGCGAAAACAATTGTGTGGATAACTTATTTACTCAATGCACCGTCAATATCGAAGAATTTGCATTTTCATCCGAAGTTAGTTCCGATATTCAAGAAGTCATGATAGAAAGTAGTTTGGCCGAGTTGGGTGAGAACGAAACACGAAATGAGAAAAATGAAAATGTGAAAACTTTGGTTAGGGAAAACAATTGTGTGGATAACTTAATTACTCAATGCACCGTCAATATCGAAGAATTGGCTTTTTCATCAGCAGTTACTTCCGATATTCAAGAAGGCATGATAGAAAGTAGTTTGGCCGAGTTGGATGAGAACGAAACACGAAATGAGAATAATGAAAATGTGAAAACTTTGGTTAGCGAAAACAATTGTGTGGATAACTTAATTACTCAATGCACCGTCAATATCGAAGAATTGGCTTTTTCATCCGAAGTTACTTCCGATATTCAAGAAGTAATGATAGAAAGTAATTTGGCCGAGTTGGATGAGAGCGAAACACGAAATGAGAATAATGAAAATGTGAAAACTTTGGTTAGGGAAAACAATTGTGTGGATAACTTAATTACTCAAGGGACCGTCAATATCGAAGAATTAGCTTTTTCATCCGAAGTTACTTCCGATATTCAAGAAGGTTATCCAGATGAAGGTTATCCAGATTTTATTCTTCACAATTCAACTAGCGATATCGAAAGTGTAAATATAAATCATGCAGTAAGCGAGGCAATAGAAAATATTGATCCTGAAATTTTATTAAGTTTCGAGTGCGTCGTTCCTAATTTACAATCCGCAAATGAAAATTTTCAAGGCAATTTAGAAGACCCTACGCACTGTAATATTAATGTTGAGATGGAAAGTTCGACTTTTAAAAATACATCAAATAAGAGCGACCCAAGCCAAGATAACAATTTTCTTATTACACGAATTAAAAAGAATTGTTTTGAGCTGAACGAATTGTTGGAACCAACACATGAATTATGTGAAGCTGCAAATATTATTTCTACGGTGCCAGCAGATCAAGACGTCTCGTCTGGCTCAGAAGAATTTGAAGATGTAGATAGTTCTAGCAGAATTGATACTCTGGGCTATAGTACATTTGTTGCGTCATTTGAACAATTTTTCAATGAGCACGAATTGAAATCAGCTGAATTAATAAAAACAGTAGATTTTTCGAGTTTATGCACAGAAGAAAATGAAAGCTCGATCGATCATGTACAGGAAGACGAAATCGATATTTGCACTTTCACAAACGTTGATGAAATACCGGCCATGAAGAATTTTCGAGAATATCGAGCCCATTTAAAATCTTTACTTCATCGCGATAGCGAGTTGCGTGTTACGTGCAATGAGTTGTTAAACGACATCAGCCAAAAATTAGAAGCAATTGATGGAATTGGCAAATTACCGCCTGCTGCAGATGAAGCATCTGCTATAGAATTGTCTACAAATCCTAATAATTTGATACTAACCCCGAGTAATTCATTCTATAAAATTTGCTATGATGATCCGAATTCATCATTGGAGTTCATGCCAACTGACGGTGATGTTCAAGGAATAGAACTAGATGTTAATTTGGATACAGTAAAACAAACGGAAGATGATGAATCTCATGAAATATAAATTTTTTCTCGATTGTAATTGAACATTATAATTTATTAAAACATTAAATTATTGAATATTAATTTATATTTTTAATTCATAGTCGAAATATTTTATTACAGTTGCTCAATTTGTGCAATATGAATGCAGATGTCAAAAAAGGCAAATTACAAATGAAATTCCTAACTTTCGATAATTGTAACATTTTTATTTTAGGAGGAAGGAGAACTTTCAAGTTCCTGCTGTACACAATTTTTTTTTTTTTTTTTTGAGTTAGATGAGATAATTTGGCAAATTTGTGATATTTTAATAATTTGTTAGTTTTATTTAGGTAATTCTAACCAAATCTATATGAAACACTTACATGCTGCTTGCTTATTTTTAAATCGCTTAAATTCTTAGTGCGAAATCCTCGTTTGCATCTAAATTTTACTTGTTGTATTTTTATTTTGTTGTTTCTCAATTAAATTATCATGCCGGTCCGGTCAACAAAAAATAAATAAATAAACACCCTGATAGGAATAAACTAAATTGCTCACATTATTCTGATTGGTTCGATAGACAGAATTTTTAAAAGCAAAAAACGTACACACTCCTATTAGAGCTGGAATATATAGTATACTGAGAGTTGAATGCTATTTTAATTATCAGAAATGTTCAAAGATTCAAAGTATAAATGATTACATGTAAATAATCCCATACATATATGTATTTTAATAATACACAATTTACTAATACTCGTTATAAGTTAATATCAGATAAATATACATGTGTTTTATTTCTACGTCGACATCGTCTGCCCACATCTGCCCGCGGTGAAGACACATCATCCTAAGAAATTTCTCATGCAGCTGCTTGTCCCATCTCTAATTTCATATCATAAATTATCCTTTTCCCTTTTCATTCACAATGCTTCGCTCACTACTGTACAAGTAGCAGCAAATTCCTTCTCACACTTTGAGAGTGTGTTTTGGTTAGCAAAATCTTTGAGTACAGATCCATTAGTTGACTTTCGATAGACACTACCATTCACCCAGTCAGCGTCGGCATATCCATTAAAATCGGAGGTGCTTTTTAGATCTCGAAGCCGCCTTTTCAAGTCTAATGTTCATCGGTTGCACAATATTGGAAACGACTTAGCAAGCACAGTTCAAAGCAAATATCGGGTCTGCTTTCTAACATTCAGTACATCAGACTGCCCAATAATTCACGATACGGGAGATTTGTTAATTGTTGATCAGTGTCCCTGATGACTTTCAAGTTTTCGATCATTGGTGTAGGCGATGAATTACAATCAGACATTCCAAAACGTTCGAGATGGCATTAAAGTAGTGTGATTGATCAATTGAAAGATTTCCATTCATATCAACTTCAACATTCAGTCCCACGAACTGCTTAACAATACTCAGATCCTTCATATCAAATTCACCGATCAAATTTGTTTTAATATCAGCGATCTGCTCTTCATCATCACGCTCTTCATCGAATGAAAGCGGTAATTCCATTGATGACTGCTTCGGCCAGTACAAGAATTTCTTCAATTTTCATTATGTTACCATGGGAATGTTAATATCTTCAAGAACTTTCGTAAACACGCCTGCGGAGAGATCCATATGAAGAAAAGCAGTGACACCATCTATGTAGAATTTGTATTTAACAGCCACAGACGCCAATAGGCCTATACGTAGTACCAAGTCCGACTACGGGCGAATAAGTATCCTCATTTCCTATAACATCTTGAACTTATTATCTTTGTACTACGTTCAGGCTTAACAACATCCCATGTTTCTCTTTTCTCAGTGAAACGTTCTCTTCTTGGATTTCTTTGCGTCAGTCCGTCTCTTTGGAATCTGTGGAATTCCAATGAAAAATGGCCTATTTTCACTTGTTTCTTCATCTGCAGCATCACAAATGTTTGTGTTATTAGGAGTAAATGGATATTAGCTTTACTAGTATTGAACACACTCTTTATATGTGACATATTGTCATTAAATAAGTTCTCTTTGTACCGTCAAACGCAATATGCATTTAACACGTAATATTTAAATTAAATTAAATACACTATTTTCGAGAGCGTCTTGTTTTAGTTCCGGCCACCACCACCTGTAAAAGACCCCAAACATAATATACCGGCGTCGAGGATATTAACAATTCTAATCAAGATTAAATTGTGTCGATGTATTTGAAGCACAGTGTCGCATGAGTCAATGGTAACAACACAGAACTATACGTGAAAGTGAGATTTATTTCTTTGTTGTTTAGTACCGAATTCGCATCATGAACTTAAAGTGTCTTTTACGGATGCCACAAATGCTAACAAAATACACAGAAAGAAATGCTCGAAATTGAGATACGCACACACTCTACAATCACAAAAGTTGTATGCAGGCCAATACAAACGTTGCGGATACGAGAAACACACCACAACACACACCAAAGATAATTTTTGTAAAACGAGCAACATTCGGAAAGTGTTTACGACATCCGAACCTTACGACAATAAAAGTGACGATGATTCCAGTGCTTTTATCTACACTTTCATAAACCACAAGGATAAAGCAAGCAAGCGCATTGAAATATACGTCAATGGAATCAAAATTACATTTGAATACGATTCTGGTGCATTCCATAATTGATGAATAACTATGCAAACAAATCGGTAAACTAGCTCTAGTTGAGGCACACACAACGTGTACGGCAGTCATAAATTACCAACGTTAGGCCAAGCTGTCGTACATGTACAAGCCTCATCACAGACGCGCATTATGCTCTCAAATACGTTTTTTAATTTCAACGAGTTATTCAGTGATACCATGGGATACATTAGAGACTATAATGTCAATACATTTGAAGCATTATGTACAACCGAAACGTTTTATCTCGATCTAAACGAATGAGCCACTCCAATATACCGAAGCGTAACGGCGACATATGAAGTTTTATGATTTGTATATCAGTTGTAATAATTAAATATGTGTAAATAAAAAAATGGATTTAACTATAAAGCAAAATATACATAAGAGGACTCATGTAGAGATTCCGAGGTTAATCTATTTTACTTTTGGCAATCTGTATAAGAATAACAAGAAAAATGAACTATAAAATAACTATGCCGATATGTTTATAAGATACGTATATATGGATTAAATATAGAAACAAATTAAATTTGTTTATATAAATATATTAAAACTATAAAATAAGATTAACCTCGGAAAAACTTGCTTATAAAATTTGCACTACTTGATTTCTCTTATATATTTATTGCTCGATGATTTAACACAAAAAATTACATTCCATGAATATAAGATACTGCCCAAAATATCAGCCAAAAAAGTTTATGCTGTATGGTTGATTTTATCGGCTAAATTATTCGCCTTTTAACACAAAGTGGCTGACATCTGACGGAATATTTTGCAACTAGAGCGAAAGGTGATCGACTTCTCAAAAAACTAGTTTTAATGTAATTAAAACTTCAGATGACTATAATTCGACTGGATATTATATAAAATGGTCAATTAGCTGATAATTATGTAACAAATGTTGAAATAATAATAATATGGAATGAGGATTTTTCCCGTATAAACAAATCTCACCTTTCTCTTGCCTAGGAAGTGGCGCTAACTAGGCGGTGATTAAAACACCAATAAACTAAACTTTTTGAGGTGACCTTACGCTATTCGCCGCCAGGTTACAAACGAAAAGTCTCCTCGCGAGATATCTTTTCAATTTTGTCAAATGCCACTATTTGGTATTTAATGCAAATGTGTTATTGTGTACAAATTTTTACATGACACTTTTTTTGTTATTTTTTAACATTTCGTAGTTTATAATAACAGCTAGCTAGCCAGGAACAGCTTGTTTTGTTGATGTTACTGTCACCCTATGAATGTTTATTGTGAATTAGTGAGCAATTTAGTTTAGTTCATTTTTTAGTCGAAAAAATCAACCTGAGCATCGAGCAATAAATATATAAGAGAAATCAAGTAGTGCAAATTTTATAAGCATGTTTTTCCGAGGTTAATCTTATTTTATAGTTTTAATATATTTATATAAACAAATTTAATTTTTTTTCTATATTTAATCCATATATACGTATCTTATAAACATATCAACATAGTTATTTTATAGTTTACTAGCTGAGTTACTCGATGTTGCACGGGAGGTATATAAGCATGAGTTGTATTTTCGAATATTTTGTAAAAAAATTCTGCATAACTCAGTAGTTCCGGAGACGTAAGCTAGAAGAGCTTCAGGTGGATCATCCAGAGGAGGCAAATTCACTTTTCCATTTGAACAACACATTCCAGGCGATTCATTGTGAAACTTTAAAGCATGACAATACAAACAAATGTTTTCCATTTGCCCAATTGAAACATTGTAATCATAGTCTTTCTCGTAATTGAATGCTGCTAACTTTAAATCACCTCTAAAAGTTTCTATTAATCGTCTATATCGTAACCGATCGACTTTCAGCGGGGCCTCACGATGTTCAATGGTTTCAGTAGCTCTAGAAGAAGACATCCTGCTTCGAACATTTTCAAGTCGTGTTTCACGCTGTTCAGTTGTTTCATCAGCTCTTGAAGAAGACATCCTGCTTCGAACGTTTGCAAGTCGTGTTTCGCGCTGTTTAGTTGTTTCATTAGCTCTAGAAGAAGATGTACTGCTTCGAACGTTTGCAAGTCGTGTTTCATACTGTTCGCTTGATTCAGCCATCCTTGCGGCTCTAATCTTCTTCGACTTTGCAGCTACCTGCCCAATTGATTTTTTTTCGGTGGCATTTTTAAGCGAAAATGAAACGTGTAGCTAATTAATCAGGAATGACGGGCATTCAAAACAGAAATTAGTATTAATTTATCAAAACGATTTTAATGTTCCTGTTGTGTGTAAGCATTCCCATATATATAATCTTCACATGTTGGTTTGTTGGGTAGTGTGTACTCACCTTACTAATACCCAAAATGTAAAATAAGCTGTCAAAACTGAATTAAATAAAATGTATCACTTCATCGTGTGCGTTCGTAGTAAACTCACGTAGATCTTTTAGCTCTCTCCTTCTATCGGTTTATTCACTGTGCGTTTATAGGTTATGGGCCCAGGCTCATGTTTTAAATAAAATAAAAACACGTTTTTCTAAAAAAGTTTAGTTAAATAACCAGTTTTGTAAAAATGGCCAAAAGTCAATCATCGTTGACTGGAATACCAATAGAAAGGTTAAAAGGTCGTGAAAATTATTCTACATGGAAAATAGCGGTGAATGCATTTTTGGATTTGGATGATTTGTGGACAAATGTTGTAGAAATTACTAATGTGGCCGAGCTTGATGACGAAAAGGATAGAAAAGCACGAAATAAATTAAAATTGTGTATTGATCCGGTATGTTATTCCCATATCCAGGATGCTAAGTCTGCGGCTGAAATTTGGAAAAATCTCGCTGATGCATATGAAGACAGTGGTTTAGCGAGACGAGTCGGACTGCTACGCAGGTTAATTACAACATCAATGGCAAATTCTAAGTCTATGGATATGTACGTAAATGAAATAATTACGACAGCACATCAATTAAATGGAGTCGGTTTGAAAGTTCCGGATGAATGGACTGGAGTCCTGTTACTGGCCGGTTTGCCTGAAACATATAGACCAATGATCATGGCACTAGAGAACTCTGGCATGAAAATTACGGGAGATTCTGTTAAAACAAAATTGTTACAGGAAAACGTTCCTTACTCAGAAAACACAGCGTTGATGAGTACCAATAACACTAACAGAGGTAAGAAACCAATGGGATGCTGGAATTGTGGTAAACTCGGGCATATTGGTCGAAATTGTCGAAATAAACAACAGGGTAACCTAAAAAAACACGTGCAAAAATCAGGTGACGCTTTATGTACAGTATTGTCGACAATGCAAAAGAGAGATGACAATAGTTGGTTTTTTGATAGTGCTGCTACCACACACATGTGTAATAATAGTGAGTTATTTACCTCCAAAGAAAATAGTAATGGCACTGTAATAGCAGCAGACGGTAATTTAATGAAAATTATCGGGCAAGGAAATGTGACATTAGAACCAGAAGGTCGTTGTGATGGTTCCACTGTAGCATTAACAAATGTACAGTATATACCAGAAATTACTGCAAATCTAATGTCAATTAGCCAAATCGTAAAGAAAAATCATAAAGTACTCTTCGATAATGCAGGTGTCAAGGTAATAAATGGTGATGTAATTATTAAAGGTCGTGTAATCGTCACTGGTAAACATACAAATGATTTATTTATGTTAAATGAAGCAACTGCAAAACATAAAGTGCTTGCAGTCGGTAAAAATGCATCGTTTGATTTATGGCATAAACGAATGGGGCATTTGAATTCAAGAAGTTTATTAAAACTGCAACGGGATTTATCGGTTGGCATCGAATTTAGAGACAAGCGGCAAAGTGATTGTAAAGTGTGTTCCATTGGCAAACAAACTCGTGAAAGTTTTACCAAACCAGGATCCCGAGCTAATAAGTTGCTCGATCTTGTGCATTCCGATATTTGCGGTCCTATGGAAGATTTATCATTGGGTGGTGCTAGATACTTCTTGACATTCATCGACGACAAATCCAGAAAGATTTTTGTATATTTTTTAAAATCAAAATCAGCTAGTGAAATAATGATAAAGTTCACAGAATTTCTAAATGAAGCCGAACGTCAAACCGAGAGGAAGTTGAAAATCCTACGTTCCGATAATGGAAATGAGTATACGAATAATCAGTTGCAAGAATTGTTGAAGCAAAAAGGGATAATACATCAAACCTCGAGTGTATACACACCAGAACAGAATGGTCTAGCCGAACGAAACAATCGATCAATTGTGGAAAAAGCAAGGTGCATGCTAATTGATGCGCAACTTGAAAAAAAATTTTGGGCTGAAGCGGTTAATTACGCGGTCTATTTGTTAAATCGATCACCGTCAGCAGGAATAGACATGACGCCGGAACAGGCGTGGACTGGCAAGTTACCAGACTTATCGCATATCAAATTGTTTGGAACGGTGGCGATGGTGCATGTTCCTGATCAACGTAGAAAAAAATGGGATGAAAAATCACACGAATGTATCCTAGTTGGTTATGATAGTAAGACGAAAGGCTATCGCCTTTTCGATGTAGATAAGGATATCGTAATCATAAGTTGTAATGTGGTATTTATCGATGAGGGTAAAGTTTCAAAAAGAGAAGAACAACTGCTTGATCACAGTGTTGTATATATCCAAAGCAATCCCGAGGAGTTTGAGGTTGTTAATATCAAACAAAATTTAGATGTTGATGAAGCAGATCAGGTTCAAATTGAAGATGCGATGCAACAATTGAAACGGAGCGACAGAAATCGGCGATTACCAACAGCCCTAAAAGATTTTGAACTGGATCAACATTCACAGTTCGCTGCAGTCACTGCACCCCCATCGTATTTAAAGAAACCAGTTGTAAATATGCAACAAGAGTCGAAACATAACGTTGAGGGGTGCCCGCTAGTGGGTAAGTATCCTGAATATTTGTTTAAAGAAGGAAATACTCGTAGAAATTTTTTGCAGCCACTTTTACAAGATCCTGATATACCCGAGGAAGCGTTATCCAGGGCAGATGCTGATCAGTGGGCACTCGCAATGGAAGCTGAGATTCAAGCATTGCATGAAAATGGAACATGGGAGTTACAGGATCTGCCGAAAAATCGCAAAGCCATTAATTGTAAATGGGTTTTTCGAACAAAAAGAGATCTCGTCGGCGCCATCGATCGCTACAAGGCAAGGCTAGTCATAAAAGGTCATTTGCAACGAAAGGGGCTGGATTATGACGAAACGTATTCACCAGTGGTTCGTCACAGTTCATTGCGATACTTTTTTGCATTTGCAGTTCAAAATGACATGAAAGTTGAGCAAATGGACGCAGTTTCAGCGTACTTGCAAGGAAACTTGAGCGAAGAGATATATATGGGGCAACCACCGTACTACGTAGACAAGCACAATCCAAATAAATATTGTCGGCTTCGTAAAGCTATATACGGTTTAAAACAAGGAGGTCGCGTTTGGAATAACGAACTCGACATAGTGTTACGCAAAATTGGTCTTAAAAAGTCCAGCTATGATGCTTGTGTCTATTATAAGAAAGTTGATAATGGAATAATTATTGTTGCTGTATATGTCGACGATTTACTGTTGTTTTTTAATAACGAACAACTCGTAAATACACTAAAAAATGAATTGCATCAAAAATTTAAGATGAAAGACCTAGGAAAGGTTAGTTTTTGTCTTGGCATGAGAGTGGAACAATCATCGTCTTCTATAACCCTTGACCAAGAACACTATATTGATACAGTTTTGGCAAAGTTTCAAATGAGCGATTGTAAACCAGCTCATACAGCCATGAATTCGAGTGAGGTGTTATCAAAAGATGATTGTCCAGTTACATCAGAAGAAGTAAATGATATGAAGCGTATTCCATATCAGGAAGCTGTTGGATGTCTCATGTATCTGACCCAATGTACACGTCCAGATATATCGTACGCAGTAAATAAATTAAGTAGATTCAATAAAAATCCAGGCCAGAAGCATTGGAGTGCAGTGAAGCACGTTTTACGTTATTTGAAGGCAACCAAATCATATCGATTAACGTTCTGCAAGTCAGCGGAATCAAAGCTAGTTGGCTACGTAGATGCTGATTGGGCTGCAGATACAGACGATCGTAAATCAACAACGGGATATGTATTTATTGCACAAGGTGGTGCTGTCTCCTGGAATTCGAAGAAGCAACCAACAGTATCACTCTCGTCATGTGAGGCGGAATACCAGTCATTGTCCGCTATAACACAGGAAGCATTATGGTGGAATGGTTTAATAAATGAACTTGGTATTGAACATCAAATGGACATTTTCTGCGATAACCAAAGTACCATAAAACTTGCTAAAAATGAAGGATATAACCCCAGAACCAAACACATAGATGTTCGCCACAAATTTATACAGCAGGCCGTAGCAAATGGGGATATTAATGTAAATCATATTAGCACCAGTGAGCAGATCGCAGCATACTTACGAAACTTCTCGACAAGTGTAAAGTAATAAAGTTTCGTGATGCCATGGGAATTAGAAACGCTGCACAATGTTCAGATTAAGGAGGAGTGTTGTGTGTAAGCATTCCCATATATATAATCTTCACATGTTGGTTTGTTGGGTAGTGTGTGGGTAGTGTGACCTTACTAATACCCAAAATGTAAAATAAGCTGTCAAAACTGAATTAAATAAAATGTATCACTTCATCGTGTGCGTTCGTAGTAAACTCACGTAGATCTTTTAGCTCTCTCCTTCTATCGGTTTATTCACTGTGCGTTTATAGTTCCCTTCGATACGTTTCACCGCGAACTGTATTTGAAAATGTCTTTACGGATTTTTTTTAACAAATCAAATGTTATCTACAATCAAAAAGTAGATTAACACGTTTATAAACTGAAAACTTAAATCTAATAAGAATGTATATTCACTTGAAATAATATTAATACCTGGAAAATAATCACCAACAATTATTTTATTGCAATATAGCTAACTAATCGAGAACAACGGCATCCGAAACACAAATTAATATTAATTTATTCAGAACGATTAAAACTACGTCCACTTCGATACGTTGTTCCGCGAACTGTAATTGAAAATGACATTTCGTAAAACAAAAGAAGTTTTTTCAAACTAAGGCAATTTTACACGTACAATAATTTGAATCCAAGGATGTTTCTTGTAGAAGATGCTATTTTCAAATATAAAACGCTAGTACTTTTCAAAGTAAATCAGTTTATACGTACAATATTTTTAGTAGGTACCTTTCCTAGAATTGATTTTATGAAACTATCATTGTTTATTTAAGTAATAAACTAAATAAAGTAATAAACTATTGGCGTTTAGTATGAAGCTACGATTTTCATTAAAAGCCGCTGGTTGCAATAGTGGATTAAAATAGAATGTAAATTATTTCTGAAGTTGATTGATTGATTGATTGATTCTGAATGTACGACCAAGTTCTTACACAGGAGCTCCCGGGTGACGCCGGGCCCACCGTACACTCTTTTTTACATATAACAAAACCGAAGGATTGGATAGGTTAGTTAAATGGGACAGAATCGGCCCGGTTACAGACACCTAGGTATAGCCGATAGTTAGTAACACAAAGACAACACAATACTAATCTACTAGAGGAAGGATATAGGCTTAATAGGTTTATTGGATAACGATGTTATTGGTCTTCAACAATTGCTTCTCTAAATCAGCAACCTGAGGAAAAATTTGTATTATTTCACGTACATCTGGAAATTTCCTGAAATGTAATTACAAATTAATGCAAAATTTAATTGATTAAATCAACCCAGTTGCAGACCCCTAAATAAAGTCGATAGTTATTAATGCAATGACAACACCATTCTAATCTACACAATCAACAATTAATATTCCAAAGAAATATTTTTCACGTCAACCTGTAGATTTCCTGAAATTTAATTCTAAATTAATATTTTCCGGCTTCTTAAATAATATAAAAAATTATTAATTTAATCCTCCTGCAATTCCACAGCTTACAAAAGAATTTCCTGAAACCTTAATTATTTAAATTATATTAAAGTTACTCTAAAACCCATTAGTATTTAACCCTTGAATCGGGCAACCACAAGATAGCAAAAAAAAAAAAAAACATATGTAAGGCATCTCAAAGGCAATGGTTCCCGGAAAAATATCAATGTTATTCAATGCCAGATTAACTAGATATTCCAAATAAATTTAATTCGCAAAAATTTCAAATATTTTATTAAATTTGTTAACCAAAGAAAAGAATATTCGATTAATTACCAAGTATAATTATAGTACACAGGATAATTATATCATGCTCAATGGAACTTTACCATTCCTCAACCAATAACTGTTAAATATGGTATGCAGAATTGGATTGGCACTGTAGCATGTTCAATGGAACTAAGCCAACTCTAAACAAATGATGATCAAATTCGGGGTGCAAAGCCGAATTTGACGAAATTTTTAGATTCAGCTATAATGAATGAACCAGGCCGTTTACAACCGAAATTTTCCAACAGTTTAGCTTGTAGAGCTCGGCTAGGATTCTAATAAACTAGGATCAACTTGTATTGGGATTTTAACGTGTCTTTTTGATAAAATTTCTAAAATTCGATCATTCTGAATGGAACTTGGCCATATCCAGACCAATTATTTTCAAATTAGGTAAGCAGAATTACATGTGAATTTAAAAATGGATTTTAAAGAAGTTCTGGAGTTTGGCCGTGCTAAGCAATTTCTTAACTAATCATGTTCGGATCTGGTATGTTGAGCTGAATCGGAATTCCAACATAAATCCCAGATGAAGTACTGGGTTTTTCAACAAAAATAAATCCGAAAATAATCGGGCTAGGAATTTTTTTATTCCTCCACTTACTCGTCAAGACAATCCGTTGAGAGATGACCCAGCCGACCTAAGCCTCTCCAAAATTAATGCTAATTGCTAATATTGCGATTTGATAGAGTTCCAATTCAGCCAAAAAATGATTTTATGCATCTTCCGCAGTATACTGTCTCAATCAAACAAGAACGATCATGATTTACATGAGGTGATGACACGAACGGAAGATAGAACCACGCGGAAGGGTTTTTACATTGGTGCATGAGCAGGTCATTGATTAGGATTTAGAAAGCAAATCACTCGATATTCGTATAATGTCATTCCCATGGAAAGACGAACCTGTTTCGAGAAATATTATTGAGCCATAAATTCTTTTAGATAAAATAGTGCCAGCAGTAAGCAATTAAAAAAAATAAAAAAAAAATTAAAAAAAATAAAAGTCAACATTAAAAGGCCGAAGGATATCACATCAAAGATTTAATTGTCATTACAAATGGAAATAAAAAATTAAAAACCATTTTCCCTTTGCCATGCCGTAACACATATGAGGTCTCATCCCTTTAAATTAATCTACAAAAAAGTCATGAATATTTACATATATATATTTATTACAAATTAAAAGAATTAATCTGAAACATTTATACATTAAAAAAATATTAATATAATAATATATCAAATTAATTTTAAAACATTAAAATGATTATAAAAGGTAAAAACAATCAATCATATATAAATATACACATGCGTATATATAACTAAACATATACATATGTATAAATACATATGGACCTACACACACACACGCATAAACATACATACATGCACATGTACACACAGAATCTACTTAAATATAAGTCCTGCTTACTCTCTCATTGACAGATACCTATTTAAAGAAAACTAACAAAGAGTGTGTTGGTTACACTAACAATGCAACGTAAATTTGAATTTTTTTTTGCTCATTTTTTTTTGTTTCTGCACCAACACATTTATACTTAGTTATTTAAAAAAAATTACTATGGAAAAAATATTTCCAATACATCTTTACTTAGTTATTGTTTATTTTATATGTGTGGAGTTAGCAGGACTTATATTTAAGTAGATTCTGTGTACACATATCCACACATACGCATATATCAGGGTTTAAAAAAGTCGCTCGTCAAAATGTATTATTCACTCTACTCTACGCCGATCGAACAGTGTCATGTCCCCATTCCATGGGAAAAATCTGCTGTCAGTAAAAAATAGAAGCGAGAAAAAAATATAGATTTTACTGGTTATGTACGAAACAAAACATGTTGTCAGTAAAATTTTACTGAGAGAATAGTTGTGATGGTGGTAGTTTACTGCCATAATGCTGCCATAAAAAATGTAAATTGGAGTATTTTTTATGGTAGTATTTTTCACACATGTACAAAAAATGTATGAGAAGATAAGAAATTTTTCTCACACTCATACAAAATAAGTCATCCGCCATTTTTATACTCAAATGTTGATTTGAATTTTTTTTTTTTTGTTGAAATTTGTTAACGTTAGAGGTTTTTTGTGGTATTAAAATTAAAATATATAAAAAAAATCGAATTGTACGAAAATGTACATATAAAACATAATGTTGCTGAACACATTTTCTCATTTTAATATTTTGCTTCTAAATGCAACGCAATACATATAGCTCCGCTTCCACACACATACACATACACACGTAAACCATACCACAACACTACTACGGCACATATTAAAAAAGCGTAAATTAAAACATATTTATATTAATAAAATTAAAATTTATATGGATTTGTATAAAAAAATATAAATTCAACAAAATATAAATAAAAAATATGAAACACAAAAAACACTTAGCTTGTGATGCGTTCACCATTGCTGCGTCACACAAATTATTTTATTTATATTTACACATTTTCACGTTAATTTTAATTTTAATTCACAATATTTATTTATTAACACTTTATATTATATATTTAATTTAATTTAATTAATAACTTTTATATATAACGAATTATTTATTTATTTAAATGACAAAAATGTTAAGTTTTAATTTTTCTATACAGAGAAAGACAAAAACGCGTCTTTCTTGTACGACGATCGATCGCGAACCATCTGAATGTAAATTATTTCTGAAGTTATGTGGAAATTAGAACTCGCTGACTATGGTACATTTCAAAACAGGATATGATAAATAGGATATCACTAAACAGTACATGTCAAACCAGTAAAAATGGATTATTAGTATGGATAATATAAGTGTTCAGAGATTTGCTTTCAGTTAAAGTGATGAAAGATGGTCTTAAATTTAAATTAATAAAATTAATTTGAATAATTAAATCAATTATAGTAGAGGTATGATTTGTGTATAGCAATCGCACGCTAGATATCCTTTTTGGTGTCTAAATTTGCGGCTGAGGCGCTATTTCGGAACATTTAAATAATTGTATCTATACATGTAAAAATGAATTCTTGATCCAGGGCAGACTTCTGGATTGGAGGATGTCACTAATTTCATATAACCCCTTTCCTTAGTCATTCCCGTCAAAAAATCTTAAAAATATTGAAATTTGAGAAAAAATTTGTACCACAGCCCCTAGACCCCGGAGTCCAGCCCCTTCAAAAGTATCGTGGGCTTGGTCCTCAACATGCAACATATACATGGTAAAAATTTCATGGCGATCGGTAAAGCGGCTAAGGCGTTATTTGAGAACAATCAAATAATTGTACATGTAAAAATGAATTTTTGATCCATGGGCGGACCCCCCGAATTCGAACATGTCTCTTATTTCATATAACTACTTTTCAAAACTCATTCTCGTAAAAATATTTAAATTTTTGAAAAAATTTGTACCGCAGCCCCTAGACTCCGGGGTCCAGCCCCTTCCAAAATATCGTAACCCTCCTGGCCAGGCGTAACATTAACGTACGGTTTACGAAGACTTAGCTCTACTAAAGTATTCGCAAACGTTACGCAAAAACGGTACGGATGTGGTACGTAAAGTATAT
Organism: Nephrotoma appendiculata; assembly: GCA_947310385.1. Classification (NCBI taxonomy): domain Eukaryota; kingdom Metazoa; phylum Arthropoda; class Insecta; order Diptera; family Tipulidae; genus Nephrotoma; species Nephrotoma appendiculata. The sequence continues at coordinate 187,136,794 of OX371224.1, read as the reverse complement.
TTTTGTCACATGAGAAGTGAAACAAATTAGCGAAGACTTTTCTATGTGTTAGTGTCTATAAACTGTTCATAATGTGTACGACAAAAACGTAACTTTTATGAGCCGTATTTGCGTATCTTTGGCGAGTCACCTGCGCGTGACTTTTACGCTCGGTTTAATTCGTCGAAACTACTTTATTGTCAAATAAAAAACCAATAATATTTGCATCTTGTATTTATTTAAATAAAATCTATCTTAATTAATAATATAATAATAATAAAATTAATTTCAAAAGGGTTTTTAATTCTGCAGCATAAAGTAATTACATATACACATTTAATTTTAATTCCCAAATATTTTATCAGATATAAAAAAACTCTAATATTATTAAATCCTATGTTCTAAATAGCAACTCTTTACCTTACATTTAGTCTAGCTGTATTACCCCAAATGACTATTCATACCTGAAACACAAGAAGCTAATTACAAATTTAAAGCATGAAGCTACACAGTTTTTCTTACCTAATAGGAATACTCTTACTGGGGCATCACAAATTAACGCCCTTATTTTTAAGGCAAAAGTTCGACCAACAATATATATTATGATTGTTATGATTATTATTTATGTTATTATGATCAATAACGAATAAATTTATTGCACACAAAAACTTAAACTACGACTCTTTAAAATATAAAATATACAAAGAAAGCAAAATATACTGTAATATGTGATAATAAAAATTAAGTATTGGTGTAGGAGTATGGTATCAAAATTTACGTGCGTAAACTGTTCGTAAACCGCACATTTTTAGTGTATACATTTTTGTGCCTGGAGGGAAGGTTGGTTCTGGATATGCAACTTGTACATGGTAAAAATTTCATGGCGTTCGGTTGAGCGACTGAGAAGTCATTTTGGAATAATCAAATATTTGGATCTAAACATCTCAAAATTAATTTTTGATCCAGGGCTGGGCCCTTTGGATTCGAACATGTCAGTAATTTCATATAACCAGCCCCATAAACTCATTTTCATGGAAAAATTTAAAGAAAATTAAAGTTTTCGGAAAAATTTGTACCGCAGCCCCTAGTGCTCGGGATCCAGCCCCTTCCAAAATATCGTAAGATTAGTCCTGAACATGCAACATTTGCACGGTAAACATTTCATGGAGATCGGTTGAGCGACTGAGAAGTCATTTTGGAATAATCAAATATGTGTATCTATACATGTAAAAATTAATTTTTTATCCAGGGCTGGGCCCCTCGAATTCGAACATGTCAGTAATTTCATATAACCAGCCCCATAAACTCATTTTCGTGGAAAAATTTAAAGAAAATTAAAATTTTCTTCCAAAATATTTTTTATTTATTTATTTATTTATTCATTTTACAATTTTGTGAATCTACAAATCTCATTTTGAGCAACATGCTCATTTGCAATAAAAAATGTAGTTCAATAATTTTCTAATAGATAATAATTTTTCTTCGTCCTTAATGTTCCATATGTTGCCATCTACAAGCTATATTTTTACTTCATCGAATTAACAAGTTCGTCGGCAATCACTAAAACAGGTTGACATCTCTTTAATTAGAACCCTTATAGGCAACATGAAATTAATACAACATCTCCCTTCCTTTTTAGAAATGGTTTAACAAGCTTGATATTTATAATATCACAATATGTTTAAATAAAAATCAAATAAAATAATTATTTTGATGAATAAAACATAACTTATCGACAGGAAAGTCAAGGCACGACAAAATATCGTAAGGTTGGTTCTGGATATGCAACTTGTACATGGTAAAAATTTCATGGCGATCGGTTGAGCGGCTGAGATGCCCATTCGGAACAAACAAACAAACAGGAATTCATTTTTATATATATATATATAGATTGTTCTTGTTATCCTTATACAGGTTGCCAAAGGTTTACTTTTGTAAAATAGATTAACCTCGGAAACTCTACATGAGTCCTCTTATGTGTATTTTGCTTTATGACCTGAGGCACACAGCACTAGGAATATTTTTATGGTGTGCACTTGGCTCACACATTTTATATGTTTGGGGGATTGTGATTTATGATAAATTTTTATTAATGTTGAAATTTAAATAATTTTTATTTTTTGTTATTTGTTGTGTGTGTATTACATAATTTTAATGCATGTGATATTATTTAGATTATGTTGCCCACGCGGTTAAATTTTCCGTTAACATTTTTTATACCAAAATATTTTCTTAGTTTTTAATTATCGAAACAAAATAATTAAAAAACATAATAAGATGATGCCTAAAAAAATATTTGTTGTCAAAAATTTCCCTTAAAGTTTATTTTTTGTCTCTTCGATATTTTTCTAAAAATTGTATCCATTGGTAATGGAATTCCGCCTTTATACGCAAAGTAATATTTCATAATTTTAGTGCGTTGCTTCTTTATTGCTTATTTTAATTTTAGTACCTAAACAGGAGTCTGTCAGGCTCCCCTTTGTTGGGGCCACAAGATTTCAGAATCGGCGATATTGATAATCGGAAGTTAAGCTGGATTCTGGATAACACAAAATTGTTCCACACGACACGAGCGAATAAAATGAGACGAATGAGTAAAGAGAAAAAAGTTGCCGCTATATGTAGGGGGTATGCAGCTTGCAAAGTTGCCCGCATTTTTTTATTGTTTTGCTATGTATGTCACCATAAGTGCAAAAGTTCAACGACACGTGAACTCCTTATCAATGTTATTGCATTCCGCCCGTTTACCTAAATATTATTATAAATTATTCGTTTTTCACCAAGTACTTTTGTGATTTGGAATTACCACTCGAATTGTGTAAACAAATAATTTATGCAATTTTCTGTTCTTATCGCTACTAACAATTTTACAATATAAAGTAAACTATACTACAAAATTAATTGAATGGATAAATCGCAATTAAAACTACCACCAGACACTATTAATTTTACATGATAACACAATTTTAATTTTTCTATATAAATTGCCAACTATCAAGTTAAACATTTAGTTCTAGTTTAAATGTATCGATCTATAGTTGCATTGTAATCGTTATACACAATGAAGAACTATGCTTTAGTTTTAATAATCAACGTTCAAGTGCTCGTTCAGTGTTCATATGAATATGCACGTTACGATAATTATCAATTGTACAGTTTAACTATTGAGACGAGCAATCAAGTGGACGTTGTGAAAGCCATTGAAAATTATAGTGATAGTTATATTGTACTTGAAAATTCGATGGGCAGTGCTAAAGTGATTGTGCCACCTCACAAATTTGGTGAAATTCAGAATTTATTGGTGGACCACGCATTTCGATTTGAAATATTGAGTGAGAATTTGCAAAATGATATCGATGCGGAAAAAACTCAAATGAAATTGGCACAAGCTGAATTTAATTGGTTTGAGTATCAGCGATTGAGCGCTATTTATGAATGGATGCAAAATTTAGCCTTGACATACCCGGACAATTTAACAATGATAACAGTTGGAAAAACTTATCAGGGTCGTACAATCAAAGGTATTAAACTGTCGTACAAATCGGGAAATCCTGGTGTTATTTTAGAAAGTGGATTACATGCTAGAGAATGGATTGCACCAGCTGTTGTGACATATATTTTAGATGCGCTTATTTACAGTGACGACGAACAAGTGCGTTTGATAGCAGAAAGCTATGATTGGTATATAATTCCGGTGGCGAATCCGGATGGCTATGAATATTCGCATACGCGTGATCGATTTTGGCGTAAAACACGAAAACCGTACTTTCTAGTGTGTTATGGTGCTGATCCTAATCGTAATTGGGATCATCATTGGGGTGAACAAGGTAGCAGTTCATTCCCGTGTGCCGAGACATATAAAGGTGATAAGCCATTTTCTGAAGTCGAAACAGCAACAATGGCGGAATATTTAAAATCGTTACGTGGTAAAATACAAACGTACATTGCGTTTCATTCATTTTCACAGTTGCTACTATTTCCATATGGATATACAAAACTGCATGCGCCTAACCACGACGATTTACAACTAATAGGGGATAGAGCAGCCAAAGCTTTGGCTAAACGTTATGGTACAGCGTACAAAGTCGGAAATATTTATGAGACGATATACCCAGCAAGCGGTTCAAGCATGGAATGGGCATATGATATTTTAGATACAAAGATTGCATACACATACGAGTTGAGGCCAAATAGCAGCTCGGGAGCTAATGGATTCATTCTACCGGCGAACCAAATAATCCCAACTGCGGAAGAAACATTAGATTCAGTAGTGGCTTTATTAAACGAAGCAAAAAGTTTGGGATATCCTTAGGTTAAACGAATGTATTTATTTATACTCAATAAAATCTACATAAATAAATTATTTATTAAATTTAGTATTTCCAAACAATTTGAAATCGTTGAAATATAGCAAGATTTCGTTAGGTGGTTTACCATTTTTTGATGAACCGGCTCGTTCTTTACGATATTTTTTTATAAATGATGTAAAAAATCTGCCTGTCATGAAGTACAGTATTTCAGCTGCTGATAATAAACTAGCCCCAATCATTACACTAAATATGCCGCCAAACATACCTACAATTATAATTACAATATTATTGTACTCGTTCGTGTGCCCAGAAATGAGCGTATACTCACTTAGAAGATCATACCAAGTATATACAACTGTTTGTTGATATTCGATGACGTACGAGTCACCATAGAACACTCTTAAAACACTTTTATTCTTTATATTTGTTCGGCTGCAAAGTAAAAAAAAAATTATTTTGTTAATCTTTTAAAAAGTAACGAGTCTACGAGTATAATTTAGCACAAACTTGTTAAATGGCTTAATGTTACCCCAAGACTTTTGTACTTTATATCGAATGTAGTTGCACGTAGGCAAGCAACCGGGACATATAAAGGGTCGACTTGATATTTTTTCCCCACTTGTCTCAATTTCGTTACGTAAATTTACGTATTTTTGCAGGCATGGAACATCGCTCAATTGACATTCTGATACATTATAGAACGAATTAATAAAATAAGGATAACATCCACAGGCACTTATGAGGTTTTCGATATTACACACGAGATTACATTCACTGAACGAGTAATAACTGTAACAAATCAATGTCGTTAGTACGTGATAAATAACGTGTGCAACTCATCGCTCACTTATTGTAATCTATAACCTTTTCATCATAAAACATACAACCTCTTGCATTTGGTGGTACATTGCGCATTTCCTGTGCGCCCGAAACTGGCTGAGGGTGTAAACTAATAAACATTTCTTGACCAACATTTATGATATAACTTGAAACGGCATCGCTATTTGAATCGGCAAAATCAAGTGGATTGAATATAAACACGTGCGTTCCTAAATTAGAATTGATAAAAAATGCGTTATCAGACATATTATGATTTATAATAACGGTCAATCCCATTTCGTATCCGGGGCTGTGCAGAAACATTGGCGTGGCTTCCGGCATTTTACCATACTTTAAAACAAGCTCCCTACATTGAAAAGATAATAAATGATTTATGTTTAAATATTAAAGTTTACCACACGTCCCGACTCAAATATTTACTGAAATTGTTTTACAGTTGGCCTTTGATAATTAAATAAGCAACAATAGCCCAAGTAAGTTTTCCGTTGAAAAAATATTTTTTTACAGTCAATACTTTGTGTCTGCCATGAACAATTACTCAAGTGAGCAGTGCATGGCTGTAGTAGTTCTCGGGTTATAGTGCCAATACTGTAGGTGCCATTATAAATTTCCGTGAGAAATGAATGTAATCGATCAAGTTCATAAAATCTAAAATCATCACTGTCCAAATTGTAAAACGTTCCCAGAAACAATAATGAGTTGTAAACTTCTTGTTCAGTGTCTCCAATTTTTGAAAGTGTTTTGTTCTGCATTCTAAATCTGTAAAGTTTTAAAATCGAGGTAAACCCAATTTTTGGTAATGTACACGACTTAAAACTTACAACTTGGACGCAAATTTAGTTAATAATTGTTTACTCAAACGATTTCCGTCACAAACACCGACAGCTGGAAATGGAACGGTTGATACAGATGTTCGTTGTGGTAATTGGGTAGTGGCAGTTGGCGCATCCAAATAACTAATGTACGTGAATAGTAGAAACCAAAATGTGAGAGCCAATACCAGAATCATTGTAGCAAGCCATCCATACCTTAAACGTAATAAATATTGCCCTTTAACTATTTAAAGTATAACATTTATGGTGATTTACATACTTTTCCGTTTTGGATCGATTTTCCTCGTTAATATGTTTAACCCCATTAATGCCAGATACATCTAAGTAATCGTTTAGTAAACTTTTGTAATCAATCCGTAACACTCTCAGCATAAATTGAACTTTTCTAGAGCAACACCGCGCAGTTCTACCGTTCTTGGTGGCCAAAGACATTTTAAAACTGTTGAGAATTTAAAAAGGCTTCAGGTATTTATACAATCAAGCTATTTTGGTGCAGTAATTTATCATTGTCATAGAATCTTGCCATAAGTATAATAACCGTAATTTACTTCAAATCAATTTTTGTGATTGGTGATTACCGATAAATAGCAAACGTATACGTCTCAATCGACATGTAAAAATGAATATTTAATGAGTTACCAATTAAATTATAATTCAATAATTGTTAGTTTTTGATTTTGTCACTATTTATGTTCGTCGTGTGGGTGCAGTGTGTATAGAAAATCTTTTCCAGTTAATTGTTGACCGCCAATATGTTAAAACGTAGCCCGGCACAAGAAAATTGGAAAACATTAAAATTAAAATCGATCAATAATAATAAAGATAGCCGTCAATCGGTAATAAATAAAAAAGATTATTTCAATTTCAAAGAATGGGTTACGAAACGTTTGCGGGAATTTTGTTCGGTTACCGCTCTACATGGATATCGGCATATTATACGCACAGATTACGCAATATGGGAACGTATCATGTGGTCCGTTGTTGTCTTAATAGCTTTAATTAGTGCAATTATTTTGCTGTGGTTTACTTGGATATGGAATGCCGAAACACCAACCGTAACGGTTATAGAATCGACCCACTTTGCGACGTGGAACATTCCATTTCCAGCAATTACGTTGTGTAATGTAAATAAAATATCAAAATCGTTGGCAATGGCTAAAGCAGAAGCAATGTAAAAATTCTATAAACAGTAATAATATGTAATTTTTAAATTATATTTTTAATTTTAAAGGACTCGCCCAAATAATTTATCAGCTGCCAATTTAACGAATATGTTTCGTATGGTCCTACATTTTGATGGGGTCGGTGATGCGACCGAAGAGGAATACCTTGAATTGCATAATATATTTAAGGCGAACAACATTGAAATTAATAAATTCATGCGAGATGTGGCACCGAAATGCGAAGAAATTCTTGAACGATGTATGTGGAAGGGAACTCAAACCCGATGTGATGCATTATTTCAAATGATTCAGACGGTCGAAGGATATTGTTGTTCGTTTAATTATTACGCCACGTCCAAAAATAGTTATTCTTCGTAAGCTTAATTTAATATTTCAATTATTTGCGATAATAATAGTTTGCTAATTTTAGAAAACTGGCACACAATATTCCGAAATCACCACGTCGTGTTACGTCGTGCGGCTATGAAACTGGACTAAGTGTATTGATAAGACCCAAGATAACGGATTATCATAGCACTATACTAAGTACGTATGGATTTCGTGTGCTCATTCATAATTCATATGATTATGCGGACGATAATGCTGAAACCAAATTGGTCGCAGCCAAATTAGAAGCTTTCCTTAGTATTGCACCTGAATCCACCTATAGTACAAATGAAGTATATAAGCTGCCGATTCCCGAACGAAACTGTTTATCACCAGACGAACGACAAATGACCGTAATGGAAAAATATTCATATATTAATTGTTTGGCCGAGTGTCGCAGTAATATAGTGTATCAAAAATGTGGCTGTATTCCATACAATTTACTCAGTAACGGTTCACATCCTACTTGCGATATGAGTCATTTGTTATGTGTTAAAAGAAATCGAGAATGGTTTCAGGTTGCATTGCCAGGTGTTAATAAATCGATTAGCACGGTGAATGATCAGTTACAGTCACCCTGTAATTGCTATCCGGATTGTGAACTTCTGCAATATCCTTCGGAAATTTCATCTGGTGAACTAAACCGAAAATATTCATTCAACTCATTGGGATTTTTGTAAGACTGTCAGCCTGTGTGACTCGATCGTTAAATTTTTCTTTTGTATTTATTTATTTTCTAGTAAGGATATTAATTTAGAAGACCACACAATGCTCCACATATATTTCAAGGACCTTGTATCGACCCACTATCGTAACGATATGTATCAGAACTGGTTGGGAGTTCTCGCATCATTTGGTGGACTGTTGGGATTGTTTTTAGGTTTTAGCCTGGTTACGGGGTTTGAATTAATTTATTTCTTTACTATTCGTGTATTATTTGATAAAATGGCACCACAACAGAAGCGTGTATCACCGCAAATAACAATTAATTGATTATTTGTAAGATTGATTTGCACCGATTGTAGTAGATATACTGTTATCAAACTCAGTTTTAAACTATTTCTCTTTCAAATCTAGAAAATAAAGTAAATATTTGATGGATGTATCTTGAAAGTGACATTTCATTTTTAATTTTATTGACCACTGTGTAGCATTGTGCGATGAACCTGTGAAATAATAAAACGGATAAGTTAATTGCCGGTAGAATGGATCATCGGATGCTTTTCTTTGTACGGTAAATAAAACTTGTAGAGCCGTCCTCCGATTCAGCGTTGCCATTGACTGGAATCTGAGACTCGTAATCGGCGGGGCTGCATCGGTTAGTTTTAATTGGTGGAAGCAGTTCATTTGTGTATTTAAACTTGTGGTCTATCGAGTGATTGGACGATGATGAATGCACATAAGCCCTTGGATTACCATTGAGTTATTGTTGTCATCCAAACCGGTCATGAAGTTGACGTAAATGTTCTGTCGATATATTTGCAATGAAATCAAATTTGTATTCGCAAAAACGAGTTACTATTTTCGAGAAGCTGTGTTGACTATCGGGACTGACACGGTGCTTCAGGAACTTATTCAGAGATATATTGGTTCTAGTTTTATGTGACACATCGAAAAGTGAGAAAAGGTTTAGTAAAATCACGAGAGTAGAATAATTTTCTTGCAGAAACGATAGTAATGGCGATCGGCAAGTTCCAAATTATCCAAGTATGATCATTTATTCATGTTGATGAGTTGGGATGGTAGCGTTTTCATGGTGTTTTCGACAACGATGGTTTTGGCCGAGATGAGTTTTGCATGGATTCGCGATACGAGTATAAATTCAACAATTGAACGCGACATGGGGTGAGATGCACAAATTTCACTAATCGTGACTACGATTGGTTTTTTTAATTGCAGTGCTCTCCGAGGTGAAACTAACCTGCGCTTCAAAATCCAATAGAGCTCGATAGTGATTGTAGTGGCGAGAGCACATCAGTTAATGGTAATGCGACATGGTACGTCCTGACATGATTGAGTGAAGATGATTCGACGGATGAAGACTCGATGAATGACGATCCGGGATTCGATTTCGAAATGTGCAGTAACGTGTGGTGCTTGCTATCGAATACGCGACGCGAGCTGGATATGCAAGCTGAACGAGAATAGTCTGTATGCAAGCAGTTCAAACATGGCTTCTTTTTCGTACGAGATTGGACTTTCTTTAATTGATTATACTGGAACGCTATGGTTTCCGGCATGAACTTGATAGGTGAATGTGTGAGAGCTCGAAGTAATCGTTCGAGTGATTTTTTAAACTTTTTGAACAAATTTTTTAATTAAAATATTCAAAAATCTAATTTTTTGCGAAATAGAAAAACAAGTGTTTATTTGCAACCTTTTTTCGAGGGTAAAATGATTGAGCGATTGCAGTGCAGTTGGTTGCAAAGTAAACCTCACCTTTCACGGTTTTCAAATTCGAGACGGTGGCAAACTCATAGGCAACCGTTTGAGTGTGCTTTTCATACTCTCATTCGGATTCCGCAGCTCCGCATACGGCTTAACTTATAGTAGAGCTGCGCTTAGTTAAATTAGACAGTCCTTTCGGGTTTGTAATTTGAGATCTTTTTGCTGCATTCGACCTCTTGGTTGAGAGCTCATTGTAGCGACGATTGCTTCGTACTGCTCGTTCTAGTGTATTCCAATTGATTTTCAATCAAACTCTGACACTGTTCACTTAACTCAAAACTTGCGCACGTAATGTATATTAGGAAATAAATGCCTCTAGAAAAACCGAAAATGTTAGAGCGGTTGTGAAATAAAACACGTTATGGTTGCGAATAATAAGGGTTTTGTTGATTTTGTTAAACTATCTGTGTGGCGTCAATTTTAGCAACTGAATAGCGTTGTTATTCGTTGCGGATTTCCCGACGTTACCTCGATTTATTGTTAGAGTGTCCACCAATAGGTGTTAGATCGGATTGTCGTGAAGAGGTTCTAGGTGTTGTCTCCAACGACAACATGCACGTCAATTTTCGGTTTCTAAAGGAGGATTTAACTATACAAACACCTCAAAGAGTATCACTAGAACTTATGTAACAGAATAGACAAAAACGTCATAACGCTATTTTTGTATGGAAAAATATCGACTCATTTTTTTGACCTTGCTTCGCGGAAAGGTAAGAAAAATTGTTTGCAGGGTTACCCAATAGAAGAAAAAATTTATTATTTTTGAGTTTTAAATTTGAAATATATATTAATAAATAATAAATTATTAAAATTAAAATATATTAAAGCCGATTAATAAATATTAAAATAACTAGTCGACAGGTAATTTTTCTTGGTCTACTCAATGGCGCTTCTGGATAATATCTATTCTGTGCTTATGTTACAATGCAAGCTAAAATATGAAATCGATGAAGCTGCACAACATCTATCGAGTTCGCTACCCCAGGCAGTTAAGATTTTAAGATAAGAACGAAATTCTACAAATTAGCAACATCGTCAAGCCGAAAGAATCAAAGGCTGAACCCAATGTAAGGGGTCACTTATTAGGCTACACCAGGGGGTAGATTCCGACAAAATGACAATTTTTCGTGACATTTGCTTATTGGTACAAATTGAAGTCACTGAAAATTTACGATTCGGATAAAATGACATTTATAGCAGTTTACAGCAACTACAGTTTTAATTTATAGCAAAATTTTTTGCTTTTCAATAAAGAATAAATTTATTTTGTTTTAATTGTAAATACTCACACATATTTTGTATAACAACTTTTGCCACGATAATAAAAAACAATGACAATATTACTAAAATTGTCAGCTTATTTTTTGTGACATTTCGGAAAAGTCATGGCATGCGAATCGCGATTTAGTACTCACAAGTATTTGTCACAAAATTCTAGCAGAATTTTTAGTACAATGTTGTTTGGAACCCTAAAATATAAAAATATTATAATACCATACAAGGTCACATAAATAATATGATCGCAATTACCTACTTATATAAATTTATTGGCACCGGTTGTCCTTACCTGTAACGTATTGATTTTGTTAATGTAAATATTCAACATACACATATACTCACAAATTATACTTATCTGTTATTATGCTACCAATTATGCTTTCCTAAAAGTATTGTAATTAGTTTATTAGTTAATTTACAATTGTATTGTTAAACTTACACAGGAATAGCTTTGCGTCAAAATTATTATTTACTTACACAAAATTCGACAGTTAAATTTCATTCATAAATATTATGCGATGATTTTTGACAATAATAATTATTTAAATAACGCTGCCATCTGTGGTACGAGTAATAAATGCAAATATTTTCTATTGTACTAAATTATGCTTTATTGCTCAAAATGATAATTTTGCCGTTTACTTTCTAGTATTTTAAATTAATGAATTTGTTGTTGTATCATAATTAGAAATCATTTTTTGTCATTCTTGTTTTTGGTTTTTGTCTGTAAACAACCGAGTGCCAAATATAAAAATTATAATTTCAATTTAAAAATAAAATAAAACACAAGGATTAGAACCATCGTTTAAATTAAGTGATTGTATTAAATATTTATTGTGAACCTACAAACAATTCTGTAAACATACAAACATTTTTTGGTGCCGAAACCCGGGACGCTGTTATTTGAAGCGAGCCAGCATAAACCTGCATAATCTGCCGAATCATTTACGATAAGTAGCCATATTTTCATATCAATATTTAGGCGCTCCTTCAAAAGTTAACTCAATTTCAAAAACAAAAAAAAAATCTATTTTGCTTGCCAAACTTCGTTTTATTATCATTAGCACACGTTACATTGTTTTCGTATTTTTCTTTTGAGTTTGATTATGAAGTAAAGGAAATTTTTTTTCTCTTCTTTTTTATGGTGGTGTTTTTTGTTTATTTACGAGATTATTTTTTTGCTATTGTTGTATTAGTTAGTTTTTGTTAATTGTATTATTAACACACATTATTGTCAATCATTCGACAAGGTTTTGAAATGCACAACATTTTGAAATGCAATAATTGTAGAGGCTAACGGCTTCGATAACTCTCACGGGCACGCGGGAGGTCGCTGCGCTCCCCCCCGCTTAGCCCTCCGAGGGGCTTTAGATTTGAACTTCGGGGGACGTAGGAGCCGGGATCAGCAAACATGTCGCACTGCGTGCCGCACGTAGGAGCGGATTATATAGAATCTATTAATGACGTCAAAAACCCAAACGTTCTTTTCAGGACGACCAAAAATATATTTTATTAAAAGAACGTATTTATATAATTCCAATTTTGAAAATTAAATTTTACAATTATTGATTGTGAAATGGTCAAATTCAATTGAGCAGGCCCAATTCCAAAAATTCTAGAAACAAAAAAACAGAAAAAAGAAAAAGAAAATAAAAAACGGGATTTGGCAAGCAAAATAGATTTTTTTTTTGATTCTAAAATTGAGTTAACTTTTGAAGGAGCGCCAATATTTATACCATATACTGTTTTTGACCTTGCCGTTTTCGTATGAAGAAAAATTTCTAAAATAATAATAATTGAAAATCAATCGATTAAATTCAAAGAAGAATAACGTAAATTATATGAATATAAACTTTAAGTAAAGTGATCGTGAAAAAGTGTTGTGTCTGGTAAATCGAACTATTTAGTGTGTATAAATTAAATGGCTAATAGTAAAATGGAACGACTTATTCGCGCTCGTGATCGTACGGTAAATCAAATAAAAGCTATACAAATTTTTAGTAACGCTATCGAGATGAATACGGTATTGGAAGCTATTGAAACACGTGTAGTAAATTTAGAAAGTCGATATAAAGATTTTGGAAATTATGAAATCGAATTGCTTGCCTATGATGCTTATGAACCGATAGCCGATGTAGTTATATATTTGAACGTTTTGTCCAAACTGAAAACGGAAATCAACGCCAGGAGTCAACAAAGGAAAACTGAAGTTACCGATCTGAATGCAACGTTAGGTCAGTTTATGGGACAACAACAAACCTTGTTACAAGGTATGAGGTCATAATGTTCGACTACCAAAATTCAACATTGATCCATTTGAAGGCGACTATAAATTATGGCCATCCTTTCACGATTTGTTTGTAACGTCCGCGCACAACAATAAAAACTTAAGTGCTGTCCATAAATTACAAGTGCTAAACGGACTTCTAAAAGGAGATGCTGCAGCTTTAATTCGACACATAAAGATCACGGAACAAAATTACGAAGAAGCTTGGGCCAAATTAATTGATAGATACAACAAACCGAAGTCTATCGTATCCTCATTAACTCAATTATTTTTGGATCAAAAGATTTGTTCTCAAGGTAATCATAAGGATTTACGGAAATTATGCGATAATTCGGACGAGGTAATTCGAGGATTAAGAGCGCTAGGCGATTCCGCAGAAACACGTGATCCTTGGCTAGTTCATATTTTGGTGAACAAGTTAGATACAGACACACGACAATCATGGGCAAAGGAATCAATTGACAACGCATTTCCATCAATCGAACAATTTTTGAAATTTTTGGGGAAAAGATGTGATGCTCTGGAATCATGCGTTGTTGGCACAAAACCAACTTGTGCAATACATAAACAGCTAAGGGTTTACAACACTACCCAGAAACACCAGTGGAGTTGTTTAGCATGCAAGAAAGATCATTTCATCTATAAATGTCCACTATTCAAAAGCATGAGCGTTGAGAATCGAGCCAAGATAATTGCTAGTGCCAATGGTTGTACCAATTGCCTGCGATCAGGACATCTAGAACCACAGTGTTATTCTCGTGCGCTCTGTTTAATATGCAAAAGGCGTCATCATTCTCTCCTGCATAAAGAGAAATCAACAACCAATTTACATACGGCAAGTGAACCTTTAATTCCTGAAAACAAAGCCGCTTCAACTACAACAGCAGAAAATAAACACTCAACCGATAATTTAATACAATCAAAAATAACAACGAATGTACACACAGCATCCTTGCATGATTATAGTCAAACACCTCTTAATATACTGTTGCCTACCGCCTTGCTTTACATCCAAGCAAATAACGGTCAACAAATGCTCGCAAGAGCGCTTCTCGATTCAGGATCACAATCAACGTTTATCACAGAATTCTGTGTGCAACGGCTAGGTTTACGCCGCAAACATTCACATGCTTCAATTTATGGGCTAGCAGCGAGTTGCGCGGGGAAAACAAGAGGCAACACTATAATTCAAATTTCTTCACGTGTAGTTCCACAGTACACTATAAAAATTACGGCACATATTATAGACAAAATATCATCACATTTACCAACGGAGATAATAACAATTCCAAAGACGAATAAGATATGGGAACTCAAACTAGCAGATCCTGAATTTTATAAGCCCAGCCCAGTGGATCTTTTGATTGGAGCAGAGTTCTTCTTGGATATGTTATCAGAACAAAAATTAACCATTCCACATTTACCAGTTCTTCACCTATCCAAATTTGGTTGGCTTATTGCTGGAAGACTAAATCCGGATGAAGAGAACGAGTCTACCCTACAAAGCTACAACGTCAACGTCGATCAAATTACAAACGAAAACTTAATGGAACAATTGCAGAAATTTTGGAAAATAGAGGAACCATTTGTGAATTCAACAAACTATGAAAATAATCCGGAAGATGTATGTGAAATATTGTACAGAAATACTACAACTAGATCAGCAAGTGGGAGGTTTATCGTTAGACTACCGTTTATAACACCACGACCAAAACTAGGAAACTCCTTAATAAACGCGCAATCTAGGATGTTTGGAATTGAGAGAAGATGCGCTAGGTCTGAGGAATACTGTAAAGAATATCAAACATTTATGAACGAATACATTCGACTGGATCAAATGACGCATATTCCCTGGTCTGAAGTGCCCCGGAAGACAATCAAAAATATTTTATGCCACATCATGCCGTTTTTAAGGAGAGTACGACGACAAAGATACGAGTAGTTTTTGACGCGTCATGTAAATCTACCACAGCAGTATCCTTAAATGACTGTTTACATATTGGTTACAAGCTACAACCAGATTTAACTACTACATTACTTCGCTTTCGGCAAAATATTATTGCGGTAAACGCAGATATAGAGAAAATGTATCGGCAAATATTAGTGGACCCGATCGACGCCAACTTTCAACTTATATTGTGGCGTAGAAGTCCTGACGAAAAATTAAGTGCATACAAATGCAATACAGTAACGTATGGAACTGCTTGTGCACCTTTTCTTGCTATACGATCTTTAGTGGAAGTGGCACGAATATTTAAGTCAACGTACCCAGAAGCAGCTAATGTTATCCAAAATCAGTTTTATATGGATGATTTACTTACTGGGAGTGCTACGGTGGAAGGTGCAATCTTGTTAAAAAATCAAATTAACGAAATACTAAGTAGCTGCGGATTTAAACTTCGTAAATGGAAGTCCAATTCGGCGATATTTTTACAATCAGTAACAAGTGATAACATGGAAGATATTCCTAAGCTAATCGAAGATGATCAAACCACCAAAACCCTCGGTATTATGTGGTATCCACAACGAGATATATTTACTTTTAAATTAAACACTTTAAAGGGTGAAGTAATTTGGACAAAAAGAAAAATCCTTTCCGAAAGTTCAAAGTTATATGACCCACTAGGTTGGTTATCTCCCATTATTATCACTTTTAAAATGTTGTTACAAAGGTTATGGGTAACTAAAACAGAATGGGATGAAGAAGTACCAAGCAATATATTATGTACATGGCAAAAAATTTATTACAATTTGCAGCACCTTCTAGACATAAAAATTCCAAGGTGCCTGTTTACATCATCAAACTTAAGTTCTGTTCAACTTCACGCATTTTTCGATGCCTCAGAATCAGCCTATGGAGCAGTAATGTACTTCAGAACCTGTAATGAACATGGAGAAATCACTAGTCGCTTAATATGCTCAAAAAGTAAGGTAGCACCAATAAAACAAATCAGTTTACCGCGACTAGAACTTTGTGGCGCGTTAGTGTTAGCTGATCTAATAAAACATTGTAAAACCGTATTTTCGGTAGCGGAGTTAAACATCTACGCCTGGACAGATTCCATGGTTGTGTTACATTGGTTATCATATATTCCAACGAGATGGAAAACTTTCATTGCTAATCGGACGAGCATGATCTTGGACACAGTACCTAGAGACAAGTGGAATCATGTACCATCCAATCAAAATCCTGCTGATTACATATCGAGAGGAATAGATCCGAAATTAATCGCTAAATTAGATAATTGGTGGTACGGACCAATGTGGTTACGTCAAAATGAATCGCAATGGCCCAAAACCACCTTACGATCGCCTCCAGTAGAATTAGATCTCGAGGCTAAAAATAATAAAGTGGTTGCTTTGTTGGAGACAGATCAGCCCGATATTATTGACCAACTACTTGAAAAGCATTCCTCGTGGTTCAAAATTAAAAAAATCATGGGGTACGTGCTTCGCTTTTGCAAATTGTCCAATTCAGAAAACAGATTACCGAAAAATAAAATTTTATCATATGAAGAATATATTTTCGCCGAATTATACATTATACGCACGATTCAGGCAACTAGTTTCAGGGTAAAGATGGTCAAACTAAGAAAAAATGAACCATTACCATCCAGTAATGCATTAAGTTCACTGGACCCATTTCTAGATTCCAAAGGAATTATACGAGTAGGTGGAAGATTAAGGAATTCGCATCTAAGCTATGGTGCAAAACATCCTATGATCTTACCAAAAACACATGCGGCTAATCAATTGATAATTCGTGAAATACATATACGAAATTTACATGCTGGAAATTCATTGACGCTAAATTTACTACGACAACAATATTGGATTATTGGTGCGAGAAATACAATCAAGGGCTGTATAAAAACTTGCGTAAAGTGCATAAGATATCGAAGTACTCAAGGGAAACCAAAATTAGCAGACCTACCAGCAGAGCGGTGTACGAAAAACAGACCATTCCTAAATACTGGAGTTGATTATCTTGGACCTATCCTATATATATTAAAGCATCCCAACATCGAAATTCGTCGTTGACTAAGGCATATGTGGCAGTCTTTGTATGTCTTGCAATAAAATCAGTGCATTTAGAGGTGGTCAGTAGTCTTAGTACGGAATCGTTTCTTGCTGCGCTAAAAAGATTTGTGTCACGGCGAGGATTGCCAAATCAAATATGGTGTGACAATGGCTCAAACTTTATTGGAGCCCACAACGAGTTGAAGAGACTAAAAACGGAAATATTATATCAACAATCCAATGAACTAATCTCAAATTTTATCTTACAGAAAGGCATTGAATTCAAATTCAACCCGGCTTGTGCACCGCATTTCGGAGGCTTATGGGAAGCGGCCGTCAAATCAATTAAATATCATTTCAGAAGAGCTACGAAAGAATCTAATCTGAACTTCGAAGAAACAACAACGCTAGTCACTCAGATTGAAGGTTTATTGAACTCCCGACCATTATGCCGAATTAACGATGACATAGAGTCCCTTGAAATGCTTACACCTGGGCATTTCCTAATCGGCGAATCTCTCCAAGCTGTTCCCGAACCATTATTAGAAACTACACCAGTACGCAAATTATCCCGATGGCAAAATATTCAGCTACGAATTCAATCCTTTTGGAAATCATGGTCAAACGATTATTTAAATACGCTTCAACAACGCACTAAATGGAAAACGGGAATCGTTCTTATTAATATCGACGATGTTGTACTAGTTAAAGATGACAATTTGCCACCGAATCAATGGCTACTCGGGCGAGTAGTGCAATTACATCCCGGTAAAGATGGGATTGTTAGAGTAGTAACACTAAAAACAGCAAACAACACCATTAAACGACCTGTAGTTAAATTGGTACTACTACCCGCTAAAACCAATTCCTAATTAATTTTGTAAAGGTGACTGCAATTCATATCATATATAGGTACCTCAAATATTATGTACATTATCTTAAGAAAATATTTAACATTTTCTTAACGCGCGGGAAGATGTTTGGAACCCTAAAATATAAAAATATTATAATACCATACAAGGTCACATAAATAATATGATCGCAATTACCTACTTATATAAATTTATTGGCACCGGTTGTCCTTACCTGTAACGTAATGATTTTGTTAATGTATACTAAACTAAAATCTTATGCCTGCCAACCAAAATTCAATAATCTTGGGCAAACACAACACCATAATAGTACGATTTATCGAAGATGCCCGCCTTAGCACATTACACGGTATAGCAATCAATTAACTTTACCATAAGCGGGCAGTACGAAACGTTATTCAAAAATTTCTAAAAACCTCTATTCAAAAAGCTCTATTCGTATGTATAATGTATTATAACTAAGGCGATCCGTATCGATATAGTATGTTGTCTTACAACGAAAACTTTCGTTGCTGCTTTCAAACGATGCGTTTCCAGTGATGATTTTGTACTGATATTTTCTCCTACAATGGGACTTACTTTGTCAGGTGGAATATGACCGAAAAATTAGTACAAAACTTCTGAAAAAGCTGGTCCGCCGGATACATTCACCAACTGCAGCAGCGAACCAAATGGACAATGACACAGCTAAATTTGATGGTAAACGATTTAGTATTAGTAAAGGATGATCAGCTACCTTCCACACAGTGGAAGGTGCAATGGTTTCTGGAGACTTACGCTGGAAAGCATGATTTTGAATAAAACTATTCAAGCTACCGATCGAAGACGAACTCAAAGAAGCACTACCGCCATTACATGTCAAGTCCAGCGGTAGAAGTTTACCGGGATGGCTTCCTACTGGGAAGAAATTGAGAACTTTAAAGTAGCCAACACAGAGTTACAGTTTGTATGGAGCTGCCTGCAATACAATTATTTAATAGCAGACAACGAGCAACAAGGATACTCGTAAGCAATAAGGATCATAAACGTGTGAAATGAGGCTTTGTAGACTAAGTGGGCCTTTTGTTAGGGAACATGTTTGGAGTCCTCACACAATGAGTAGCTGAAAATATATGATTCCTATAGTTTGAAAAAATGAACAATGAATCTTTTGGCTCTTATCAAAAATCAAATAATTATAGTCGATAACACGATCAATTTAGTAACACCAAACCACCATCAGTTTGTGTAATAATATAAACTTTGCCACGATATCTATAAACAGTATGATAATCCCTAACAAACATTTTTGACATGACTTTTGTACTAAAGAGCCTCCAAGATACGCAACTATATATTTCACAATACACTTTACTAAATTTTTATATTCAAATATTTGCGTAAATATTTATTAATAAACTTCATAAAACAGCCGTTGACAGTTCACAAAATATGAAATGTTACATACGAAACGATCAGTTAAAAAACAATATTGTTTTTGTTATCGTTTTACATAAAGCCAAAACAACGCTGAAAACAACGAAGAAAACAACCATGTGAATGAAAGTAAGAGGACTCATGTAGACATTCCGAGGTTAATCTATTTTACTATTGGCATACTATTGGCCTGTTTAAGCCTAACAAAAATAATGAACTATAAAATAACTATGCCGATATGTTTATAAGATACGTATATATGGATTAAATATAGAAAGAAATTAAATTTGTGTACTTAAATCTAATATCAAAACTATAAAATAAGATTAACCTCGAAGAAATTGGCTTAAAAAATTTGCACTAATTGACCTCTCTTATATATTTATTCCTCGATGATTACATTTAGTCAAGACACATTTTTGGAGACATTTCTGTGGTGACGTCTTCGCAGTGACTTATTTCATCGAGCAATAAATATATAAGAGAAATCAAGTAGTGCAAATTTTATAAGCAGGCTTTTCCGAGTTTGATCTTATTTTATAGTTTTACCCCCCGATTCTAACGTACAGTCACAGACGTAAACTTTTGTCTTAGCGAAGACTGTAAACTTTCAATTCTTATTCTAGTCTTATCTGACAGTAGTCTTAAAAATTGTCTTCGCTAATATCAGCGAAATAGGTGGTCTTAGGAGTCATAATTTTGACATTTAAATAGAAACAAAAATTATATGTATTTCGAATTGAACTGTCGCTTTTCGTTCATAAATTTGAAACAATATGGTGTAAATTTAGTTTGGCAGAATTTCAATGAAGACTTAAGTCTTAAAAAAAAGTCTTTACAATAAAGTTTTAGCTAAGATGGTGTTAGTAGTCTTATCGTCAGAATATGGGGTTAATATATTTATATACACAAATGGGGGGTTAATATATTTATATACACAATATACACAATATATTTATATACACAAATTTAATTTGTTTCTATATTTAATCCATATATACGTATCTTATAAACATATTGGCATAGTTATTTTATAGTTCACTGTTCTTGTTATTCTTATACAGATTGTCAAAAGTAAAATAGATTAACCTCGGAATCTCTACATGAGTCCTCTTATGAATATTTTGCTTTATGCTTATTTGAATAAGTCGGTGTCCACAAATCAAATAAGTTGTTATTTGGGAAACAGCCTTAAAAAGTCTTTGACATATGAAAAGTGAAAAATGGAGTCGCCAACAACACAACAACGCATTTTGATTGTCAAAAATTATTATTTTCATATCATCGTTCAAAAACAACAACATTTCGTAAATAAAGTGAGAGGTTTGGTCGACATGGACGTCCTACTGAGCGTGGAATTGGCAAAATTATTAGTCGTTTTGATGAAACTTGTTCAGTGGAAAGTCGTAGACCGTATCAACATGTTCATACAGTTTGTACTCCTGATGCAGTGGCAGCTGCTAGTGAAACTAGTTCATAATGAACCAAGCACATCAACCAGTCATCATTCACAAGAACTAAACATTTCACGAACTACATTACGACACATTTTGCATGTTAATCTTCATTTGCATTCATACACAAAATTCAACTAACTCAAAAATTGAAGCCACCAGACTATTTAAATCGTCGTCACTTTGTTAATTGGATGCTCGTACGAAATGAAGGTGTTTCATAAAAATCATCTTTAGCGATGAAACTCATTTTCATCTTAATGGGTACGTCAATAAGCAAAATTGTTGAATTTGGGGAGCGGAGAATCCTCATGTTATTCACGAAGCGGAAGTTCATCCTCGAAGAGTCACTGTTTGGTATGGTTTATGGACTGGTGGCACCATTTGAAAACGAACAAGAGAAGTTCCCTTACAGTGAATGGGGAACGTTATCACAACATGTTAACTGGTTCTTTGTGGCCCGAATTGAATGAATTGCTTTTCAACGACCTTTGGTTACAACAAGATGGAGCGACATGCCACGCAAGTCGTGCAACATTCCATTTATTGTCAACAAAATTTGCTGATCACATAATTTCAAGAAATTGTGAAGTTCTTTGACCACCAAGAAGCCGGATTTAACACCACTTGATTATTTTTTGTGGGGTTATTTGAAAGGTAAGATGTATGCTAAGTTATTGTTTTTCAAACATAAATGGCATAGAACCACCTTCCATTATCAATCAAATTTGATTTTTCATTTTCACCCCAAAATGTGTTTTTTATTTACAAATGAAAAAAGGACTGATAGATGGCTCACCTGGTAGATATATCTTTGAAAAGTTGTCGTGGAGGATTGATATGTTATAATAAATACATAAGTGCAACTTAATATTGAGATATTTTTTTTTATAATTCAAATTGTGATGGAGAATTCTTCTTGATCACACTGTTTTTCATACAGTGAAAATCGACACCAAACATAACGAAATAAAATAGCAACACCCGTATATTAAACACTGAATATATCTACCTCTGGAATTCGATATTCTAATACTAAAATTATAATACAGAGACATCTATATCCCAATAAATCATTTGAGTTTATGATCGTTAATTTTAAATGTAAATTTGCATTAATACAGGCTAGTTGGTTATTATGACATTCGATTATTTGGCTGTTGACGCATTCCTGCTGTCTCGAGGATATGCACAGATAAGATTGAATACGTGTGGACAATGCTCGATAAGCCAAAGTATATTATTTTCAATGATGGATGGAAATTTTAGACGATCTGGAAAAGCAACAACAACTTTATCGGTTTTATTTGTTATTCCAAAAACCTTACAAATTCGTTTGATTGCTAAGCTGACTAACTTTGAATTTTTCGCGACACAATGATACATAAATGGCAAAAATGTTGTTGTTTTTCATATACATATAAAATTTCACTTCCATCTTTGCGGCGTGCACGATCTCGCTCCAGTCTCAACTCCATTAAATTTTTTGATGAGGTAAAATACCTGGCGGTCTATGCAAATCATGCACAAATGAATTCAGTTTGTGCTCAAGTCAAGAAATGCCCGATTCCAGATATTATAAAGGCGGGAGTGTTTCTAGTGCCTGCACAAATCCATTAATTTTT
This sequence comes from Nephrotoma appendiculata, assembly GCA_947310385.1. Lineage (NCBI taxonomy): Eukaryota > Metazoa > Arthropoda > Insecta > Diptera > Tipulidae > Nephrotoma > Nephrotoma appendiculata. The sequence continues at coordinate 187,113,882 of OX371224.1, read as the reverse complement.
GGGGAAACTGTTAGTTCCAATAGGACCTATGCAAATATTTTTAAAATCAAATTGCTAAATACGCAAGAAACCTTGTTAACAACTAACATTGTTAAATGTGATTATAACCACTCTGGAGATTAGGTTTTGTAGATTAGAATATATTTAAAGAAACTTTTATCAAACTCTCATCCGCTATCAACGTACTTTAAATTAATTAAAGTTCTATCGCACGCTAATTAATTATCTATAGTGACTTGTAAATTTAATTATCTATATTTTCTAACTATTTTTCAGTTGGTGGAAAGTATTACAAAACACGTACAAAAAACGAATGCAATTTTTTCTCCTTTAGTGAATGTTTATTAAATTTTATATCGGCGTTTATCAAAAATTTAATCAAATATATAATCAGAACTTTGTTCGACCCAGCTGGCGAATGATGTGACGCGGGCGAATACGGCGGGGCTACCACTTGCACAACCTTGGGCACTTCCAAATGAAACAACTCCAACTTGCATACGTCTACCTCCTTGTTGAACGACAAGTGGACCACCCGAATCACCGTGGCATGGTGAACGATTTTGGGCTCCTGAAGTACAAATATTGCTATCTTGAACTAAGACTAAGAAGCTAAGTCTGCATAAAGTATTGGTAATGACTTCCAAATCCGCACGTCTTAAGACATCTGAAGCTTGTGGTAAACTATCGTCAAATCTTCCCCAACCGGTAGCAATTGCTTGCTCTCCGGCAAATGAAGCTCCATGAAGTGAGCGTGGTGGTAAATCAATACTTTGTACATGCGCGCTCCATGTTAATGAGGTTGGCAATCTCACAGTAGCGATATCATTACGAATAAGAGCAGGAGTCCAGCCGCTATGTACAAAAATATTTTGAGCGTCGACTCGGAATCTGCTTTGAGTTGGCTCGGTGATTCTAATGTTATGCGCACCTACGAGCACTTCTACGAATGGTGAACTATAAAGTAAATTCCAATGAAACTTGCGATTGATAAATAATTTGTGTTTTTTGTATATACTTACACATCAAGACAATGAGCTGCTGTTAAAACAAAATTTGCTGTAATGATTGAGCAACCGCACAATCCAACACCATCGCCGACTTCAGAGAAAAGTGTTGCTTGATATGGATGGCTATTAGGTTCAGCTATTACTCCATTAACAATGCGTCCGCTGATTTGGTTGGAGGTTATGTCCAATGGATAATATTCAGCTAGTAATGGATGCAATTTGCGCCAACTTTCTATTTGATGAATAGGACGCACTCGATCCCAATCAATTGGCGCTAATGGCTCGGGTAAACCAAAGGCCGTTGACAGGATCAACAAAACTGTGCACACCACTAATTTCATTTTTAACAAATTAGATCGTTCTATGTAAAATTATAAAACGATTTAACTTATATTGCTACAAACATTCCGTTTATATACCTTTCGGGAAAATGAGCGATATGGCCCCTTCAAAAATAAATTAAAATTTAATCATTTTCAAAATAAGATTAAGAATTATCAATGTTCCGCCACTCTTTTTTTTATTAATTGAGTGAAACGGTTTGATTGATATACTTAAGTTGGATTTTTACAAGTTTTATCAATGGACATATATTTTCCGATTATTTATGGCTTCATGCCGTAACATTTTTGATAGAATATTATTACCGAAATGAAAAAAATATTCTTAATTAAAACGAAATATTACAAAGTATGTAGTTTTGATTTGTCTAGTTATTCACAGATGTCAGTCTCACAAAACAAATGCAAAGAATAATGTTCCACTTGAATTGTAATCGTTGAAACACCCGTTACGTCTGCATCGCTCGGTGCTTTTACATAATAAAGTCAGGATGCTTATCTCCCCTTGTAATCAATCAGTGTTCAAAAAAAATTATTAATTTGAAATAGGTTTGTAGTGTCAATGTTATCAAGGGTATGACCAAAGCAAAAAAAAACAACAATTCTTCAATTAATGACACGGTTTATCAAATTTTATTTTAAAATCAATGGTGACAATATTTTTGATAAGCAAAATTTCAAGTGATTTTTATTTTCAGCAAAATCGTGCCGTTTCCTAATCCCAACCTGGGCTAATTTCAACGTTAGAATTTGCTTCGACCCAATCCAAAAATACGGTCAATCTTGTGTAAACAGATGGGCGATCACTTTGACAACCAAGAATTGAGTTAAATGAGAACACACCAATTTGTGTTGTAATACCATCAGCTTCAACAATAGTTAATGGTGCACCTGAATCGCCTGCACATGGGTTGCGAGCACCATCCCCTGCCATACAAATATGGCTGTCATCAATAGTCGCTGTAACTAAACTAATGCGGCAGCTAAGATTTGTTACAATTGGATTACGAGCAAAATTTGGAACCGGTGAAATGGTGGATGATCCCTGTGTTGTTGCACCCCAACCTACAACAGTAGCCTGTTGATTAACGAAATTTTGTGCAATTTGACGACGATTTGGAAGGCGAATTGGCCTGAAAACGTCATCAAATGTGACTGCACCGAAACGCACTAAACCGACATCATTAAAACCCGTCGATGAATCGAATTGTGGATGTGGTAGTAAATTAGTAGTGAATAAACGAAGTTGACCGGGTTCCTGTGGATTGGAGATGTTCAATGCATTTACAATTGCAATACCGGATGGTACATCGACCAAACAATGGGCTGCAGTAATTAAATATTGATCTGAAACAACTGAGCCAGTACACCAACCATTTCCTGTGGCAAAGTGAACAATGAAACCAGCCTAAAATTTATAATAATTAATGACAAAATCAAATTTGAATAGAATTTATGTGTCCGACTTACAAGATAGGGGAATTGACCGGGTTCTGCCTGTTCACCACCAGCTACAAACGTGCTTGGGCCAGAAATTTGCGAATACACATCCTTTAAAATTGGATATTTATCTTGAAATTCTTTAATTTCCCATATTGGTTTCAAGGTGCTTGCATCGAAATCCGTATTAAGACCAACCGCTAATGCAATTAATGCACTTAGGCAAATAAAAAGTTTCATTTTATTATGTTAGATTAATTACAACAGAAATTAACTACAGTCTTAAAGTAACTGATAGTTGTCCGAGTCGAGTGCCGCTTTTATATAACTTCTGTAGAAAAATGTCGAGATTGACCAGATAACTGGTCAAAAAATGATAAGTAATTTTTTGTACCCACAATCAAAATTCATACGAAAAAAAGCCTGATAGTTACTTTTTAACATTAGTAATTGACGGTATATTGACCAGGGGTGATTAAGGGTTTTATTCAAACTTTGAATATTGCAGTTTAATCAATCTTCTATGTTTACTCGAAACGCATTTTTCATTAACAGATCAACGGGTGCCCTACATTGAAAAATTAAATGAATCAGCTTTAACCGACGTTGCGTTTTTGAAATTTTACTTTGGTTTATATTTCCAATATCTACAAATGTTGTATCATAGACGATATTTTTTGGCAGGACGGATTTATGGGATAATTTTGGAAGGAACCATAATAATGCGTTTAACCCAGGATTGGAACGAAACTGATCTAGTTGATAATATATTGATTCGTAATTATTATTATTGATATTATCAACGCTAGCCACATTCAGCCCATAAAGCAAACAGAGAATTCTATCCCATTCCGCAAACGCTATCTGCTACAGTCCTTTCGGGTTTGTAATTTGAGATCTTTTTGCTGCATTCGACCGCTTGGTTGAGAGCTCATTGTAGCGACGATTGCTTCGTACTGCTCGTTCTAGTGTATTCCAGTTGATTTTCAAGCAAACTCTGACACTGTTCACTTAACTCAAAACATGCGCACGTAATGTATATTAGGAAATAAATGCCTCTAGAAGAACCGAAAATGTTAAAGCGGTTGTGAAATAAAACACGTTATGGTTGCGAATAATAAGGGTTTTGTTGATTTTGTTAAACTATCTGTGTGGCGTCAATTTTAACAACTGAATAGCGTTGTTATTCGTTGCGGATTTCCCGACGTTACCTCGATTTGTTGTTAGAGTGTCCACCAATAGGTGTTAGATCGGATTGTCGTGAAGAGGTTCTAGGTGTTGTCTCCAACGACAACATGCACGTCAATTTTCGGTTTCTAAAGGAGGATTTAACTATACAAACACCTCAAAGAGTATCACTAGAACTTATGTAACAGAATAGACAAAAACGTCATAACGCTATTTTTGTATGGAAAAATATCGACTCATTTTTTTGACCTTGCTTCGCGGAAAGGTAAGAAAAATTGTTTGCAGGGTTACCCAATAGAAGAAAAAATTTATTATTTTTGAGTTTTAAATTTGAAATATATATTAATAAATAATAAATTATTAAAATTAAAATATATTAAAGCCGATTAATAAATATTAAAATAACTAGTCGATACACGGTCTACTCAATGGCGCTTCTGGATAATATCTATTCTGTGCTTATGTTACAAGCCCTTACAATGCAAGCTAAAATATGAAATCGATGAAGCTGCACAACATCTATCGAGTTCGCTACAGGCAGTTAAGATTTTAAGATAAGAACGAAATTCTACAAATTAGCAATATCGTCAAGCCGAAAGAATCAAAGGCTGAACCCAATGTAAGGGGTCACTTATTAGGCTTCACCAGGACTCAACATCAGACAACAAGTCTTCTGATTCGACTGTGGTGGGAGCTGGCAAATGGTCTTCAGTGTAAAGTAATAGATAACACAAATAAGATCCTTGGGTCAGTGGACACTGGATATTTGAACTTCGAATCTTTTTACTTCTAACTTTACATTGCCCTATGCGCAGAATACTGGTAATATTCGACCTTGTATTTTGACTATAGCCTGAATTATTTCTTTGTATTTTGACTATAACCTCGAAACCGAGTTTTACATATTTTTAGGATTTCAAAATAAATTTATTTGCGATAGTTTTCTCTTGTTTAAATTTAATTTTAATTGTAAGTACTATTTTTCTTAAGAAGCTTGCAAATGATCTTATGATTTTTTTTGGGGGGGGGGGAGGGGGGGGGATGGGATTAGGCAAGGTAGGAATCATAATGGCTATTTGGTTTGCAAATAATTTTGATATTTTAGCGGATATTTGAATTTTTGGAATTACAGATAGCGTGGAAGTTATACAGAGTAAATTTGAAATGCAGTTTTATATTGCTGCACTTAGATAGTTTTCCGGAGATTTGGTAAAACGTGCGAAACATCATTATTGATATATTACCTTACAGATTCCAGATTAGCAATACATAATTGTATTAGAAAGGTTGCATCATTCGGGTAGATGTATCACCAGTTCATTCAGCAATTCAACCATCTGAATCACATGGCTATATATAATAGCTTTGATTCACTTCAATATCTTTATGTCCTGCTCGGATAAACTCCATGTGATTCAGGTGGCATCATGGTGTGGTCAAAAAAGCTAACAACCAAACAACAATCGGCAAACAAAGCGCTACTACGTCAAAAATAATCGACATCTATCGGTACAGCCAACCAACAACCGGCAAACAAAGCAAAAACGGAACAAACCAATTTTCGCCAAACAACAACCGGAAAATTTAACAACCAAATGAAAGATGGCTATGTAATCTGGCAACCATACCAGACAACATTCTTCATTACGTACAGCCGGAGGAATTAGAATTTAAATTAATAGTCAATTTGATTGGCGTAAAGAAAGTACGGCCATTTTTATAATTATTTAAGCGACTTTCAAGTTTCAATATACTAAAAACCCCCCTTTGCATGTTGTAAGCGATTTACCTACCACAAAACACTTAAAACCAACAACACAGAGGAGTAGCGTCGAAAATAGAGAAGTCCTTAATGCAGTAACTACAATTTTCAAAATAATCCAGGAATAAGATTTCTATAACAAAATTGACTGCCTCAAATCCTTAAAGCTCTTAGACAAAAAAGCGAACTCATATATTTGAATCCTGTCTTAGATAACAATGGAATACTAAGTGCGAATGGCCGAGTACTAAACTAAAATCTTATGCCTGCCAACCAAAATTCAATAATCTTGGGCAAATACAACACCATAATAGTACGATTTATCGAAGATGCCCGCCTTAGCACATTACACGGTATAGCAATCAATTAACCTTACCATAAGCGGGCAGTACGAAACGTTATTCAAAAATTTCTAAAAACCTCTATTCAAAAAGCTCTATTCGTATGTATAATGTATTATAACTAAGGCGATCCGTATCGATATAGTATGTTGTCTTACAACGGAAACTTTCGTTGCTGCTTTCAAACGATGCGTTTCCAGTGATGATTTTGTACTGATATTTTCTCCTACAATGGGACTTACTTTGTCAGATGGAATATGACCGAAAAATTAGTACAAAACTTCTGAAAAAGCTGGTCCGCCGGATACATTCACCAACTGCAGCAGCGAACCAAATGGACAATGACCCAGCTAAATTTGATGGTAAACGATTTAGTATTAGTAAAGGATGATCAGCTACCTTCCACACAGTGGAAGGTGCAATGGGTTCTGGAGACTTACGCTGGAAAGCATGATTTTGAATAAAACTATTCAAGCTACCGATCGAAGACGAACTCAAAGAAACACTACCGCCATTACATTTGCTTTAGCAAATTGAATAAGTATGGCCCAAGGCGAGGACTACAAGTGATCTGCCGTATTTGTTTGTCACACGTATTTTGAATTTTCGCTCACTAATGGTGACCGAAGAGTCCTCTGCCACTGAAGCGGATGATGGTCAGTTTCAGTGGTAACCTCAGATCTGCCCAGATAGTCCTGAAATTTAGTTTAGCGCCAAAATAACCACCAAAGTCTCTCGTTCAGTAGATGAACATTTCCGTCCTGTGGCACTATTCTGGTAAATCCCCGGAAATAGGGAACTGGGGAAAGAATTTGCATATTAATATGTATATGTTTAAATTATTTTTTTCTAGCATACTAAGGTAAAATTTAGTGGTAATTTTTTTGAAAACAAAATATAATTGGGAATAAATTTCCCTGCCAGTTTCGCTATTTTTAAGCTTTTCTTATTTTCGACCGAGAATCACGCACACTATTTTTTCTTAAATGACAGCTAAAATTTAACGAATGTTTCGTTGGGTTTCTTTAATAAAAATTAAGTTCGGCTGTGTAATAAAGAGCCAACCGGTCAAGAATAAAAACTTAAAAAACAATAAAAATTTTAACCATACCAATTGGCCCATGCCACACGTAAAAAAAATGCCGCATTTTTCTTCGTTTCTTTCCCCGTTTACCTATGATACAAGTTTTAATTGCGACTTAAACAAATTTTCTGTTCAACCACACAACTCAAACATAAATGAAATAAAAAATATTTCAAGGACATTTTTGACTCATTTTAGTTAAAATTTTATTTAAGAGAGAGCAGAACAAAACATTGGTAGAAAAAAAGTGCCAAAATACAAAAAATGCTCGTGTGGCATGGGTCATTGTCTTTCTTTTTTGACATTCCAGCCATGCACAACTTATAATTCTTAAGTAATAACAACTTAACAAGCGTAGTCGGGGTCTTCCTCTACGACACTACGACGCACTCCGGCTGGTTGCTGGTAAAACACTTTATTGATCATCCGTTGTTGTGGGGACCATGTAACGTGGCCGAGTCATCTCACTCGATTGGATTTGATGAATCCGATGATATCGCTGCCTCCGAGGAGTTGCTTTACTTCGTGGTTCATACGAATCCTATGTTCGTTGTTCGCAAAATCGCAACTTTAATTGGACCAAAGATTGAGCGAATGACTGTCCTTTCGAAGGTAGATAGGTCATGGTTCAGCTGTCGCTTCCGAAAGTCAGCACAGATCTTATGAGTTCTTTATAAAGTGCGAGCTTGCGCGACCGACATGATGGGCGGATCTGATTGGGCATAGAAAACTCGTTGTCCGGCAGCGATTCGGGCTTTTATTTCTCGCTGCATATCATTCAACGATGTTTATTGATTCAACAATTGTTTGGGTAACGAAAAAGAATTATGTCATAAATTTATATTTGTATGGATTTTGGACCAACATACACATTTGTGCATTCAATTTAAATCGTTTTCGAAAAATAACACTATAATTGTAATAATAGTAAAATAATTAATATGTATCAACACCATTTTAATTAATTTTAATTAATAATTTTAAAACCACAAAAATAAGTCGTCAAAACCTCACAAAACCAAAGAATTTAAATTAAATATATCGAATAAATGACAGCAGCTGTCAAACGAGTCAAATTCGGAAGGTAAAAGAGAAAGCATCTAAATCAATGAGATTACAAAAACAAGAAACCAATATAAGAACCCCACGCCAACAACCAAAATTGTTTTTTTATTTTTTTCTCATTTATAACATAAAGTAAGGATAAATTTATCACAAATCACTAGTTTCTTAACACAATTTACATTTTACTTTATACAAACTCTTATAGATGGTAAAATATTCTTTTTCGAATTTTTCGATGCGCATTTAGCAACATTTCACAAGACACTTCATTTTATTTAAAAAAAATTATAATTTTAATTATCAAATGATGCACTACTACATAAACCACTAATTATTTTATAATTTTTTTATTATTTTAATGAATTTTAATTAATAATTTTAAAACCACAAAATTAAGTCGTCAACATAGGTTGTCACTGCGCACATAAATAAACAGATGATTTGGGGTTCTTATGTTGAGATATGAGTAAGCCATATGCATTTTTTATGTAACCATCTTGTTCCCACATGACTCAAAAGAGATAGCAAATATTATATTGATTTTATATGGGAAAAAAACAGTTGCTGCTCTGGTTAATGTAACTCTATTCACAAAACACATAAATAAAACATTTATTCTACCATTAGGTTTTAATTAGCTCATTTCGTGCAAATTTATCATCTGATTTGTGGCCACCTCAAGCTAGGGTAGCAGCTCGATCGTGAACGTGTTAAATATTTGTTTTTGATAACATTAATTATTTTATTATTATTATAGTTATATAGTGTTATTTTTGACAAAAACGATTTAAGTGTTGTGCACAAATGTGTATGTCGGTCCAAATACATACAAAACTAAATTTTTGACATGATTCCGCGGCTGCACACTAATTCTTTCAGCGTGATTGTTTTCTCGTTTCTTTCCCCTTCACCCACAAACTAATTTTTTGGTGTGGAAATTTTTGATTCTTTTTTTAGCAATATTTTTTTTGATTCAACTGATTTTCGCACTACTACAAAGATAAATATTTCAAGGACACCTTGTTTATTTGTCGTTTTTGGGTTTAATGTTTGCTTCGAATGAAAAAAATATTTTTTTTCAACCAAGGAAGCAATTTTTGCAGCAAATAATAAACATAATTTTACGCATTTTACGCACATACATAAAAAAAGAAATGCGCAACGAAATGAAATGTGGTCGTCGATTGATTTTTTGAAATCAGAGAACCATGACGAAAGAATTTAAGTGTGGCGAGGAGGCCTATTTTCTTTCGTACACGATTTTTACTTTGTTATTTAAGCAAGCTTTTATATAAAATCAATATTTTTTAGCTTTATTTATAAACTTTTTATCCCGAGGCCAAATTTTTTTTTCTTCAATATTAGACCACAGGTGAGCTGCAGCTATCGGGGGTCACAGGTGGTGGATAGTGAATGGCCTATCGATAGGTAGGTTAGCTGTGAATTAAATAGGCCGTCCCCAACCGCAGCTCTGCTGGGACGAGAGTCTCAGAGAAGAGAGGATTGGTTAACCTCTGTTCACCAAATTCTGAGTGCCTAGGATACCCAGTAGGGAAAGGCGAATTGATGGCGCCATAAAACCATCGACCACAACCACGGTGAACTGAGCATCACGTCTCCTTGTTCTCCCGGGCCTCAAGGTAGTGAGTGGGGAACCCTATAAACGGTAATCCCATGAATGAAGTGGGTCCCATTTGTTTGGGATATTTATATGAATGGGTGAATGAGGGAGTGAATATGGGAGGAGGGCGAGGGTGCGGGGGGGGGGGGTGCTCGGTAAGCCAATGGGCTGGATTAAGGTGTTACGTGACCCGTGCTGATGATTGGCTAGACTGGGGCCCATTTAACAAAGCCCAGTCGTGAATGAAGCCCTCTGGATACCTGGCGACCTCCAGTTGTATTTAGCCTTGCTTGCGTATACAGATCTCTGCGCAGGTTGACCTATATTTCTCAGATACTAGTGGGAGAAATACTTAATAAACACATTTTTTATTAATCACTTGTTTTTTGTTTCGCAGTTATTTTGAATAATTTTCAAAAAGTTTAAAAAATCACTCGATCAATTTCGACTTGTTAGGTCATCATCAGGAGTATCTACTGATTTGTATTAGTAAAAATTTTGTTATATAGCAAAAAAAAGCAAAATATAAATAAAAGAAGGAGGGACAGAAAATAAGCAATAAAAATTAATCTACGGATCGCACAGGTAGGCGATGAGTCATTAGGTAGGGTTAACAAAATTCAAGGTATATTATTGCGTACGTGAGAATAGAAGAGGGCGGGATCTGTAATTGGTGACAACCGGATTTCTCTCTGTTCGTTAAGGATATTTTGGTTAAGAAATATTGATTTTCTAATTTCGTAAGATTCTAAGGTATCTAAACGTCTGCCTTTGGGTTGTATATGTAATATGTCTAAATTGTTCAAGCCAGCTGTATGATTTTCTGAAGTTAAATGGTTATGGAAAGTTGATTGATTGCAACCAGATAAATATTCTTTAGCTCTAACTCCAAAATTGCGCCCAGTCTGACCAATATAGGAGAAACTACAATCATTGCAATTGATCCTATAGACACCAGATTTGGAAAGGTGATCAACTCTAGGTTTATTGTTAAAAATCATTTTCTTTATTGTGTTATTATTATAAAAAGCAAAACTAATATTGGTATAATTGGACACGATGTTGCTAATCCGTTGGCTCGTTTTTCCTATATACTCTAAGCGACGCCAATTTTCCCGCGTTGGACTATCCGGTGGATAAATACCCGTTAGAGTTTTACGCTTTAGCTTTTTATTCAATAACTTTAATATAGTCCTAGTTGCATATCCGTTATTCGTTGCTATTTGAAGAATTATGTTAAGCTCAGTGTTGTAATTTGAATTTGTCAAAGGGATGTTTATTAGTCTGTCTATGAGTGAGTGGAAAGCTGACATTTTAATATTATGTTATGATTGTAGTTTCTCCTATATTGGTCAGACTGGGCGCAATTTTGGAGTTAGAGCTAAAGAACATTTATCTGGTTACAATCAATCAACTTTCCATAACCATTTAACTTCAGAAAATCATACAGCTAGCTTGAACAATTTAGACATATTACATATACAACCCAAAGGCAGACGTTTAGATACCTTAGAATCTTACGAAATTAGAAAATCAATATTTCTTCGAAAATAGTCGAAATCGATCGAGTGATTTTTTAAACATTTTGAAAATTATTCAAAATAACTGCGAAACAAAAAACAAGTGATTAATAAAAAATGTGTTTATTAAGTATAAGTGTGTTTCGCCAAGTGCCTACGGCAAATAGCATAAAAAATAGTAGTGGGAGAAACATGGAAAAAACAGAAAATAAAACTAAAGGGGCCGGCACCCTTCAAAAACCAGAAAAAGGTAGCAACTCTAACCGTGAAGGTGGGGCTTCATCATCAAGGGCAAGGTTAAGCGACACTTTGGCATCGAAGCCAGGTGGAAGCGGAGCCGATAAAGGAAACAAGGGGGGATTGAGGGAGATCCCTCAGTCGAAGCGTCAATACAGGGAGAGACGGTCGGCGTTTAGAATTTTAGAAAAACTGGCTGCGACCCCTGAGGGGAAGCTTACAGTAGAACAACGAGGATCTGTGACATGGGCTAAAAAAACTGTCGGCTGTGATAGCTCGGAAAGGGCCCTTGTGTCTAAGAGACAGAGGTCCCAGGAAGAGCTGGAAACGGGCGACAGTAAGCGAGCCAAGGTGCAAGTTGAAAAGACGTCGGGTGCTCCTAGGGATCAAAAACTGAAGCTAACCAGGCTGAGTAGTGGCGATAAGCGAAGTCGGGACATGGTTGAAGCATAACGTGGTATCCGTTAGGGATATCGCGATTTATGTGGACAGTCAGGCGGTGGTTAGGTCGCTAGAGGCGGTTTGTCTGAAGTCACGGGTGGCGCTGGATTGCCGATCATCTCTTAATGAGATGAGCGAGTATTTCAGTATCCAGATAACCTGGGTCCCTAGTAACTCGGATATCACGGGAAACTGCAGGGCGGACGAACTAGCTAGGTACGGTACGACTCTCCAGATGCAACCGGAAAGGGCAGGTCTAGGGAGGCCTATAGCAGCGCTTAGATCGGCGCTCAGTAAAAAGGCAATCGCCTTGACAAATGAGAGGTGGACCAATACTCTCACGTGCAGGGTAGCAAAACAGGTTTGGCCAAAACTGGACCTGCGGCGCTCCAAAGCACTAGTATCCTTGGGAAAACGAGAGTTAGGATTGGTCATAGGGATACTGATAGGACACTGCCTTTTTGGGGAACATGCAAGAAGGCTGGGTCTACAGACGAATGACTTCTGTAGAAGTTGTTTAGACGAAGAGGAGGAAGAGACGCTAGATCACTTCCTATGCTCGTGTCCGGCACTATCATACAGAAGGCATAAGTATTTAGGTGTGTACGGTATGGACAGCCTTTCGGAACTCGCGGGCTGTGGAATACGAGGTATTTTACGCTACATAAGTAGCTCTGGATGGTTTCAGCAGGAGTAAAGGGGAGATAGGATCCTGTGGTATCACAATGAGCCACTACTGGGCTAAGTGTGCGATAGCAGCCACTCTAACCGAACCTAACCTAACCTAGTCCACATACGCAGAAATGTGGATGTAAAAAATGACAGGTTGTAATATTTTCCGAATTTTAACAGATCTTAGTTAAATGTTATTCTTTTTAAACAAAGCATTATAAATTGATAACATGAATTATATAACATACATATTAATTATTTGTTTTTAATAACATAGTATTATTTTTGCAAAATGTGTATGTTGGTCCAAAATACATTCAAAAATCAGGCCGGAAAAGAGTTATAGCTGGGTTTGGTGCCACATTTCAAACTTATTGCGACGCATAGCCCTTTTGTGATTTAGTAACACAATTGTGCGGGTAGGGCCAAAAGTACCATGTCAAAAATTTAGTTTTGTATGTTTTTTGAACCAATTAACTTACACATTTGTGAATTCCTTTTTAACTTATTTTCGTCCGAAAAAAAACATTTTATCTATACACAGAATTGTGTTGGTTTCCCTTCAAATCAAGCGAAATTTTTTATCAACTACGCCATTACATACTATGGTTTTTTATTCACATATTTGTGTGGGTTGGACTAAAATTGAGCCAATTTCTGTTTTTTCTTGGTTGAAAAAGGGATTGTATTAAAATCAGCTGCTCTATTCCTGAATACGATACGAAAACGAGTGTACAGTGACTCACAGCTTATTTGATCCAGTCGCATTTTATGAACACAATTGTAAATATTTCGCGATATATTATTTTGATGGTTTTTCTTTTTTTCTTGTTTTTTGTTTTTTGTTACACGGAACTAATCAACAAATACAAATTTAGAAAATATAGGAACTTCGATTGCAGGGTGTAATCGCATTAGAGTGTAATCGCATTATTGTGTTACCTCGCAAGATCTTTGTAGCATCAAAGTCGTTTGTGTATGACTAGGAATATGATGGAGGTTCGCACAACAATTTCGATAAATTGGAAGCATCGACTACCTATATCACCATTATTACATTTAGCGACGGATGCTCAGAAACTTTCCTTGCACACTGTATGCAATTTGTTTAACTGTATCGTGAAACCAAAATTTGTTATTTTTGTTGTACTCGTAGTGGAAATATTTTTCTTGGTTTTTATTTTTGTTTTGTTTTACTACGTTTTGTTGCCTATGCATTATATCGATACCAACAACAATAATGCCAAATGCCATAAAAACGCAATACTAACAAAAGTAATTTGACGAAATTTGATGGTATTAGTATGTTTGTGGCAGTGGATCATTTAAGCTGTGAGTTGGTTTTGGGTTGAAATAATGAACTTTTTAATGTAATTTTGATATGCATTAGAATTTTTATTTTATTTTTTGTGTTTTATAATAAAAATAAATATAGCTTTCATATTACATTTAGTTTTTTTCAAAAAAATAAGACATCGCGAGATATTTACAATTTTGTTCATAAAATGCGACTGGTTCAAATAAGCTGTGAGTCACTGTACATATAAGATTCATATTCAATTTCAAATAAGAATCGTACGAATCTGATTCAATTCATATATGAATTTTGTATTTTCATTTTCGTATCGTATTCAGGAATAGCGCTGAAGATTCCTATTCAATTTTAAATAAGAATCGTACGAATCTGATTCAGTTCAAATATGAATCTTGTATTTTCGTTTTCGTATCGTATTCTAGAATAGGGCCGCACCAGGAACTCCTGGCCAACCAATAGACTTGGGAACGATCTCATGGTAAATCGTAGCAACGTTGAAAGTAATAAACCTAAATCATAAGAACTAAACTAAAATACAAATTTAAAAACTTTACTCTAAAGGTTAAACTAGAAATTACTTTCGATTTAAACAAAGAAAACATTTTTGTGTTTTTCAATGCGGGATGGGGGCAGTGTGCAAACACATATGTATTTACACAGAGAATAAACCTGCATCCCCAATAGAATTTCTTATGACTTTTTACTTACAGAAAAGTATGAAAAAAAACTTGACAAAAAAAATATGTTTTTGTCAAGTTTTTTTTTCATACTTTTCTGTAAGTAAAAAGTCATAAGGAATTCTATTGGGGATGCAGTGTAATACATAATATAAAGAAGTTAAATGTACAGAATGAGTCTAAGCAACTGTCAAGTGTCACAAATTCGGAGGGTAAAAGAGAAAGCATCTAAATCAACGGGATTACAACAACAAGAAACCAATATAGGCACCCCACGCCAACAACCAAAATTGTTTTCTTAATTTTTTCTGATTTTTAACATAAAGTAAAGATAAATTTATCACAAATCACTTGTTTCTTAGCACAATTTACATTTTATTTTATATAAACACTTGGTAAATTTGCTGGTGGTAAGATATTCCTTCTTGAAATTTTTTAGGCGTATTTTCGCATTTTTTCACGATACACTTCATTTTGTACAAAAGTCTGTATTTTTTGTTATCACATAATACACCACTATACAAACAAATGACTATTTCATAAAGTTTGTATTATTTTGATGAATTATAATTGATAATTTTAAAAATTTATAATTTATAATTTTACTGCGCAAAATTAACACGTCACTTCATACAACAACACAAATCGGTTTGACGGGTGCATATAGCGAAATATGAGTAAACCATATGGATTTTTTATATAACCATCCTATTCTGGCTTGTGACAGATGAGATAGCAAATTTTATATGGGTAAAATATTGTCACCTATTCCTCAGTATTTAAACTTCCTTGATAATATACATTTATACATATTTCTTTATTTTATGATTCACATTAGTAAAAACTCAAACCTATAAGTACTGCCATCTACACTAAAACAATTTATTTAATCTTTTACTGTAAACTCTGCCAATAACAAACATTAAACACGGCTAACTTCATTTCAATACAGCGATGAACTGAGAGCGAGAAATTCATTTCATTTCATCTTTGTACTCTTTTTGTACTCAAAACAACATACAAAATATTTTATTAAAGAAAAGAAACTAGTTCTAGTAGTCGATGTTCGATGATAGTCAAATAAAACGGTTTGTCGTGTTTTGTGTGATTTTTTTTGACATACGTTTGATGTATTAAAAACATGCATTAAAACATTAATATGACGTGAATTTACTGATCGAACAAGTGTAAATTGTGATAAATTAATAAAATATAAGTATTTTGTGATTAATAATATAGAAAACTGCGTTAAAATCAACTGTTATTTTTTATTATTTAGTTCTTTTTTCTTGAGTAGTGTGATTCATTTGTTTTCTGTTTCATTTCTTCACTACACAAAATACAAGTAAATAGAAAAGAGAAGAAATACAAATGGTTGATCTGTATACATGAATACAAACCAAATGAATCGAATTTTATTGGAAATAAATGAAAATTCAATAATTTAATTGAATTACGAAAGGGATACTCACTCAAAGGATAACAATTAAATATTTGTCAACAGAAAGGTATGAAAGTGTTCTATAATTTGATAGGAGGTTGGAGCCCTCCATCATTTTTATTTTCTTTGTTTGTGTTTTATTTTTGTCTCAGCGACTTGCCTTTGCTTTTATATAAGTGTAAGTGTATCAAAAAATACCCAAGTAATTAAGTTAAGTAATTGAACTCATTTAAATAATTGTGTGATGTAGATATAGCGAAACAGTTATGACATTAAATAAATAATAATAAAAAATACATTTTTATCGAAATTGTCTAACAGAAATTGGTGTTTTAAGTTCATATGTATTAGCTCGGGAGAGGGGTTTGAATTCCATCACATTATACATACGGTTACATCCGGTGTATATAGAAATAAGAAGAAAAGTCCAACATTATTTTCAGTGCGGTTTTATACGAAAGAAATTGTATGCAAAAGGAATTAGGCCAATAACTTCACGTACATATCTGCAAGCTATAAAATCCAAAGTTCTACACAGCCAACAAAGAAACACATACTTATGTATGTATGTATTGCTAAGAACTTTCTTAGAAATTTTGTCGGATGAAATCAATTAATGAGTTGTCTAACTGTTTAAAGAAATATATTTATATTGGAACCCAAGTAATAAAGCTATAAGCCAAATGTCTCCCACATAGTTTTGCAATGGATTACGTAATCCTAAAATGCATCTCTATTCAAAATATTGTCATTGAGCAGAATACATATTGTTCTATTTATTATGAATACATAGTTTGTTATACTCGTAAAACACGCAACATTAAGATAAGTAAAGTATTTTTACTTCATACTTAATGCTTTACATAAAGATTACAAAATAAATGTATGATAATGCATTAAGAGCATACGCTTTTCCAGCTAATACATTGCTTAGTAATGAAATTTGGTTATAATCCTTACTCAATACGTTCTCGAAGGCGGTATATGCTAACAGGTTAGGGCTAATTATAGCAGATCTACTTTGTCATGGTCAAATGTTACATAATTGAACTCCTGGCCAGTGCATTTAACGAAAGAACGTGATAAATTTTATTGTAAATCAATCAAGAATCAGCATCCTTTCTAGAGGGATCCAGCAAATATAGTAAAATGACATTGCCTAATTACTGTAACCAAATCTGAGTTTTGCTGTTTTATGAAACAATAACAAAATATGCAAATCTCAAGTCGCGGTTTTCGAACGAAATTCGAATGGGCATGGGCGCTATTTGTTTATACGGTACCAACACTGTCGAAACTGGAGGACGAGAGCGGTGGATCGAGATGGATGGAGGGCCTTAGTGCAGGCGGCGAAATCCCTTCATGGGATGTGAAAGCCAGAGAGAGAGAGAGAGAGGTACCAACACGAGGGTACTAGACTAGATTCCTATTTAATTTCAAATAAGAATCGTATGAATCTGCATAAGGCTTCTGCCACACACAATTTTTGTCAAATCCACCTATGCCACAATGTCCAAAATAAGCAAATACTACTGTGGGCAAAAATAGTAAGACTTTGTTCATAATTTTAAAATTTTTTATTTATTTCTCCAAATCTATTTTGTCCCCCTCAAAGTAATCCCCCCGGCCTCAATACACTTGTGCTAACGTTTTTTCCAATCCTCGAAATAGTTGTTAAAGTCAATTTCCGGAATAGCCTCCAAAAAAATACTACTAATTGGTTAAGACATGGCCTAGTTCCATTCAGCATGACCAAATTCTAAAACTTCGTCTAAAATTCAAATTAGAATATCAATCCTATTCTTCATACCAAATTTGATAATTATTCGTTGAACAATTGCCAAGTTCCATTGAGCATGGCGAAATCCCAAATTTTCTTGAAAAATTGATTTTCAATTTCAAATTGCATCCAGATTTAAGCATAATTGGCCTAGAAAGTTCCGAATTCTTAATAAATTTGAAGATAAAAACAGTTTGATAAATAATTTAATAAAATAAGAAAATTCCGCTACATCTAAAAAATGGTATTTTGATAAAGGAGGATTTTAAAAAGCGAGATTTTGAAAAAGTGAGATGAGCCCCGATTCCCTGATCACTCGGCAATCCGAAATTAAAGTGATCCTAAAAATTTTGTTGAGGTGGCATCATCAACATAAAATAGAAAAAACTCCCAACTTTCATCAAAAGCTTACAATTTAAGATTCAACCAAAAAGCATCTATTCTGACTGAATTAGAACGATCCTACGAAAATGTAACGTGACGAATACAAGCAAAGCAAAACGATCAAACAGTTCGTTTCAACGTTTCATCGTAGCAAGATGCGAATAACACTTACACTCAACTATACCACATTGAACACATTGAATATGGCGAATAAAATTTTTAATGAAATTAATCAATTAATTAAAAACAAGTATTAAAATAATAATAAATAAAAACAATATAAATTATAAAAAAGGGATACTGCGAATTAGAATTGTTTAGTACAAAGGTTGAGGAACGTCAACATGTAGCTCTAAAAGAAAGCGAAATAGAATTAAAAATATTTAATACGAAGATAGCTCCTGTGACAAGATCTGTATTTGTAAAATAGTCGGGGACTTTTGCTATGTTTAGCTCAAGGCGTTTTTTTGCACATCACATGGCCAAGTTTTTTAGGTTGGATTGCAACATATTAGTGTCAGTTAGAGGTGAGATATTCCGACAAATTTGCGTTTCGTTTGCGCAATCTTTTAACGTTTTTCAAAGTTATTGATAGACATGATGAAAATGAGTGATTGTCCCTGTCATACTCCTGATATGGCAGTGAAAGATTTTGATGTGCATGATCTAATGCGTACTAGAATAGTACAAGTAGTACTTGCATCCAAATAATGTAAAATCCTATTATTTGCGTTTGCTTTTGATAAATGTTCGTGGTCCAACATCGTTTCAGCATTTGAGAACCAGCATTTGGCAAAATACATATTACGTCAAGCTCGCAACACAAATACAAATCCTGATTTACATTACGCTGAGGATATGTATAACTAAACATTAATTCACATATAGCACATTTGTTTAGTGATTGTAAATACAGTGTTGAGTCAATTAGGAATGCCATCACCAAATCGAGCAATTACCGACTATTTGATCGCGAAATACAACGTGAAAAGAACTACAACTTTGAGGCATTAACTACTTTTGTGCAGCATAACATGCTTATCACGCATTAATCAACAGCAAGTAATCAGTTAATGCAGACAATGGTGGATTAGGTGGGGCAAAACCTCTTTAATTTCGTTAACTTTACCTTCCATACGAAAAGACAACTTTATTAGAAGAACGGCACGTTCAGCATTGAAGTTACCTTTAAATATGCAATTAACAGAAACACCAACATGCAATATTTTCAAAACATCTGGAATTGCAAAGGTACTTCAACAATGCAAGATTATTGTGTGATTGAATATTGGAGGAACATTGAAAGATTTACGCAGCAACCAACAACCATTTGGGAGTCCTATTATATTATTGGCAGGTGATTTTAGACACACATTACCAATTAACACGCGATCAACTCCAGCAGATGAATTAAATGGGTGTTTGAAAGCATCGTATTTGTGGCAAAAATTTTATCATTATCAACAATTATCACTTTCAGAAAATATGCGCGTGCGATTACAAAACGATTCATCAGCCCTTTTATTTCCTAAACAATTATTGGATGTTGGAAATGAGAAAATCGAAGCACACAATACACCAGGATTAATAACATTTCCCTCAGATTTTTGTACAGTCGTTGGATTGAAAGGCAATTTAATTTCCGGCGTATATTTCGATATTGCAAACAATTTTACAAATCATCAATGGTTAAGCGATGGCGCATTATTAGCCGCCAAAAATAAAGATGTCACTGAAATTAATATTGACATTCAAAATACAATTACAGGCCAAATAAAAACATACAAATCGATTGATAGCGTTATGGATCCAGAAGAAGTTGATAATTACGCAATTGAAATTTTGAATCCACTCGACTTGCCTTCAACTTCATCTCACATTTTAAAATTAAAAATTACTGCGCCAATAAATCTATTGCGCAATTTAACCAACCAAGTGCTTTTGTAATGGAACAAGATTGGTTGTAGAAAAGTTACTCAACAATATTATTGAGGCCACCATATTAATTGGCAAATACAAAGGTAAAAACGTATACCAATTATACCGTTAAATATGCCATTTGAGTTTAAACGCATTGTATTTCCTGTACGCCTGGCATTTGCTATGTCGATTATTAAATCTCAATTCGCTGAAAGTATGTGGTTTAAATCTGGCAAAACATGGCGTTTGCACATGGACAAAACTTCGTTGGTTGCTCGCGTGTTGGAAAACCAACATCCTTATTCATTTTTACAGAAGACGGCAAAACAAAAAATATTGTTTATCAGAAAGCATTACAATAATATTATATTAAAATTTCAATAAACAATAATATCGTTTAAATACTAATCCCGGAGAATTAAAATAAATTAGAATATATGTATTACAAATCCGAATCTCTTTGTGAATTTATTTTGACATGAGACCCGTATTTCATTTTTAGTAACAAGACGAGGACAAGTAGCCAAAGTATATAACAACACGTAGCAATTATCAATTTATACCAACATTTATTGAAAAAATTAGACACATAGCTCATTCACACACTTACACCTAAATTGTTAAGAAATGAAATATAGGCGAAAATATATTATTAAAATATATTATTTGCTAATATTCTAGAACTAGAAAATCTTGATAGGATTGTGCGAAGTGCTACATTTACAAATTCTTAAGTTGTTTATGAAGAGTGTGTAACACCGTGATAGTTACTTACTTAATAAAATCGAAAAAACTGTGTAGTTAACCCCCTTAAGGACCAAACCCGAGATATCTCGGGACATACGATATGTAGTTTAAAAAAAATCGGTCATTAAGGGGTTAACTTAACGGGAATATTTCACAGCGTGATGCTTTAATTTTTTGTTACATTCAGAAATAGAAGAATTAGAAAAAGAATTGCATAGCACGGTGTCGCCACCACCTAAGGTTTTATCACTTGCTCGTAGATTAAAATTATAGATTTAACTTAGCGTATCTATCGATTATCAATAGATTACACGTACATACATACATGTTCGCACTTTTTTGGATATCACAATATACTAGAAATCGTAATAATTTTTATCCACGATATTCTATTAGTATTTTATAAACATGAAAACGTTTCGAGTAGTTCGAGTTAATAAACTTAAACGCGGAGCTAATCCATTTTGTGTCGTTCTGCTTATCGTACAATTATTGAATACTGCTGTTTCGATTATAACTAATTAACAACTAATCATAAGAAAAACGATAGTACTTACTTCTTATGATTTTAATAAATTAATATTTTAAGATAGTTACAATTTCGTATTCTTTTCATATTACAAATTATTTGTAGTAAGATATATCATGTGTTACAGTATTTCGTATAAAAAACGTAGAGGTCGAATCTAATATGTCGTGGACTTTATATTTTAGTCAACGTCCTTTCAAATAACCGGCCAAGAACATGTTCCGTAGAAGCCATTAAGTTCAAACTGTAACAATTCTTGAGGAGCAAACATAAAACTTGTATCAATTTAACTTCAAATGTCAGTTATGTATCGGATTTGTAATAGAATAGAATTTGTCAGTATCTTTCGTAAAATATTCATAGATATAACATATTCGTTCCATGCTTCAATTAATTTTTAATTATATGAAGTTTTAATGTATTTTGCTTCGTACATACGAGCACATAACTGCAACAAACACTAATAGTATATGAAGATTACATATACTACAGTTTATTTATACAATGTGACAAAACCAAGATTGCGATAAAGTTTCGAAGCATTTTAATTGCTTAAGCGTAATTTATGAAATCACAATCATGATAACCCAATTATCGCCGCGCGATATGAATTTTCGAGAGCGGTTTGAATGGTGCTTTTGAATATCAAGTTTATAGATAATATTGACAGTGACCTTGAAAATTGAAGTGTTGATCATTGGGGATCATAATTATTGAAAGATAAGCAAAAAAAAGAAAGTAAAAAATTTATGACTTGATATTTTTATTAAATAACAGAATTTACAGACATTACGGTAATCATTTGTGGGGGGCTCATCTTCCATAAATGTTATTGGCTATTTTTAGAGGGGATGTATGAGCCTTCAATGAAAATATCCCTTTTTTAAACTACACTAGCATGTAAATAGCTGCAGAGCTATTTGCTTATAATCTTTTGCATATAACTGTGAACCCAGCCAGTTCTACACAAATCACATCTTTCAGCGGTTTGAGCTTTTTATTGAAGTTTCTCAGTTTCAGTAATGTACGATTTTAATTTAAAATTAATTGCGCATTGAAGTGAATTTCAATTTCCAAATCTCTCAATGGATAAGCATAAAATCAAATCCCATATTATACAACTGTAAATATTTTTGTAAAAGTTGAATTTGTTAGTAGAATCTTCAAAACTTTTCGTTCAGCTTCGAGTGCAATAGCATATCATCAACTTTCGCCTCGTCGACAAGCATTTACACACGGTTAGACTACGCACAAAATTGAAGCAATCATTATCAACATAGCTTGGATCAGCGCTGTAACACAACTGACGCGTCACCGAACTGGGTATAATGTATAATCTAGTCTTATCGAATTCGTTCGTGGCGATCGTCGTGGCGGTCGAAAGCTGGAAGAACGGATAATCAAATTGATTAGTGAGGCGCTCACATTGACAGTAATCATATGCTTATTATTTTCAAATGTAAGTGCAATCAATTATATTCAACAGACAAGCAAAGAAGACCGCGCGCTGGAATATTGATGCATTAAAAAACGAAGACCATGTACGGTTAATCAGCTGCCACTGAATATTTATACCGGCACAACGAACCTCAATCAAACATTCAGCAGCAGTGGCTAGCTATCCACCCAGCCATAACTATCATGGAAACTATCAGGAAAACATAATTGGCAGAAAACCACCTTGAAAGGTGGAAAGCAGCTCTCAAATAGAATATGTCCGTGCCAGGAAAGGCACAACAAAATTCCTCAAAAAAGAAGCGGTAAAATATCAGAAGAAGAGCTGAGCAAGAACTTCGATAATTTTAAAAAGTACACACTATAAAACACAAATTTTCTATGCAAATTGCCAATTGCAATTTATATTTTATCGATGATAATTTTTTCATTCAAAATTATCATCGCACAAGAATCCCACCCCTAACAAACGTGGCTGATGTTCTCTTAGTATGCTAAACCTACTTCTAAACTCTATTAATTCATACTTACGAAGTGATTCCTATTCGAGGTATTGCATCACCAGTGCACAGTACACATAATAGATGTAATATATTCATTGGTTCTATATTCGTTCATTTTTGCGCAGCTATGGAAAATTTTCAATATGGTGAATGTTAGATACCTATCCTATGTAATAAACGAAAACTAAATAAAATAATTACATAAATAAATGTATTTGAATTAAATGAATTTTTTATTTATTGAAAATAACTTCTATTTTTTAAGCTTAACTAGGCATGTACATGTGCATACGTATACACATTATTATAAAAAGCTCTCTATGTTCCGTCATTGTTGTTTGGCAGATGCGCAATATATTACCTTCATTATGTGTACTGTGTCACCAGTGGCCCTATTTTGGCTTTCCCTGGGAATTGAGAATTGCGAAAAATATTTTTATAGTATTTTTGTCTAAATAGTATATTTCTGGCCTACTGAGGGAACATGTTTGGTGTTAATATTTTCGAAACAAAGTTAAATAGGAAAATATTTTTCCCTATAAAAATTTTGTGGAATAAAAGTTTCCCAATGCTGTTTCCCAATGAGACAAAAATACTATGAAAATATTTTTCCCAATTCCCTATTCCCAGAGAAAGCCAGAATAGGGCCACAGGCGTAGAAATATTTTTCCCATATCACACAGTAGAGGATGTAGATGCAAATATTAGTAGATATAAATTGAAACGCCACTCGGTTTTGACGAAATCTCCGCAGAATTTTTAAAACACGTGGCAGCTACTCTTGCATGTAATCTTTAATATCTCATTGTGATGATCTAGGCACAGGAACAGTGGCCTTAGGAATGCAAGACTATACTCATATGTCCGCTGCATTAAAACGGTAATTGCCTTAAATGTGCAAATTATCGTGGCATAGCTCTGTTAAACATCGCTTACAAAGTAGACTGCTAATATAGTAGGAAAATGACAGGAATGATATAGGGCTAATTTACTACTCTATACCTGCGCTTGGTTGGATTGTCGTAAATTGTTTATTACGGTACAATTACAATAATAGTCTGTAGGAATTTCCAGAAAAATTTATCAGTCGGGTTTATTCTAGGTAATGATGTTTAAATTGATTTTTTGAAAAGATTTCAGTGAAATGAGTCAAATAGGATCAGTTGCAGTCTGATATTTACACTGTTAATATCGTAAGCGAAATATCGAGTGACAATTATTTAAAATGCTTCCAAAAAAAGAAACAAGTACTGCAACACGTGCGCTTATAATAGCTTATCATACAGCTGGCATAAGTAATTGACAGATTGCCAAAAAAATAGAATTAGACCACGCTAAGGTCGATTGTAATGTTAAAATTTATCAGGAAAGTGATAGGTTTTTTAATAAAAGACGAAGTGGAAGACCAAGAGTGACAACATCTGTAGATGATCATAGAATAGTGATTACTAGCAAGACGAATAGACACAAAACAGCCCCGGAAATAACCGCAGAATTAAATTTTGGTCGCCCAAAACTAGTTAATGTTTCTACGGTTAATCGTCCTCTATACAGGAATCCGGACTCCATGGCCGTGATGCTATTAAAAAACCAGTACTAATAAACAAAATAAGCAAAAGCGACTTAAATGAGCCCGTGAACACCAACATTGGACGATAGAAGATTGCAACAAGGTTGTATGGACGGATGAGTCCAAATTTGAATTTTTGGTACCCGAAGACAAATATTCATGAGAAGATCTGTGGGTGAACGTGCCAGTAAAAACTGTATTGTCGCTACCGTAAAACATGGAGGTTTTTTAGTGATGATTTGGGACTATTTTGCTGGTACTAGTGTAGGCGATGTTGTGAAAATTGACGGAATACTAAGAAAAGTAGGGTACCGACAAATTTTTGAGAACCACTCAATACCTTCAGGAATTCGACTTTTGAGTCAAAATTTTATCTTTCATCAAGATAATGATCCAAAACATTCATGTAAATTATATAAAGGCTATTTTCACCATTTTAAGGATGAAGGAACAATTAAAATTATGGAATGGCCTCCCCAGTGCATTGACTTGAATCCTATTGAGTTACTATATGAAGGATTGGACCGGGAAGACAACAATCAGCTCCAACATCAGCTACTTTTATGTGGAACAAACTTCAATCAATTTGGAACTCAATAACGCAACTTACTGCGAGAATGCCTCGACTGTGCGCTGTGATTTTTCAATCAACGGGAGATCACATAAATGAAAGTAAAATTTAAATTGAGCATTTTAATTTTGACATTTATTTAGTATAATGCTATTAATAAATGTGTGTATGTACCTAAAAAATACACATTTTCATATTATTACTGAGTTTTTATATGTTTTATGCTGTTCTTGACAGTGCCTAAACACTTTTGAGCGGTAGTGTACATGGATACGACATGAATGTCAGAAACCATATAAAACAACTGCAAAAAATGAGAGCACTTTTTCTGTAATCATCGCTCGTTTATATGCTCGTTTATGCTTTAAAAAAATATTTCCGAAAGATAGGACCGTACCGAGAGGATAGATTTAATTTCGAAATTTTCTGAAATTAGTTTTTTATTATTATAGTCAATGAACAAATAATAATATTCAAATGATTTAAATTATAAATCACATTTTATTCATTTAATACATGTGGTACCGTTATTGTATGCAAATTTCTTCTTGAGATTTCCCTTTTCAAATGCGCACCTGCAAATATTTCGAATAAAAAAGAGTTCATGTCGTCAAAACGTCAAACGCCAAAAACTCCTAGGAACCAGTTTTCTGTTTACATTATTTGATTGTCGAAAATTCGGAATTCAAGAAAAAGAAGACAATGTTTCTGTCTGTCACAAACGTAGAACTATTTTTTCACTACCATATGTTTTTTGTCATGTCGTATCCATGTATATAGATCAGTGTAGAAACCTAACCAGAGAACAAGACGAGCGAATCCGAATTTTCCGGAAAATCGTTATATACGAGTTTCCTTTGTTTGTAAAAACCAATTTTCTTTTTCGGTTCATTTGCTCGATTCTAATATTTGTTTGAAGTATGATGTCACTCAAACAAGACATCCTCGCAAATTTTTGTTTGAAATTATTTGCGGTTTTCCAGCAAATTCGAGATTAAATATTTTTTGAAATTAGGAATTTTGTTATGCTTACACGGCTTCTCCACCTGCTATCTGAATGCAATTGCAATCTACTTTCTCTTTCTATCAAAATTTGCCAAGATGGAGTCTGGTGTGGTAAACTTGCTATAATTTGACGTTTAGAAATCATTCTTAAAAAATATTTATAAAATATTTATATAATTTTATTAATATAATTTTTTAAAATTTATGTGGTTATTTATTTTTTATTTATTGAAATATGTATGTATCACCAGTATGAAAGCGAAAAAATGTAATAGACGCAATATTGAAATTGAATATTGATGTATCGCCATATTGAAACGTCAAAATATGCATGCTATCTGTATGCTATCGAGTTATGCCGACATAGCATGTATTCATAGCATACAGATAGCATATAAATATTATTGCGTGTCTCCACTTGCCATTTGATCGAAATTTTCTAGCATAACTAGATAGCAATAGCAGGTGGAGAGTCCATGTTAAGGTATTTAGAAATTATGTTGCGTTACAAATGAAGAAAGAAAAATAGTACGAAAATTTAATTAAAAATAAGACCACGAAAATTTAAGTTGTTGAAGTTGGCCGTAAAAATTATCCTGAATTTTTGGTAAGTTTGTTCGCTAAAATGTAGTCATCCCGGAAAAAACGTAAGCATTGAAAAAATTTCATCCAGTAAACATATAATATGCGGAGTGTAAAGACATACCCCATAAAAAAAATTGTACATTGTCCAATTTTTGAGCGGCAGCAATTGTCATAAAAAAAAATGTACTTTTGTATTACCATTAATATCAATTTTATTAATACTAAACCAAATGATAACGAGAGAGATAAATGTGGCCAGATAGGCCTTGATCATACCAAGTAACCCCTTCACAAGGCGCATACCATTGAGATAAGAAATTTTTTTACTTAGGCCAGGTTCATGTATGCGTTCAAAAAATTAAGCCAATCAAACAGCGTTATTATTGTTTATAATTTTTTTTTTATATGTTGGATGCTTGCGATCAAAATTTGGTCGCATACGAGAAAATTGCATTAAAATCGATATATCCGTAAGTTTTTGACTCGTAACTGGTTTTTATTGAAGTACTCTAACTTGTTCAGTTGACATGGACCTAGTTCATTTCCAAACCGATTGCGATGAAATTTGACCGACATTTCCAAAATGCAATAAGTTATAAGTATCTACAATTTTTTTTGCAGCCAGGCTCGAAATTAAGTAGTTTTGGATGAAACTAGCCAGTTCAATGCAATGATATTTGACATATTCGAAATTTATTTAATAAGACCATCTGGTAAAGAATACTAGATCGTCATTTGTGAACTGGTTCGATGCGAAGAGTAGCATTTTGGCATTGTGGGATGGATATATAACCCGATTTTAGTTAAACTTGTCAAATGAATTGGCTATGGGGTTCTAAAGCAATTTTTTTGTTACTAAAGCATGGCGGAACTGTGATTTAAAGAAACTTCATTGAAGTTCATTCGAAGTTTCTCATTGTAAAATACAGTTGCGTATTTGTACATTTTTAAAACATAAATAGAACATCATTGAAATTTTTTTGTTATATATTAAAAATAAATTGATCAATATTGATAAAACATAACATGTAATTCATCACAAGATAAAATTTAACAAAGGAGAAAATAATATTTTCTAAAAAATGTAGAAAAAATCTGGACATTCTTGGAAAATCCGAAAACAAAAAATTGGTTTCAGAAAATTAAAATAAAACGAGCAAACTAGTCACTATGAGGATGATCTTGGAAAAATGTTGGGAGTACAACATAACCATACATCAATTATATATAGACATCCGTCAGGCATATGACAGTATAAATCGCGATAACCTTTGGGCCGCGCTCATATGCCTAGGAATTCCAGAGAAACTCGTTTCTCTGTGCAAATTAACAACGTCTGGGTCTGTATGTAGAATTGTAATCGAAGGAACTGTGTCAGACTCCTTTGAAATAACATCTGGTGTTCGACAGGGAGATGCACTCGCGCCTGTGCTGTTCAATTTGGCGCTTGAGTACGTAGTGAGGAAAAGCAACATCGAAACCTCGCGCTGTATATTTAATAAATCAGGCCAAATTCTTGGATATGCAGATGATATCGTGCTTCTTGGCCGAAGACCTAGCGATATCAAAGACAGTTTCGTGCCGCTCGATCGCTGCGCAAGAAGACTTGGTTTGAAGGTGAACAGTAACAAAACCAAATTTGTATCAACACCCAGGAACATCTCCATGGCAAATCTCGGAATTGGCGACCATAACTTTGATCGCGTTGAAAACTTCAAATACCTCGGGTCAGTTACAACATCATCAAATGACATGCAGGCAGATATAAAAGCCCGAATCGCTGCCGCACAACGAGTTTTCTACGCCCAATCAAAATTATTGCGATCTAGACATCTATCGCAGTCGTGCAAGCTCGCACTTTATAAAGCACTCATAAGACCTGTGCTGGCTTTCGGAAGCGAGAGCTGGACCATGACCACTAATGATTGTAGATTATTATCTACCTTCGAAAGGAAGGTCGTTCGCTCCATCTTTGGTCCAATTAAAGTCGCGAACAATGAATATCGGATTCGCATGAACCATGAGATAAAGCAAATTCTTGGAGGTTGCGATATTATCGGATTCATCAAATCCAATCGAGTAAGATGGCTCGGCCACGTTGCAAGGTCCCCACAACAACGGATGACCAATAAAGTGTTCCATCAACAACCAGTCGGTGTGCGTCGTAGAGGAAGACCCCGACTGCGCTGGCGTGACGACGTCGAACAAGATCTACAGGCACTAGGATGTCGAAACTGGAGGTCGAGAGCGATGGACCGAGACGGCTGGAGGACCATAGTGCGGGCGGCAAAATCCCTTCATGGAATGTGAAGCTAGAGAGAGAGAGAGAGAGAGCAAACTAGTCTGTTTCTTTGAGCTTGTTCGAAATGCGAATTGGAAAATAAAAAAACCAATTATTATTATTTTTGCGTATCGCTGTTGATTATTTTAAAAATATGGGATTTTGTTGGTAGTAATCGGAAATTTTGTGCTCGTTTCTGTTCTCTGGCTAGAAACATCACAATGTTTTAATTGCACAGTTCAGCTAAGCTAAGCGAAAAATGTAGTTTCTATTAGCACAGTTTAGGTCGCACAGCTCGTTCCGCTGCACATTTAGCTAATTAGATCGCTCACAATACCAAATACAACGTTACTCAAATGTCATCCAAATTCCAATTGTTATGAATATGTACACGATAATAGCAATGTACGTGTGAGCGATATAGCTGACTTTCAATCCAAAGATAACCCGAGCTCAAAACAGAAAAGCATAGTTTAGCTCAAGCGCGATGCACACTTCCATTAAAACTCTTTATTTGCAAGCAAGAGCGATGAACTTATCTCTAGCTGAAATGTGCAACGAGCTTTAAGCAGCTGGTAATTTATAAAAAAATTGAAATCGTATCCAATTTTATTCTAGAGAATCGCCACAAAAACTAATCGATAAAATTTTGAAATAGTGATATTACATAAAGGATCTTTCTATAGGGACGCTCGAAATATGTTAACATCTATCAAATTTGTTGTGAATTATTCAGTAGTGTATGGTAAATCACCATGAAAGGTTGTATCGATGAACAACGTCTGCAAATCATCAAATTTTATTTTCAAAATACGTGGTCCGTTCGAGAAACGTTTCGCTCATTACGTAATTATTATCCTTGCCACAACCGTCCTGCCGAGTCGACTAATCGACGTTTGGCGCCCAAATTTGAGCCAACCAGTTCAATAAATAATCAGCCAACACCCGTACGTCACCGATACGCAAGGTCTACACAAAAAACATCGCTGCTGTGCATGACAGTGTACGGGAAAATCGAATGAGTCTATTTCTCGTCGTTCAAAAGAACTTTTTGCGATTTTAAGTTTTATTGAAGCGAATTTTGTGATGATATGGATTATGGATACCGACGACATGTGGTTCCAACAGGACGGTGCTACGTGTTACACAGCGCATGTCACGATGGACATTCCGCATGACGGTTTTGAGGGCATGATTATCTCGTGCGGAGGCGACGTGAACTAGCTTCCGAGATTTTGCGTATCGTTAGACTTCTTCCTTTGAAGCTACCATAAATCGCAGGTCTATGCGAATTTTGTTTTGTATAAATCACGTTATACCACCAAATTAAAAAAGTATCATAGCTTTGCAGTATGACCGCAAGGTGCCGTACAAATTTTATTCGAGATTTCCTATTATAGTCTGAACCCAAATCTGGATTACAGATAAACTAGACTAACTAAAACTACTTAGATTACTAATCATTAGTATGAACAAGCTCTTAGATTATAATTCACAACTTGCAACTTACAAAGATTGCTTTTTTGTATGCAATTATTTGCTTTGTTTTTATTCCAACATTCAGTTTTGATAAAACACAAAGTCAGTGAAAAGACTTCAAGAGATTAGAGTTTCAAACAACTGTTGAACTCTGTGCTGCTGTAGTTGTATATTTAGCATACCACAAATTAGGAAGCATTATAGTGGCAGCTCTGGTGTCCAATTTCTTACTGTTTTGCAAATAGATATTTTATTAGTTTAGGTTATTGGCCACGTTTAATATCTTCACTTAACCTTAAGTAAGTAACACTAAGTGAATTTAAGAATTCAGATACGAGCCACCTACAGATTAGGTTTATATTCAATTAAGAACATTTAATATGAATTGAATACAGACATTCGTCAACCTTACAGCAATCCAACGAATTTGTAAGGTTTTTTGGATCAACAGAATAAAACCGATAGAATTGTTGCTACTTTTCCATATAAAATTTAAATATCGTCTAAATTTTCCGTAAGGCGTTCATGATCCCACCCCAAGTTCAAGACATGATATTAGCCCAGAGTACTTAGGTTGCATCGTAGACTTTCGAATTATTCCTGTAAGGCACTAAAGACGAAGTATTGCTTTCTTTCGTTCCTTCTGATTTTTTTTTTTAAATCATACCAGGTTGCTGAACACATTTACAAAAAACGTCATTTTTAACCAATGAAATTGGTTTAAAAAAAATCAGAAGGAAGGAACGAAAGAACGCAACACTGAATCAATTTATAGAATAGACTTTTGCAAGTCCTATCGTTAGTTTTGTGATTTTCTCTTTCAATTCTCGTTCTTAACGTACAGTGGTGTGCAATATAATAGGTAATTCTATAAAAATTTTAAATAATACATTTTTTTTAACAAAATCATCAATATCAAAAATATCGCCCCTTCGCTGGGTGTTTTAGCAGTACAATGATCCGAAGCACACGGCGAATGTGGTATAAGCCTGGTTTGCTGCACATAAAATTAATGTAATGAAATCGCCAGCCGAGTCTCCCGATCTAAACCCAATAGAAAACCTCTGGGCTGAGTTAAAACGTGATGTAAGTAAATTGCCGAGGCCAAAAACTATAAATTAATTTTGAGAAAACGTTCAAACTGGTTGATGGAGTATCCCAGTTAAAAGATGTCAATCACTGGTAGATTCTATGGGGAGGCGATGTAATGTGGTCCTTAAAAATAACGAGTACATCACCAAATATTAAATCTTTATGTAAAAATCAAATTATTCCAACGAATAACTATTTTTTAACAAGATTGCTTAAATTTCCTTATTAATTTGCACAGATGGTGTAAATGAATTAAAATTGAATACGATAGTTCGGTCTGTAATCACAATAAAGTGATAATATAATAAATGTTTTGTTTTCTACAAGAGACTGTCAATTACAAAAAACATGTTTCATTTTTTGATATTGATGATTTTGTTAAAAAAAATAAAAATTTCATAGAATTACCTATTATATTGCACACCACTGTATGTATTTAGTATTACGTTTTAAAAACATTAGCATAACCCACTGTTCAAAAATTTTAACTTTAAATTTTGAAACATTTCTTGCATTTAATGAAATCCGTTGAATTTAACGCGGTTTATCGATTTACGGTCTTCACTGTTCAGTGGATATGTCCAAGGCCCAGAGAAAGTTCTTGATGAGTGGATCCTCACAGGTTATTAAAGCTTCTTCTAGAAGTTCTATCAACATTGGAAGCTTCAAACGTTCTTTGCCGTCTTAATCTCTTATATAATATAGTTAAGTTCGTTAAATGGATCCATAATCTAAAAACCATTAACAGCGGAAAAATTTAGTCCTAAAGAACACAATACAAAAATATTTGATATACAAATTTAAATAATATCACAGATGAAATTTTAATACTGCATCTAAATTAAATATAAATCCTTTCCAATTACAAGCTTCGCTATACAGGGGCTCTACTTTCAATATCATGCGCTTCAACTTTCATATCATGAATCCCGCTATTAAAAAGACTTTAACCATTTTATGTCATAAACGCACTGAAACATCTACTTTAAATAAATATTACCATTTTTTTATTATTACATTGTTAATTATAAAGTTCTATTATTTGAAAGTGCAAAACACAACAAACAATTGCCAAACAATAAAGAATTGTCAATCGGAAAAATATCCGCCACCTTTTTGATAGCGGAACTTTTCTCGCTATCGGATAGATGGCGATACCAAATTGGCCCAGCAAATTGTAATACCAGGCAAATTATAAAACTGTTAACACATCTTTCACTTTTATACATGATATAATTTCGGGTATACACAATATCATCGCTATTGGTATTTTTCCCATCTGAGAAAATTGTTTTTGGCTAACCTAAATTTGCTTCACCAATAAACAGGCGCGGTAATTAGAAAAAAGTAAAGAAAGCAAAATTCCGCTTTGTAAAATGTTATAATAATCGAAACCAAAAGTTAAAATCAAGTCAGATGAAAAACTCAAAATTATGTTTAAATTTTATTTTGTTTGTAAAATCAAAAATTAGTTCAAAAGATAGTTGCAACTATCAAATTTTGCTAGAATCGAGCGCGTACTTTTCCTTAAATTTTAACCAATTTATAATAACGTTAGTCTCGGAACTATTTTGCTAATAATGAGTTGATATTTATCTTCCTGTTAATACGAGTATAATCGATATAAATTAGCCTTTGGCAAAAACTATAATTTTCAAATAAATAACTAGAATTGCCAAATTGACAAAACAACAACATTGTCTTCAATATTTTTTTCTTCGTTGATAGACAAGGGTTTATTGAACAGCAAATGGAATTTCAAAAAATTAATTAATTAGTAGATAAGTTTTATTGTTACACCCAGTTATCTGTCATTTGATTACCCCATATAACTCATATACATATATTATCAAATCTCTTTAATATTGCTTGTAAATATAATTTTGAAATTCGCCGACTAATTAATTTAAATGGA
Organism: Nephrotoma appendiculata; assembly: GCA_947310385.1. Taxonomy (NCBI): domain Eukaryota; kingdom Metazoa; phylum Arthropoda; class Insecta; order Diptera; family Tipulidae; genus Nephrotoma; species Nephrotoma appendiculata. The sequence continues at coordinate 187,079,911 of OX371224.1, read as the reverse complement.
ACATACAAAAAATGATTGATTCTCCTTGAATTTTAGTTTTTTACTTATAATGGGTTTAAACTTGCCAAAATAAATTAATTGATGCGTGATATGAAATTTTGAAAGATTGTCTAATGGTCTGCATTTTAACCGTACATTTCTAGTTGTGGGCAACTTTTGGCCTATTTACGTAAAATGAGGGAAATTGAAATTTGTTTACTTGACGGTATTTCTGGTTCGCAACATTTAGTTAAAATTAACAATACCAACAGCATTGTACAAACCACTAAATGTTTATATATTTTATGAATTATAAATATACATAAACATATTAATTACCGCATTACAATCATATTTCATAATAAATACGCTTGAGAACTCCATTGTAAACAAAAAATAAAGGCCAATGAAAAGATTGCATATAACTGGGTATTTTTGTAATGAGTAAAAGTGGTAATTGTTATTGTAACCACATCGCGTATCTGAAAATTACTCATAAATCTTAGAATTTGAAAAACTGTTTGGGTCAATAATTTCATTTTATCAGATCGTAAAACCGGATGTAAAGCTTATAGCGGCCATCATACATACAAATATTTTTATTTGATTGAGGTTTATTTTATTAAGCCAAACAACAGTAGTAGTTTTTGTTGCTTTATTTTATCACGCAGTATTTTTGTTGTATTGTACTGATTACAGTTTACAATGCAATCGAGAACGAAATAGAGAATTCAGTAGTTTAACAACTAAATGACCTTTTAAAGTACTCATCGCACTAAATAATGTATATTCTGTCTGTTGTGTATAAATAAAACATTTTTTATACGAAAAACCCGTACTTTTGCATAAGGCTGTAAGAATTAAGTAATTCAATGACTAGAATTAATTCAGTGCAAATTATGATGCGTGGTTATTTATATCATAGTTGTTTAAGAGACATTTTCTGTAAGATAACTCCAAATTTTCTATGGTGAAGACATCAAGGTCATGACTGCTTACCAAGATAAAGAAATATTTGTGTAATTGCTTGCGTTCCCCAGTTTTAAAACTCCAAATTTATTTTGAGTTTAATTGTACAAAATTATTGCTTAACATTAGATTAATGTTAATCTTAGCATACAAAGCTTGGCTTTGGCTTCAAAGCTTATTTCCGAGGGGCACCAATGGTTTACCTATGAGGATAAGAATGATCGCTTAATCAAAGTTATGGCTAGGAGTCTTCACCAACCTGCGCAAAAGAAGAAATTATGGAGGTTTTCAAGCAAACGGGTTATCAAATAGAAAATGCTGTCAACATCATTAAGAAAGTAAAAATCGAAACTGAACAAGGAGTTCAAATTAATAAAAGAGGGCTTATACTAGGTATGCTCACTTTCAATAACAAACCAAAAGTGGAAGATATTTATAACATCAAATTATCAAAGCAATACTAAACATGAGAGTTAAAATTGAGCCATTGAAAAAATAGCGGTTTAATACCGCAGTGCAAAAAATGTCAAGGTTTTAATCATACGCAGAAATATTGCCAAAGAGAGGCTAGATGTGTGAAATGTGCCGGAAAGCATCATGCCCAAGTATGCCCGGTTAATAAAAATACTGTTGCAAAATCTATTAATTGCAATAAGCCTCATCCCGTAAACTCCTCTACCTCTCTCTCTCTCTCTGGCACTATATCCTATCAAGGGATTTGGCCGCCTCAAATGAGGTTTCATAATCATACTTTCATTTCCGATAATGAGTGATTAATTCATTGATCCTAAACCAGCCGTGAAATTTATTCCTTGTCCTACCACCGGGAATCAAAACCGAGACCTCCGGTCGCTGGAGCAAGCATGCTGACCACTTTGCCATCGGGGCGGCAGGCAAACTCCGGGGATATGAAATAGCTAAGGAGCTACAATGAATAAGAAATAAAACGCGAAAACAAAATCCAAGAATAGTAAGTGCAAGAGGAGGATCGTCGGTAGTTATAAAAGAAAACATCAAACATTTTATAGATCTTAAAATTGAAGAGGAATTTATGTAAGTTTACCTTAAAAGTATTTATTAGTAACAAAGAATATAGTGTATCGTCAATATATTGCCCCCCAAGGTATAATCTAATTAAAGAAGACTATTGCACATTATTTAAATCTCTTGGATCAAGTTTCATAATCGGGGGCGATTTTAATGCAAACAATACCTACTGGGGATCAAGAGTAACCTCTAAAAAAGAAAAGAGCGTTTGCAGTAGGTCAACTATGCAGTTGTGATTTTCATCCTGGAGATCAACCAACCGTAGCTGGCCTACGGATAGAAACAAAATACCCCATATCATTGATTTCTTTCTTTATCTAACTAATAAAAAAAACCTGCGGGAGAAATTCCAGAGACTTGTTTAGGATAATATTGATCTTTGGGTGCCAATTAAAAATCCGATTTTTCAAGCAGAAGAACTAGAACAACTCAACAATAGTATACAAGAAGCGGCGAATTTAACCAATTGAATGAAACAGAGAAAAAGTTCAAAAGTTAAAAAAAAAAAATTACCACGAATACATTTTTAACTTTTTATGCGGCATTTAAACCAATTGAAACACACTGTAATTCTAATACGAATTCGAAAATACGATACGTGATACGTTCGTTCGTTTCCCCCTATTCCGCAATTCGAATTCGAAACGTTTTTGTACGTGTATCAACGAATTTGTTTTCGATGTCATTTAAGTTAATGAAACTGAAAATAAAACAACAAAAATAATGATGTTAGTAAAATATATTTTTAAGTTTTAAAATATTTTAAGTAGGTAATTAAAATATAAGTATTATATAATTAAAATTACAAAATGTTTACGAACCTTTTGTTGTTTTTTTGAAATAATACATTCTAGCAAAATAACGTTTCAGTTTTTAAAATATATTGTATTGGGGTTGATTCCGGGATCTACAATTTTATATTATGATGTTACGTTATTTTTGTTTTTTCAATACAAATTCCAATAGGAAGCGGGGAAATAAAATAAGATAACAGCAATTTTATGCCACGAGAATCGGGCCCATTGTATGTGTATTTTAGGGCAAAAATATATAACAAGCAATATGAATTGGTAGCGTTTATGGAGGTGCGTAAGGGATTATAAGTCCACTTCAGACGCACAGATTTCTTCGAAATCGTTGTGGGGAGATATTAACAACCGCCTCACTATACACGGACCGCCTATAAGAAACCCATACGGATGAAAAAACGTATGGACAGATTTTAAATTCCACATAAAACAAAATAAAATAAAATAAGTATGTATATCGGGCACGGAGAAGAGGTTAGAATTGCGGGGAAAGGAGATACATTTGAAGGAAAGGGACAGTCTAGAAAAGCGGAAAGTTCAAGGCATTGAAATTAAAGTCTTTTGGAATTTTATCTAGAGAAGGATAATCATTATTATATTTAATTTATTTTATATATTATCGTTATTATATTTATTATGTGAATTTACGACGATTAAAAACACTGTGCTTGAATTGGAAACTTTTTTTTCGTGACAAGCTGGACACCCGGGGAGTAAACCTAATTCGAGTACGCTGAGTTTAATGGTGTTAGTCTCATTTTAAAGTTAGTTCCCATTTTTGAGATATCGCATTCGACATGTTTTGGCTCTGAGTCAAAATATACCCTCATTTTCACGTTGATAGCTCTTGAACCAGTAAGATTGTCTTAATGCTTTCTTCAGCAAAGTTGTTGCACAGATCAAGACCAACAACTTTGCCGAACATATCAAGACCGAAAAATCACATCTAATTTTTTTTTGCTTTTCATTTCGACGAAAAACACTGTTTTTATCATTTTTTATCATTTTGTTGAATTTAAATCGAGTAGAATCGATCGAATAAACATCGCATCGACAAATATAGATACAATAGAAACTATTTAAAAGAAAATTAAATCGATTCAGTTGATTTTATGGTGATTTTTCCTAAAAAAAAAATTCCTAAAAACTTAACATTTTTTTTCTCTTTGACAAAACAATGGCATGCCGTTGCGATAGTGGATACAAATCCTGGATTTTTCCATCCCATCGTTTTGACCAATTACATCACGTAAATTATACAACAGACCCGCCACTTTGCATATAAAAAAAATTAAAAAAATTGAAAAATAATCTGGGATAGAAAAATCCGAGATTTTTATCTGTCGTATGATTCTGTGATTGAATGGCGCACTGACATTAGATGCTAGATATATTGATGCAGATGTTTCTTAATTTACGTGTATAATTTACGTGATGGAACGGGTGGGGCAAAAGTCCCGCTTCCATTTTGATTGCCTATAACTTTGTTCAAAGAAAAGATAAGTAAGTTTGGTTTTCATAAAAAGTTTATTTGGTGTTTACATTTTTATTTTCGTTATGATAGGAAAATTATATCGACTCAATGGTGACCGTGATTCGCCATGCAACTTTCGGCTCTTTTTAAGGCATTTTTCATGACATCCTGCAACATCTCAGGCTAAATTTTTTCAATTTCGTGACGAATATTGTCTTTAAGATGTTAAATCGTTTGGGGCTTATTCACATAAACTTTTGATTTTAAAAAACCCCATAAGAAAAAGTCTAGTGCTGTTAAATCCGTAGATCTGGCTGGCAATGCTAAATCGCCATTTCGCGAAATTAGTCTTAGTGGAAAAACGTCATTCAATAATTGAATTGTTGAACGGGCTGTGTGTGCTGTGGCCCCATCTTGCTGAAACCACATGTCCTCTAGTCCTTGTTGTTCCATTTCAGGCACAAGAAAATTTCGGATCATGTCTTGGTACCGTTCAGCAGTAACAGTAACTTCAACACCTCGGTCATTTTCAAAAATAGGGACCAATAATGTTTCCAGCGTGAATACCACACCATACAGTTGTTTTTAGTGGATGCAATGATGTTTCGTGAATTAACTGAGGATTGTGTGTTCCCCAAAACCGACTGTTCTATTTATTGACGTGGCCACTGAGAAGAAAATGTGATTCATCCCTCATTATCAATTTAGACGAAAAATCTTCAATTTCACCAGACAGCCATAGGATTGCATTACTCTACTCAACTCGTTGATCATGATCTCTCGGTAGCAATTTATAAACTAATTGAATTTTGTACGGGAACATTTTCAAATCAGTTTTCAAAATTCGACTTAAACTGCGTGCAGAAATGTGTAACTGGGAACCACGTATCCGAATTGATGTTTCTGGAGACTCTGCAACACTTTCTCGCACCAGAGCCAGATTTTCTGCGTTACGAGACGTTCGTTGTCTTCCAGAACGAGATCTGTCTGCTGTCGGACCGTACTGTCGAAAATTCGCATGTAAACGATAAATTGTGGTTTTGTGAGGCACTGGACGATTAGGATATTTTTGACGAAATTTCCGCTGAGTGGCAATAATGGAACAATTATATTCAATAAATACTGTCACTATTTCTGCTCGTTCTTGTGGCGTATATTTATCTATTATAAAATTTGGACGACTACTCAACGCAATGGTTAAAGCGAAACTGAGCCAAACGTAATAACATAACCAAGATGGCGCGCAATCAAAATGGTAGCGGGACTTTTGCCTCACCCGTTACATCACGTAAATTATACACGTAAATTAAGAAACAACTGCATCAATATCTCTAGCATCAAATGTCACTGCGCCAATCAATCACAGAATCATACGACAGATAAAAATTTCGGATTTTTCTATCCCAGATTATTTTTCAATTTTTTTCAACTATTTTGTATGCAAAGTGGCGTGTCTGTTGTATAATTTACGTGATGTAATTGGTCAAAACGATGGGATGGAAAAATCCAGGATTTTTATCCACTATCGCAACGGCATGCCATTGTTTTGTCAAAGAGAAGAAAAATGTTAAGTTTTTAGGAATTTTTTTTTTAGGAAAAATCACCATAAAATCAACTGAATCGATTTAATTTTCTTTTAAATAGTTTCTATTGTATCTATATTTGTCGATGCGATGTTTATTCGATCGATTCTACTCGATTTAAATTCAACAAAATGATAAAAACCGTTTTTTTCGTCGAAATAAGAAGCAAAAAAAAAATTAGATGTGGTTTTTCGGTCTTGATATTTTGGGCAAAAAAGTTGTTGATCTTGACTTGCGCAACAACTTTGCTGAAGAAAGCAGAACGAAAATCTTAATGGTTCAAGAGCTATCAACGTGAAACTGGGGGTATATTTTGACTCAGAGCCAAAAAATGTCGAAACCGATATCTCAAAAATGGGGACTAACTTTAAAATGGGACTAGCACCATTGAACTCAGCGTACTCGAATCAAATTTACCCCCTGAGTGCCCAGCTTGTCACATTTTTCAACTAGCACAGTGATAATTTATCTTCTTTTAAATTCGAAAGGCACAAAATATTTTAGAGCATTTAATAACCCTTAAAATGAGATATTATTCTCACAAGAACTTTCGATTGAACGCAATTCTTCGTAACTTTTGTTTGTATGATTGTAACTTATGATTGTAGTTTCTCCTATATTGGTCAGACTGGGCGCAATTTTGGAGTTAGAGCTAAAGAACATTTATCTGGTTACAATCAATCAACTTTCCATAACCATTTAACTTCAGAAAATCATACAGCTAGCTTGAACAATTTAGACATATTACATATACAACCCAAAGGCAGACGTTTAGATACCTTAGAATCTTACGAAATTAGAAAATCAATATTTCTTAACCAAAATATCCTTAACGAACAGAGAGAAATCCGGTTCTCACCAATTACAGATCCCGCCCTTTTCTATTCTCACGTACGCAATAATATACCTTGAATTTGGTTACTCAACCTATGACTCATCGCCTACCTGTGCGATCCGTAGATTAATTTTTATTGCTTATTTTCTGTCCATCCTTCTTTTATTTATATTTTGCTTTTTTCTGCTATAAAACAAAATTTTTACTAATACAAATCAGTAGATACTCCTGATGATGACCTAACAAGTCGAAATCGATCGAGTGATTTTTTAAACTTTTTGAAAATTATTCAAAATAACTGCGAAACAAAAAACAAGTGATTAATAAAAAATGTGTTTATTAAGTTCTATGCTTTGGTGTATTAATCGTCTATTCCAATTATTAACAATACAGGACACAATTCGAGGTTCTGTAATTGTAACTATGTCCAGCTTTCAAGGACGATTTCTCTCAGTTAAGAGGAGTTAGTCAACTTTTACGGATAAGTTGACAAGATCAAAGATATAGGGAAAAGTTGCCAATTAACGGTCGTTGAACCTCCTAAATTTGTTTTGTTACACACTTGGGTTCCCGGGCTTCTCGAGAATTCCATCATTATTATCATCAACATTGGTCTAATAAATCCGATTGTTTTGGAATGGAAGGTGTCCAGTACAAACGAGAAGCTTACCGCTGATCGATTTTTTAGATGGCCAACAGATTGAAAATCCTTCAAATACATTACCGGGTTGTCCGGTTTTTAATTCATGTACGAAAATAATCAGTTTATACTCATTTCAGCTTCCATTTCACTAGTGCTTCCAATTTTATTTTCCATATTACTAATGTGACTCACCCATTAATGCAGCTCGGCCGACGTTGCGACGATGCCCATTCCCTCTCGATTTTTCGGATTTATGTAACTGGTGACAGCGTCAGGTTATCTACAATATAACGCTGGTGGTAAGCTGCGGCTCTGATACTCATCACGTTATATGGTAGCTCGAAAATAAACCGTAGAGGTTCGTTCGTCTCTGTTCAACTAACTAAGTACTTCTGATCTAACCTTTGTTAATTCAATATGGAGGGAGGTGGATGATATTGTCTCTACTGATTCCACTCGACGAGATATACTTACGACTGTTGACATTGAATTGCGAGTATCTTTTTTGAATGAAGCAATCAGTTTAGGTTTTGAAGAGTATTATTCTGTTTCAACCAAACAAAACACTCGGATCAAGTCTTTGGTTTTCTGATCGAAAATGATCCCGATATAATTGATGTTTTGTGACTTTCTGATTGCAAGCTGACGTTCTCTAATAGGGTAATTATCGAGTTATTGCTTTCTGTTCATTTTCCCGGTTGTGATATTATCAACTCTTTTTTGTTGCGCCCGACCAATCGTATGGATGGAACTTAACCCACAGACTTGTCACACGAGCAGGAATACAGTTGTTTTCATTCCATAAGCTGGCAGGCTGGATTATACTGACCCTAAGTTTATTAGATATCGCCATTTATCTAACTTCCTACTCAGATACATGCAGCATGCTTACAAACTCAATAATCCTCTGAAACTGCTCTATACATTCACTTGTTACTAGGATTGAAAGGTCGCTTAATAATAAAGATTGTCGTGGGTACTTTTTAGAAATTACCGGTACCTTTGATAGCATTTCGTTGTCTATCATTATTCAGGCCTGCACAAATTTCGGTATTGATCAAAGCGTCGTTGCTTAGATTATATGTATATGCTCAGGTCTCGCAGTGCTGATGCCGAGTTGAATTGCCTTTCAGTCTCAGTTACAAGCAAATAATTATATTCAAAAGAATTTGCGAGTTAATCCATCTAAGACCATTGGTTTTTACTTAGTAAAGAAATGCTGATGAATTATTTCTCCTTTTTCGTTTTAGGAAAACGATCATCATACATTTTCAAATATCTGGTGTTATCTTAGTAAACTTTCCTTGAGAAGCCTCACCTCGAAAGTAAACGTTAAAAATATTTGACTTTTTTTGGTAATGTTGAAGAGCATTTGGAAAATCGTGTGTTTTGGCTCCCAAAATGTTAATCTTAATATACAAATTTGTTTTACCTAATCTATCTTACGCTTCCGTTGTTTGGAGGTCCGTGGTATGACCTCGACTGTAATCCATGCGTTGCAGGCTATTTAGTTCTGGACCCTAGCCTTTCATCCTGGGAACGACTTGTTGCATTGCTTTTAGACTAAAGTGGAACAACCTAAGTTTGATTGCAGGGCATAGTCTAATTTTCAATCTCCCTCTAATGGAATAGCGAATGGCATGCTTCCTCTACTGGTTAGAAGGCGAAGTACTTTATTTCTAATCTCAGCTTGAGGGTAAAAATATATGGCCGGTCTCTGAAGTTAAGCCAGCTTAGTGTACTTACGAATAACGCGTGTTTTAAACATCATTTACAACGAATAGGGCTTGATTGAAACTCCTTGTGTGATGAGAGTCTTAAAGAGGATAATGACTGCTTTCACTTTGTTTGGGGTTGTCTTTGTGGTTCAAGGCCGATTGCGAATTGGGATAGAATCCTTCGGTTTTCACCATTGGACCAATGTTGAATAGAGTGCGGAATCATTCAGCTGTGCTCTGATCTGTTTTGTATACATATCAATTTTTCACGTATGAGAACATCTAAAGAGTTTAATTAAATTAATCCGAAAACATAATCACATTTACCGATCTAGTGTTACAGTGGTTAAAGCTTCGGCACTTCACCGGGTGTTGTTGGGTTCGAATTCTCTTTTCGCGGACCAATCGTCCATGCCAGATTACAGACTGTCATAGATAAGCTTGCAATGCGCAGTTATAATTCGCAATTGGCGTGAGTATGTGAATTGGTTTAGTTCAATCACAACGGACTATTAGGCCTAAGTTCGTCGTAAAAAGCGACCCTACAATTTAAAAACTTTAACACATTAGAAATTTAGTAAAATAAGTTTTGAATAAGCATTTAATTATGAATTATATAAATTGTTGATTTGGGAGGGCTGATAACTTAAAAAAAAGTTCGTATGTAACGATGTTTGTTAATCTATTCAGATTTTAGATGACATGTACAGAATGCAAATATATTTTTTAAAATAGAAACTAATAAACGCAAAATAATGGCATTCTATCGAGATTCATTTAATATTTTTTAATGTTAATAAGTACACAGTAATTGCAAATTTACCAAGTTCGTTTTGCATGGATGTTCACGGTCAATAAAAGCATTATAAATATTAATTTAGCTTTAGATCTGTTAGATAATCTGTTTCACCAAAACGTTAAATACCAAACTACGTCAATAAAAAAAACCAATAACATTTATTCGAAGGTAGTTGATATTCACAGATTATGATGCAATTTTTAACTAACGCAGTGCAATTATTCTTCATTGGTATTACGGTTTGAAAAAATACTTTTAATCCCATAAGTAATATTATTAATATTTTTATTTTTTACTATAAAATTATATTTTTTCCCCCTTCACCCTTAATCATCCACCTATACATATTCCATGTTTGACCAATCGGGTAAATTTGTACAGAAGTTTCTTAAAATTTCTCTAAAATTATTAGAAGTCTGAGTACATTTATTTTATTCTTCTCGGCAATACATATTTAAGGGCTGAACTGATACAGTTGTCGGTTTCTGCCAGTAACCTACCTCGGGAGGTCTTATGATAATGGTTGGATATTAGTAAAGGTACCGGTGAGTTACAGATGTAATCTGCTGTTTCAATATCTTTAGTATAGAAATAATGCCGAAATACAATAACATATTGCTATTCGTTACCAATTGAATAATTTTATAATGATTTAACTCTGAGTATAACTTCTAATCGATTTTATAATTACAATAATATGTGTATTTAACACGTAACATTAAGAATGAAATTAAAACGGCCTTTTAAAAGAAATTAATTTATTAGACCGCCTTGCTCTCAACCGATGGATTTATTGTAAGGTTCGTTATGTTTCAAAATAAGTATGAAGAATAGTATAAGCAACCTAAATAGAGACAGCTCAAATAATCGAATTACTAAGACGTTCACCTTAAACAGCTAAATTTTCGAATGCCAACTCAAACATAATACTTACTCATTGAATCTTTGTGCATACACAATAAATGCGACCTCGAAATTTTAACTTTTGGTTATACTTGTAGCATTTGGAGTTTGTAAGATAAATATTTATATATTCGCTTAATATTTTTATTCGGGGTAGTAAAAAATAATCTTTTGTCTCGATATTTATTTCTTTCATTTTTCTTTTGTCGCCATATAATTTAACAAAATGACTAATCACCTTATTGCAGTTTATCTATGATACTAATTACCGTAGGCAAAACATTGTACAGCATATTAGCATATAGAAATTAGAAAACAAGGTTAAGGTAAAGAAAAATACCTTATTATATTCAAGCAAATATAGTGCAAGTTAGTCACCGTTTTGTGACGGTAGTAAAACCGTTATTTGTCAGCTAATTGACACGTAATTATTATTGAGTTTATATTTCCTATCTGTGCTACACTTCGTCAAGTAATGATAATTAAGTTGTTTAATTAAAGCTTTAATTCCATGGATAACATTTGCTGACAGCAGATTATTTCCATGGAATAGAGGCATAATTTACCATTTAGTCGAGAAAGTACAAATTATGGTTTGAAATAATTTTGAAACACGTACGGTAACTCGCATAATTTATCATGATTTTATAGGACGCTACCATTTTATCACATCTTAATAAAATCGAACGTATTTTTGAAGTTTCCTTTTCTAGTTCAACTATTTATTAAATATCATAATTAAAAAATAAGAATCAATTGATTTTTAACATTGTAAAGTTAATTAAAATATTTTTCGAGAGTTATGATCAATTGTGTGACTAGATAGCTTATAATCGTAGTTTAATATTTCGCTTTGTCTTTTAAAGTGCAGTAATGATTGATTTATTGAAATGTATGACCAGGCAATTTAACGAGACTGCCAGGTAGGAGGAGGAGAGGTGTTTTTGTAGATTCCAAAGGAAAAACGATAAAAACTGGACCCAAATGTGTGTTCGTCGAATAGACATATTAATGATTCGTAATAGTATGAAGTGTAGAATCCGGAAAAGAATTGCTCGTAAAGTGATTTTTCTATTGAAATAATCAATGGCTGCAGGATAAGAGGAATATTATTGAAAAACAGTTGCCATATTGGCAATCGGTGAAGAACCAAGGCTACGAACAATCAATTGGTGGAACTTACTTAATCCACCAAAAGATCAAATAGGTAATTGACAATCATTGGATCCTCAAACTAATGCAAAATCCAGGTGAACGCATTAATCGATACAAAGCACGATTTGTAGTGCGGTAGTTCACACAGGAGTATGGCATTAATTTGATCGGAACGTTCAGCCCTGTGATTAAGTTTACATCGATTCGACCAATTGATCAAAATGGATGAGAGTGCACCAGTTCGACATAAACACAGGGTTCCTGAAAGATGATTTGGAGGTTTTTATAGGTCAACCGATGCAGCGGATGAGTGTGCAAGCTGTCCAAGAGTTACGGATTGGCACAAGTGTGGCGCTTCTGGAATAAAACATTTTCGTAACTTATTAAAAACTTCGACTTTGTGGTGGCAAGTGAATCTGATTCATGTGTTTTTGTATGTAATGAGCACGATTTGTAGTGCGGTAGTTCACACAGGAGTATGGCATTAATTTGATCGGAACGTTCAGCCCTGTGATTAAGTTTACATCGATTCGACCAATTGATCAAAATGGATGAGAGTGCACCAGTTCGACATAAACACAGGGTTCCTGAAAGATGATTTGGAGGTTTTTATAGGTCAACCGATGCAGCGGATGAGTGTGCAAGCTGTCCAAGAGTTACGGATTGGCACAAGTGTGGCGCTTCTGGAATAAAACATTTTCGTAACTTATTAAAAACTTCGACTTTGTGGTGGCAAGTGAATCTGATTCATGTGTTTTTGTATGTAATGAGGAGAAAGGAATAACGATTCATGCGATTCAAGTCCATGGGGATTTAATTGCAACAGAACGAGGAAGCAATTTTTCTGGTTAATGAACTCTTGCGCAGAGAATTGGAGATCAAAGTATGAAATCAAACAACGACCAAATAGATCGGTTCATGTTAGTCCCAAGTTAATGGTGAAGTATGGCAAACAGTCAATGAGATTATGGGTTTAAGTGTTAAATTTTTGTCGAAAACGCCAGTTTCAATAGGCGTATTGGAAATTGTTTAGCGAAGGCGAATGTAATGCTTGGATTTGTCCAACGATGGACTGGTGAATTTAAAGATATTCAAACCTTATGTTCACTCAATTTCGCTTACGTTCGATATCATCTTGAATACGCTGTAACGTGAGGAATCCATACTACGCTGTGTACATAAAAAATATTGAAAGCTTGCAAAAGAAGCTCTGATCTCTCGTTAAAGAAAAGTGACTGGAATTAATTATTGACCAAAAACCCACCGTTCCATGAATATGTGGGTTGGTCACCCCCTTACTCAACAAGAAGTAAGTATGACAAAATATACATCCTTCAAAATAGACGACCTCTCCCGGGCGCGGCCCCTACTGGTAACGTTTTACTAGGTGACATTAATTCAGCAAACTCGTATTTAAAAATGACCGGTGGTGACAAGGAAAAAATTTCACGGCTGGTTTAGGATCAATAAATTAATCACTCATTATCCGAAATGAAAATATGATTATGAAACCTCATTTGAGGCGGCCAAATCCCTTGATGGGATATAGTGCCAAAGAGAGAGAGAGAGAGAAAATTTTCTAGTAGTTTGCGGTTAATTAATGCCAAACATGTACGCAAAATATTTCTCGGGTTTCGTTTAACTCTAAAAATAAAATTTGATAAAAAATTGGCCTACGATTTGCGATCTAGGTGTACCGGAAGAGCTTGTATCTGCGTAAATTAATAGCAGTTAAAACTATATTACGATTGTTGTGGGAGGGGCATTTCCCAACTCCTTCGAAATACCAACTCTGTGGCACTATTCTGACTTGGGAAATATATTTGTATTTTAATTGTTTAATTGTATTTTTCTGGCCTACTGATGGAATAAGTTTGGTGTAAATATTTTCGAAAAGAAAAGTACCACGGTGTGCGAAAGAAAGATGCACTGATGTTTGTTTTGTTTTAATCTGGCGCATAGTGTTGAAATAGGTGCAGATGATTGTTCGCCTTGACTGAAAATCACATCATGGTTTTACACCACTTGACGGGTTGACCAGAAACTTAATTGGTTTAAATATCAACAGCTCTAAAACAAAATTGTTAAAAATGTGGCCGATTCTACGACATATAATTCTTATTGGAATTTGTATTGAAAAAACAAACATTTAGATCCTGAAATCGGCCCTCCGAATATCTATGCAGATATGTAAGTTCACATAAAAGTCAGAGTATTCTAAGCCCACCTAGTCTTAGTTATTAAGATCACAATATCTTGCATAATCACACAACAGAGTTTTACGGTTCATAAGACTAGAATTCAGAATTGAGAGTTGCACTTTACGAATTTAGTCTTTTGAGCTTCATAGTTTTAGGATGTATAAGATAAATTAGATCGCTTTAGGTTTTATAGTTGAATCATTAGTAAATGCAACGGCTCTAATTGGTTTGATTATGTTAGATGTCAATTTTAATATTAATCTATAGTATTTTTAACTCTATAGATTTTTACGGTATATAAAGAATATTTTACCGATTTTTGGTAATTTAAATTTGGTCGAATTAACTTTTTTACGTAGATTTTGAACAACTTTAAACACGAAATTTATATTTATCAGATACTTCAATGAATGCGCGAATGTACATATGTCACTCCCAAATTTTTTGAATTACACTTAATTATTAAATGACTAAATAGAATTCGTTTTACTTTAAATAGAGAGATGAAGCTAGAACCCTAGAAAGGAAGTATGAATTTACAACAATTACAAATCGTACAAAGTATAACAATACCAAATAGGATAAAATTAAACATTTCTTTATTTTGTTTAAATAGCTGTTTATTCAACAAGTAAGGTAATGTGAAGGTTGTAATTGTGTGAGTCACATATTCATTTGTTTTCTTTAGGAAGTCACATATTTATTTGTTGCCTATAATATTTTTTGAATAAGAGAGGGTTCTGTAAGGCTGTGTGCCAAATTTAGTAAAAGTCAATTTTAAGTAAATTTTTCGGTAAATTCAACTTAATTTTCATCAAAAAATGTGTGAGTTATGCAATTTAAATGGATTATACAATACACTTACACAACAATTTTTATTTAATTTGTATCGAATATTGCCATACTCGTGACATTGATAGGGAACGATACCAATTACGGTAAATAAAGATGTGTAAGTGTATTGTTTTATCAATTTAAATTGCATAACCCATGCATGTTTTGATCAAAAATTTTCGTTTGTTTCGTTACTCTTTATAACATTACCTAGTCTATGGTTTAACCAGAGACAACCTAAACGAGATATTTCATCCTATGTAAACGTAAAAATTCAAATTGCGATTTCAGTTTCTGTAAATTATTTTGTTTTTTTGCGTATACGTTTACACAGTTAAAAATCACAGATCCAACGCGATGACATTGGAATTATCAGAATTAAATTTTGTTTTAATTGTTTAGATCAAATGAAAAAACTTCTTTGGTTGTCTATTGTTTAACGTAACTCAATTAATGACGTGAAGAGAATATTCGATTGTTACTTATGTTCTTCACTTGAATACGCCTGTAACCGTTTAGGTATCTATAGAAGCTTATGCTGAAAAATACAACTGAAATTGACCGAAAAAAATCTCCTCTCCGGAGTGGCAATAGGTTCATTTGCCACGAATTCGCGACATTTATTTAATCCCGGGATTCGCTATGAAAAAAAAAATCTTAGGACCGCCTAAATACTAAGTTTGTTTACAAACCACTTACCACCGTTATCACACGTAACAAGTTATGATTAAATAAAAGTAAATATACTAATATCTTTAACAGGATCTATAATGCAAACAATATTAATTTGTAATCTAATCAACCAATTAAAATACAATTGGTGTGCGTGCGCTTCTCGAACCTATTTGATAGGTAAGTTGATTTGAAAATGGCTGTTTCTCTGACCTGCTGTTTTGAGCACTCCTGTATATTTGACTTTAGGAGTTGATTATCCTTTATATTATCCATTAATTGATTGGCTAATATAATACGCTGATTAATTTAATATTGCTGAATTGTCTATTCTAATTCTTAATAGCATAATAAATTTCCGGTACAAGATAAGACTGCCAATCCATATTTCGTCTTGGTGTGAGGACGGAATAGTTTATAATAGAAATATACTGTATTACATTTTCGATGACAAACCTTTTTTATATATACGAATTCAATTTGATTAATTAACATTTAGGAGAAATAAGAATTGGGTTTTTTTTCTGAAAATTCGTATAAAAGTTTTTCTGATTAATCGATTGGCCATTCCCATACGCACAGCATTGTTAACTTTATAGTACAAATTTAGCTAGTTTACATTTTGATTGATTAAGTATGTAAGCTATAAAATAACGTAAAAGGCAATTAACCAAAACAGTGATTCAGTTTGGTTGCATTAGATAACGATGGTTTATCTATTGTTCTGCATGAAAATTATTTTATCAAATTTAATCAAATATTTACGAGTGCCGTTCGTTTTAATTTAAAATTTATTTTTTATTTTTCCCAGATCACACAAAATTTACAAAAGTAAACTGGAGTGGACACGGCTATTCAATAGTGTAAAGAATGAGGAAGAAACTAGGAATATTATTATTTTTAACAATAATATTTACGGTTAATTCTGAATCAATATTAAAAATTTCAACAACAGAATTTACAGAATGGAATCAAAACATTACGTTCAGCAGTTCGACCTATTATCGTTCAAAAGGCATGTCACCACTTTATGATGTTACGAATTTAATTTTGAATATTGTGGTTGGTGATAACCTAATTCCAGATGGTAACTATAATTTTATTGTTGTATTATTAGATCCAATTTATTATAATTAAGCTGTTACAGGTTATTTAACGGTTGGAGTTCAAGATATAAAAATTGGCCCAAAAATCGAGAAAGGAGAATGGGGAGATTTACTAAAAACTTATTGGGGCATCCTACTTATAGTTCTTATAACAGGTTTAATAGTAGTACTGATGCCAATTATTGGGTTTTGTTTCTGTTGTTGCCGATGTACGGGTCGAACGCAGCCATTCGACAAAAAACATGACGGTTGCCGTCGTGGGTTTTGGGGTCTATTACTAATAATTGCAACATCTTGTCTTATTTTTGGAGTTGTTGCTTCATTCGTGACCAATGCATATTTACAGCATGGCATTGAAAATTTAACAACCTCCGCGGAAGTCGGTACAAACGACACACGATTATTTTTTGATTCAACATCGGCGGAAATTAATCATTTACTCGTAAACAATTATGAAGAGCTTATGGGTAATTTGAATAATGTACTGGATGATACAAGTGATAATGTGATCAAACGTTTTGAAAACACATCACGTGCCCTTTCACTTGAACAACTTAACCAATTTGTACAAACATTGCCACAAGTTCAGACGGATCTGGCCCGAATGACATATTTAACAAAGGATTTACGTGTAAAAGCATCACAATTGAATGATGGATTAAGAGGCGTGAAACGAGAACTATTAATCTCATTGACGAAATGTTCAGCCCGAGAGTGTAGTGAATTTTTGGAAAAATATCAAATTGGTAAACTTGACGTAAATGGAATTGATTACAATCAGGTAAATTATAAATTTTTAAGACTAAACAATTATTTAAAAATTCATAATTTTTTTCACGCTGATCAGATGTTAGATAGATATTTTCCAAGGGTATGTGAGAAACATGCATAAACGTTTTTTCATGATCATGTCATTGAGTTGCTAATCGGCTTTTATTTATAAATATTTGTAAAAATCATTAATTTTTGATTTATTCATTTACAGCTTCCTGACGAAAAAATTTCACGCATTTTTGGTGATGTTGAAAATTTGGTAAACGACGATATAATGCATTCAGTATCCGAAGGAGAGAATGCACTAACAAATGTTAAAAATAAATTGGAATCAGACATAAATGGTAATGTTGTAATAGTTCGCGATGCTCTGCGTTCCGCGGGCAAAGAAATAAAAGCGGTATCGTACGATATTACTACTCAATTTTCAAGGATATCCAATATAATTGGAAACAATACATATCGGAATTATGATACTGCCGATTATTATATACGTGAATATGGAATTTACCGTTTTTGGTTTGGTCTTGGCATTTCTTGTGTTTTACTGTTGATTGTTTTATGTTTAATACTCGGGCTACTGTGTGGAATTTGTGGACGGCGTCCGAGTGGTTACGGAGATGATTGTTGTAATAAAGGGTCAGGAAGCAATTGTTTAATGATGTAAGAATGAAACTTGTGAATGTTAAAATATTAAAACTATACATATATTTTATTTCAGTGCGGTTGCGTTTATATTTTTGACGATATCAGCCCTTTCTTTGATTTGTTTGGCTCATTTTCTAGTAGGATTAATCGCTAAACGCGCACTCTGTGATCCACTAAAGTAAGGAGGAATTAATTTCAAATTTAATTAAAATTATTGATCATTATTTTTTCTTATGTTTTTAGAAATCCTGAAAACAATAAAATATTTACAGATTATATAGACAAAGTAGTCGATTTGAATGAATACATGTATTCCCGCAATCCTTCATCGCCTGCTGCTAAGTTCTACGATCGAACAAACACGCCGCTAAAACGAAAGAATGCCGAAAATTTGGAACAATTTAAAATTTCAGATATAATAATTGATTGCCATCAAAATAAATCAATTTATCAGGTGCTACGTTTAAAAAATTATATCGACGTCTCGGACATTTTAAAATACTTAGTAGATTATGAAATAGGGAAAAAAGTAAGCGAATTGATCAATAGCATTAAGGTTCAAAATGATATCGAGTTATTTTCGGAAGGCGTTGACAATGCGATGAAACGTTTGATCAATTCGGAATTGGATACATTTGATGCCGATCAATTTATACAAAATGTATGATAACTAATTGAACATATGTATATAACAGCGTCTTATTAAAATTATTTTTATTTTACAGCTGGCCGATAACGTGACTGACCACAATTTAACTGAAATAGCAAAAAAATTAATTGAAACATCTGAAAAAATTATAAATGATCCTCAATTTAACGACATAAAAGCCAGTTTACGAACACAATCATTGCATTTGGAGACGTATCAAGAAAAACTTGTTGTCCCCATGACTAAAGCGGCTCAAGAAATGATCGAATTGGCCACAAATTTAGAAGCTAAATTAAGAGCTGGTCATCCTTCGTTTAAGGCGGCTATGGAAAAAGTTTTAGACGAAATTCAATTTGCAGAAAAATTTATAAATGAAGAAGGAACCAAATATGCAAAACAAGTGGCTGAAGAATTATTAAATGGTTTCGAAAATGAAATTAAAAAGTATCTCACTTTGATTGTCGCATCTGTTGAGAATAAAGTTGGGCATTGTGAACCACTTGCCCGAGTATATGATTCTATGTTGGTGGCTAGTTGTAACAGTATTGTTGATCCTTGGGTAATATTTTATATACCTAAATATTATTTAAACATATATTTAGGTATGTATCTTTTTTGTTTTTTACTTATAGAATGGATTCTGGGCCGGGCTTGCATGGTGCATTGCAATATTTCTAGTTACAATAATAATTTGTGCTAAACTATCGACATTATACCAAAAATCTGACCCATATCCAGGGCCAATTGTAGAAGCGTAAGTTACCGAATTAAACAGAATCGTAATATAGAATTTATTTGTTTAAATTTTACAGGGAATACTTGTATGATGCCTATAGTGAACGTGATAACATTCCTCTAGCTAAGTAAGTCTGTTTTTATTTATTAAATCAAATAACTAAAACTCGTTACTAATCAATTTCAATCCTTGAACTATTACTTTTTCAGTGCACCAAAGAATAAAAGGCGGAAAAAGTATGAACGTCGCCGAAACTCGCGAGAACCGCGCGATTATTATGAAGACTCATCTTCCTCGCACACAGGTCATCCAATGAATGGTGGTCCACCGCGGGAAGCGCGATATAATGATATGGCACCTAAGTGAGTACTCATTTTTATTATACGTCTATTTTCTTTAATTACTAATAATTTATTTAATTTAGTAACGAAGTTTATAATATAGATTGTTTTGTGAAACAATATAATGACTCAAATGTTAATTACACAAATAAATTACCGTTGGTTCCGAAACCACCATCCCCCATCGATAATAGAGTAATGCATGAAATTCCACGTGCGCTTAAATCTTCTGATCGCCAAGATGGGTATTATTAACAAACATACATTATTCTACTAGACTAACGTACTTCCAAAGGTTTTGTGGTTTTTTCTATTATTTTATAATTTGTTGAATTAAAAAAATGTGATTTGTGCTTCAGTGTTTTGTGATGTTCATACAAAAAAATTTAAACGGTCGGAACATTGTTTCAACAACATGATACAGTACAGACAATCATAACACATTGTGGCCTACAAATCTTTGTCACATTTACATTTCTCATCAACATACCAGAGTTTTGTTTTTTAATAACAACACATTTTTTGTTGAAATGGTTCGAAAACATTAAAAGCCCAGATTCACAGAAATTTATTATCGTTTTTACATGGTATTATTAATTTTACATTTTATTTTTTTATTAACCAAAATTAAACAGTTGATATCCATGTCAAATACATTATGTTTAATCATAAAACGATAAAAATATATATCTAATTCCTATGTAGACACCTTTATTGAAAACATGGCGTTCCATTTTGCTGTATGACGTTATTTCATTTCAGTTCAACGCTTTTGAAAAGAGAAGTTTTAAAACGATTTCCTCCATGTCTTTTCAAATTATTATTTTACTTTTTAATCTATTAGTCTTCTAACGCCACCTACGTGGTTGCGTCATTTTGTTTATACGAGATAAAGCCTCAATATAATTTTTATTTTTTCATTATGTTTTGATATTTATTATCTTCCAATTTAAAATTATAAGTAATATATTTTAGTTGAATTATAATCAACTATAAAATTTATATAACATTTTTTTTTCATATATTCAATATTACTACTGATTCAGCATGATCGCCTAGTCCTTTATCCGTTGTACATTAAATTAGTTTCTCGGGTGATGATGTATAACCTATTGGTTACTCCTTTTACGATACATTCTTATTCTAATTAGAACTGCCCAGCTCCAGCGGTTTCTGCCTTTGGAGTCTTCTCACTACATTGGTGGTGTACATTATACAACATACGACGGATATCTGCATTTTCAAATCGTGATAATCCTTATACGTGTTTCCTTATTTGTTTCTCTATGAAGGTTGTCGTTCCTAATGTACCATAGGTTTTCGCAGCACTTTATTTTACAAGCATTGTATCATTTGTACATTGGTCTTCTTGGCAGAACCCAAGGTCCATCAAATCCCAATTTGATTCAAATAAATTATGCATCTCAAGACAATATCCGTTTCAAATTCTACTTAATAGCGATATAAATCTAATCGTATGGATTTCTGACTGGTTTAACGAATCACTGCTCTTACAATTAAGTGGTCTTATGATGATGTGGCTATTCGATTAAATATTTACAATTATGTGGTCTATGATTACCTAAATGTTTACGATGATATAGTCGAATATCCCCATAATTAATCGACGGGCTTATCTTTGGGTGTGGTCAAGGTCGTGGCTTTTCTTGCATTGAGGTATTAACATCGTGTTCTTTTTTAGTGGCTCTATATTAATCATATCCAACCACATTCATATTGAGTATTGCTTTGATATTAAAAATATTTTCAATTTTGCTGAATGTAAGCATGAATACCTGGGTACCATCTGGCGTAAAAATTCCGTTTTATTGTGAGCTCATTGTTTTAATTTAAGGACTGGTTTTTGAAGCAGCTACCGACCTAACAAATGAAATTGGTAGTAGATCAGTGGAGAGAACATTATTTGCCAGGTTCTCGGTGTTCGGTTATCTCGCCGTTTCTTGATTGCCAGAGCCTCATCGATTAACTAGCGGGGAACATCACGTGCAGATGAGAATAACATTTGGGCTGGTATGTAGACCTCCTAGATTGACCGTCGATGTCGAAAGTTACTAAATATCCGAGTATGTATTAGATATATTGAGTCTGACTCATTTACGGCAGGTTTTAAAATTGTCGGAAAGTACTTATTGGTTATAAGTGAAAATGAAGGCATCTTTGCGCAAAATGTAAGAACTTAATGCAACTTTTAATTTTTTAATCAGTGAATGGCAACTTACTAGATCCATATTTTTCCGATAGCTAAACGTAAAAGACTTATTTACGTCAATATTGATCACGTCAGTGTGCAGGACCTAGGTTGTTTCAAACAATTTTTATGAAAAAATGTAAAAGAGAATCTCTGAAATCCCAAAAACCATTTTGAAATAGTTCGGTTGTTTATGCAAACTGGGGTATCCAAAAAACGAAAAATTAATTTCAGTATTTTATTGATAAATAGAATTTTCCGAATACCCAAATTGGGCTCTATTCCGGCCATCAAATTTTATAATGCTGTCATGTAAAATATTATTTTGGTCTAAATACCATTTTAATATCAAAGCACATCCATTCCATTCTCAATTAAATTTAAAAAAACGTCGCAATTTTGCTTGATACGTAAACTTTCATTTGTTAATACAAATAAGTTGGTAGAGCTGTGGCGCATAGTGCAATTGAATTGAAATGATAAATGAGGTTGCTGGAATACCAAATTGAAAAAAGAATTTAACAAAATTAATTACAAAACTTTGAAATGTTTTTATACGAGAAGTTAACACTTTAGAATTAAGCTAAGTTTTGACCTTGTTATTTTTGGTCACAAAATTCAAAAAATATTTCGTACAGAAAAATAAGTCATTATATTGTAAATTTTATATTTGTTCTTATTGATATACACCCTAGCACTAAAGAAGGTAAAAATTATTAACACAATTTTATCAAAGAATTGAACCACACAAAGTTGTTATTAATAAGCATAAACAAAACTTTGTACATTCCTTAGTTATATTTTTCCAATATATTCTCTAACTTATTCTCTAACGAATTAAAATTGTATTAGAAACGGTGACATAAAAAATTAATTTGTGAATAGGCTTCAACCAGAGTTTTGTTTTATTTCTAATATTTTCATAGATCAGGAGCGGCATGTTGTACCATCACTATTTTCTACTTTCGACTTAGTTTATATCTCATTTTTCACGAGTAAATGACAGCCTATTTCACTTCGAAAATCACGCATTTTCTAATGTGTTCTCAGAGGTCACTGTTTCTTTTCTACGATTTCTAAGACTACTAGATTAATCGACCCTATTTATCATCAAATAATTTTTTTCATGGTGTGTTTATCGAAATGTAGAAAAGAGAGAAAGCTCACAATTATATCAAGAGGTTGAAATCGCCATATACAACACATAATTGTTTACGCGAAATAAAATGTTAATAGATTCATGAAAATTGAGACATAAACTAAGTCGAAGGTCGAAAATAGTGAAGGTACAAGAAGTAATTGGTAAACGAAATAGACAGTGGTCAATTTATTTCTAGGAAAAAGAGACATAAACTTTGATAAAGTGTCGTAATCGGGATGTTACAAGTCATCACTTCAGTTTTTTGTTTCGGATTAAGACATGTTATCGTTGTGGTAATTTATTACCCTCCAAACTGCATTGATATTCTAACTGCTTAAGATACTTTGTAAGACAAAAAGACAAATTTGCCTATACTTTTTCCTTTCCTAATCTTACACATTTCTTAAGTGATTATTGTAAAATTTATTTTTCTTTTAAATTGAAAATAAATTTTACTTTTATCTGAAACAACAACTTTTCCAAATGAAGATTTGAGGAATATCTGAATCGGCAAATTCGACGCTGATTACGAATCTGTAATCAATTTTACGCTAAGTCCATAATTAAGCATTTTGGTCTTTTCGCATCAAATAAAAATCTTTTCGAAAAATTAAAATATTTATTTAAAATTTATAATTTTAAAATTATTGGTCGGTCTACTTTCAGTTTAAATGATATTTTGTTTTCAAAATTAAACGATCCGATATCACTAAATAAAGAATCAAATCATATTATCAGATAAAATGTGATGATTGTAACGTAATTTACATGGGACAAATAGAGCAGTCGTTGGTTTGATTTTATCAACCATTTCGCACCACGGAAGTTCAGACCAAGTTAGTGCACTTTCAGTACACATTAGAGATAATATCGTTTTCGACGGTTTAACAGTTTTAAGAAAAAACGAAATTTCAGAAAAAGATCTACATATTTTGGAAATGTTAACTATTAAATCCAGTGCAAATATTTTTATAATTTGATTTTTAGTATTGATATTTTACTATCGAATTTTCAAAACCTTTTCGACTTGCTAGAGCGCTCAAATTTACAGAACAGCTTAGTACATCGATGATGCAATTATTAATCATTCATAACACGCTGTGAGCAATATTTGACATAGTTTAAGTTTAAAAAGCCCAACCATAAAATAATTATAAAATTTAAAAAAAATTTTAAATTTTGACGACACTAATTTTTAATGACATTCCAGTCATAACGTAACGTCAGTAGTCGTAACGAGTATGTCGTAAATATTGTTGAATATTGAATGACAGCTATTTGTTATAATGACAGTTACCTCTATTTATTGTTTGTTGTTTTTTTAGATATCACAATACAAATTTTATTTTTTTTAAGTTTGGACGCAAAATTTCGCTCCAATTATTAAGTGACAATTCATATTTAACGAAGCTTCGTTAAATTTTTTAATTTAAATTAATTTTTCCATGGGCGAAAGCACATTAACGGCCTTTATGCAGACATAATTTTTTACGTTTAAGTTATGTTTATAATTCTTTTTTAATTTTTGAATGGTTACCCCTTTAATTTCGTTGTTATTTTTTATAAAAATTTATTAGACTTTTGATAATAGATCCGAAAAGGTTCCGAAATTATATTACCATTATTTATACATGTAAAGACACCATTATGTTAAATTTTTGGGTGTCTGTAATATAGTGAGTATCCAAACTTTAATTATTACTGAACTCCTGATAATATACTACTGAAAACGTAAAGGTAATTGAATTACTATGTTTCTGGGCTTACATACACATTACGAGTTTCGTTTATTTTTAACCATAATTAACCATCGTTGTGTCATTTGTAAATAACTCACTAATATTATTATTTTATAGTCGTAAAACTGTATCCATACTGTCTCCATGAACGCATTAATTAAAACAAACAAAACATAAAAACAAATTTTGTAAATTATTTCAGACATTGGGAAGGAGGCCCACCACGGTATCATAGCCCACCAATAGCACCACCAGATCCAGAGTATGAACGCCCCCCACCGTATTATTATCCGGGAACTCCAGCACAGGAAAATTAAATTAAAAATCGACTACTATTTTATTTTTTCCAGTTTACATTATACATATTTTAAAAAAAATTAGATTTATTATAATTTTTGTCCTATTTTGTAATTAATAAGCAATGCTATTAATTTTACTGCCATTGTAAATCAAATTAAAACAAATTATTATATACGCTAATATAAAATATCAAAAAAGGCTGATTTATCATCTCTCACACCTTTAAAAAAAAATAGATAAAAAAATCTGCATTCAGAATGTGATTGTCATAATTAATTTGTATAATAATTTTTGTATTATTAAAAAAATGTAATTTAGGACACAAAATTGTCTACCGATACAGTAGATATTATCTCATCACAACATTACATTTTTTTGGTTTTGTTATACTAATACAAAATATTTTAATATAAGTGAATAATTCTAATCAAAATGTCTGGGAGCGTATTTCCAACAATGAATAAAACAAAAATTAGATAAAAGACTAAATAAAACAAGATTATTTTAAGAGATATCATTTAAGTGTGTATGAGTGTGTGTGGAATAGTTTCGATACGATCTGTGTTATCTGTGTAGAGGAATTTTAAACAAATAACAACGGTTGTGTTGTTCCAACTGACACTGCAATTTAAAAACAAATTTCATGGTGGAGTTTTAGTAGCCAATCCCGCCAATTGCTCAAATATGTAACTTAGCAGACCCACGGTTTCAAAAATTATTATATTTAAATGTAAATTTCTCTCACTAACTTAGCGAATAATTTTTTTACTCTTACAAATTTTATGTAGTGCGTAAACAAATATTCGTAATATTCCACCAAAGTTTAGATGGCAGTGTAAATAAAAAACGTAGATTCTGATAATTAAATCCTACTCATTTTAATTATTTTTGTGTTTTATGAATATATAAATTTATATCTAGTAGTGTAATTAGACTTGAATACCACATAGCATTTCACCACATTTTAATTTATCATTATTATAAATTAATTTGAATAATTTTCGACTGATTATTACATTTTCGTTTCAATTATGTGCTATTTAAATTAATAAATATTTTTGGTTTTAAAATTACTACCTTTTCATGTATCAACTACATTATCTTCTGTCATTTTTATTATTTTTTAATGAAATTCCCTCCTTGAAGTAGAGTGGAATACAATCAATTACATAATTATGTGTTTTATATAAAAATATATAGATATACAATATAAATATATTTATTTTAATTATTGTTAATGAAAAAGAAAACAATCTTACATAATGAACTCGTAATACAATGAGATTATTTTAAACGTTTTTGTTTTTATTTTATGTTTTTTTTCGAAGAATTATTGAGATGCAACATTTACCAGTAGCCAAATTATTTAATTATGTAACAAATAGAATTATATATTTAGATTTTTTTTATTATTATTTTGGAACACATTCCAAGTAGTATTTGTTTTATGAAATATTTTTAAAATTATATTTTTATGTATACATAAAACAATAGCAATATTAGCTCAAAAAACTAATTTAATTAATTTTATAAATTAATTTTGTTTTAAACTCTAAAATTGTATCAAATTACATACATACTATACATTAATATTATACATATATTCTTATTAAATTCAAAATTGACTTCCAATGAATATAATTACCTTAAAACACAAAAAATTTATTAAATTTGTTTATTTAATTGATTGTCACTTGTCAGTATGAGTATTTAAAAAAACAATTAAAGTTATAAATTACGTGGCAAATAACAATAACCATTAAAAAAGAAAATATTAAATTTATAGAAATATTTAATATAAATGTCATTTTATAAAAAGAAATAAAAAAAATAGAAAATGTCTTTTATTATGATTATTATCCTAGTCCTGAGGTCTTATAAACATGAAACTTACAATTTTTGGTATGAAAATATTCAAATAGGCTTAGTAAAATGAGTCGATTTAAAACTGACAGTTTAAATTATCTTCAATACAAACACTAATTTCTTCTTTAAGCGCGATAGTTTGCTACAAAAATAGTTATTTCTTCGTTATAGTTATATTTGACCCGTGCATTATTTAGTGTTCTTCGAACTTTAAATGGTTACGCTTTAAAAAATATTTCACAATATCATCAAGCAGCATGACAAAACACTATCTTTTCTGATGAAAATCGATTTTATGTTATTAATGTAAATTATTTTCATTATTTGAGGATGGAATCAAAATACAAGGAGGCATTGTTGAATTGTACCCGTTGCCGGAACCATTTTCTGTTCTGGCTAGAACTCGATGCCAGAGAACAAGATGCCCTAAAGTACACACAAATGTGGAAACCACTAATACATAAACACCCTAATTGTCATAGTAGTGTCATTTCAAGTGGTGTTACTAGAGTCGTCACGTCGCGCCATTGGTATTGTTGAAGTCGATTTAAGCGACACATTAAAACATTACATGAACATTATTTATAAAAAACAAACTACCGTTTACATTCCATTTTAACTGAGACTAGTCACTTCTTTTCACTTGTAAAATTGATGTGACAAGAATCTGAGAAAGGACTCGTTCTTTGGCAATGCTTTGTTTTCCTTTGACTTTCGCTGCATTGAAGATGGTAATTTATTCCTCTTTTATACATTTTCCCAATCGTCCATCAAGGTGTGACCTACCTTATAACGTGTCTAGCTAGTAATAATACTGTTACGGTACTTTGATGTGATCCGCTGAACGTTCACCTCTGTGATTATCTCAACCCAACGTATGTTGTATTGACGGTTTAATGATGACTTGTACGGTCTCATTAACTAAAGCACAAACAATAGTTTCAACGAAAGCTGCATCTGGCGACAAAACCACGTGTCTCTAAAGCTCGACTCTCGTCAATGAAAACATCCATTCTGGCTCCCTCCATATAATCGGCACACATTTTGATTGCTCAAATGGACAGTGCCAGCAACATACATCATGACATCCATTGGTCCAAACTCCTTACGTAGTCCTAGTTACTTGAAAATCAAACGACGAGAACACGGCTAATAATATTGATATTCAAACCAGCCGTTTCCCGTTTCTTCAGACGATCAGTAGAATATCATAAAAACTGCGGTAACGGAGCATCATTCTCAACAATTGGCCAAACCTACGACTAAAAATGATTATTTGAATGAAGATCGTTTGAAGGTAATTCGAGAAAAAGATTTTATCGTGGGCCAGCAAAATCTATTCCGAAATACAAGACAAACACATGACAACTAAATGACCTCGGGGATATTCTTCACTCGGCTCTGCAGACGGAAAAAATTAGAATAACACTTTCAACGTGTGGTTAACGTTGAAAACATAGTGTCACCTTTCTAACCTTGTACCAGCACTATACGCAACGAATCTAGAGAGTTAGTAATACATTAACAATGTCCGTAAAGTGTGACGGAATAGTTTTGCCTCACTTTTAAATCGACCTGCACTACCATTTGAAGGCTAACAATTATTTACCTTTCATCGCGATCGATTATCTACCTTGCACCAGTCCGGCACTAACACTGAAATTCTGAAATGATTCCACCGCTGTACGTTGAAGTGCGCAATGTGATGTCAAAATGAAAGCAATAAAGCTCTTGGGGAAGAAGAAATTTCTTGTGAAATGCTAAAAACGGCGGCGTTCAATCGGATGTTCGAACTTGTATTAACTATTAAGTATGGTCTACTATGAGGTAATCCCAGAAGAGTATAATACGGCTCTGATTTGCCCATTTCATAAAAAATGAGCATCACTGGGTTATACAGTTTTCACAAACGTGCAAAATTATCGATATAGTGAGCGGATCTTGGGCGACCCGGGGTGGATTTCGGGAGACACGCGATTTTTAAACGCAAGAGTTTAAATGTTTGGAATTGGTAATAACAGAACAAACATCGGCTTCTGTAGTTCAATGGTCGTAGCTGGATATCGAGCAATTTACGAAAAAACCTGTTAAAATCTTCAAGTTCGCAGTATTTTGCCTCAAACAAATGTTAACTTCCGTAACGCGATTGAATCATTCGATATGAAAATATTTTGAAAAAGTAGATATACGAGAAATAGATATAATAGAATATAGAATTAATAAAATCTTTTAGATTGAGAAGATATTTTCTAAATCGGAACGCTAAAGAAGCGTTGGGGTAGAAACCAACAAAAGTGGGTCCTGTTGGAAGGCCACCTGCTCGATGGGTGGATGACGTGAAAAAGGATATGCACATACACTCGGTAATCGTGTCTGGTATCCTCTAGATGCGAACCGAAATATCTCGAGAAATATTGTTGAAGCGGTCTAATCTCTACATGGTATGAAGCACCAAGAGTAAGCAATTATTATTGGAATACACTAAGTATGCTAGTCGCCCGATCTCTGATGCTTACTTTTGAAGAGCTTCTCCGATCTTTTACATTTCGATCCGATATAATTCCCGCTTGTTCTCGATCCAACGTCCTCCAATTATCTCACCGTAACTGTTGCGATCATTTTCGGAAATAGTTTGCAACGTCTCGGCTGCTCCAACTTTAAGGTCTACTATTAATTACGCACTCGACTTGCATCATCCCATGTGTTTCTGCTGGAAGCCGTTCGAAATTGAAATATTAAAATCCTGAACGAAGATGTTTTATTGAATCTCGGTCGCTTTAATTTATGCACGTGTAGTTCCTTGACCACTTGCGACGTGTTTTCATTTGTTCTTAAGTAAAGATAATAAGTAGAGTAATTTTTCTCGAGACGTTCAAATTGAAACTACAACTTCTGTTCCACCAGTCGAAAATTTGTTCATTCGTAACAATATTTAAAGAAGGTTGCCGCACTTCTAAATATTTATCGATCAGAATATTTTTCAAATTCATTTCTATCGGTAGAAAATTTTCATACAAAAATATACTCGATAATGGGGTAGATACACGATTGGTTAGGAAGCAAGCAATTTGCCAGCTGAAATCATGATTAAATAAATGTTACCAAGGAATTTAAATTTTTAATTATATTTTCAATAAGCTTTTTGTTTTTTTTTTGTGATTGCACATTAGAACAACACAAAAATTTGCTGTTTAATTTTTAAAGCCGTAAATTTTACTGTAATATCGCAAAAATAAACAAAAATTTTATGGAAAATGTATTTTTAAATTTAAATTTCCTTGGTATAATTGATTGAGTAGTCGGGATTTCGGCTAGCAAATTGCTTACTTGCTAGCCGATCGAGTATCTATCCTAATGATTGGGAAGAAGTTTTTATTTATTTGTGTGTTTTTGTAAAATATTCAAGCAAACTTCGACCATTTTTTAAAATGTTTTGAAACAAATGATTTATCCGTTCGGATTTTATGATTCTGGACAAAATATCTAATATTTTTCCCTCAACACACAACTATTATTTGAAAATCGTCAAAACAACTGCAAATTCGTAATAATCCATTAATCAAAAATTCTAAATATGTAGATCAATATACAAATTTTATTAATTATTTATCTCAGTAAAACAAATGCATATTGCGCAGGCAATGGCAGTTACATAGATCACCTGGACTTAATTCAAAATTAAATAAATCTATCAAAAACCTGAAAGCAGCACTAACAAAACAACATGATGAGAGGATTCAATATTATCTAAGTAAACTGACAGCATCAGAAGCAACAGATTAGTGTGACAAACAACAAAAAACCTGAAACGGCCTACGGAATCATGTCTTCCAATTCGCCTTCCCGACGGAAACTATGCACGAAGCTATGCAGAAAAAGCAAATGTATTCGCCCAACATTTAGTTAAAGTATTTACTCCGAACGAAAATAATGGACACTCGGAATTGCTGCCTGAAGAAGTTGAAGCTTCAGAATTTCAACCAATTAAATATAAATGGCGTGAATTAAAAACAATGATCAGTGAACATACAAACCCCATAAACTCCCTGGTTATGATTTTATTAGTAGTAAAATACCTATAGAAGTTCTAGATATATGTATCAAATTAATAACATACAATTTCGATGCTGTAATGATTTAGATGGGTGACCGCTTGGGAACACTATGTGTCGTTGTCTAAGTTTTATATTAAACCATTGAGAGCTGCATACATGTGAATGAGATGTTTTGTTTTGGTTTTGTGCGTGTGCATGTGTGCTTCGGTTTCATTTTTTCATAAGGGTTTGTTTCTTGATTTGTGAAGTGAGGGAGGGGGGGAGACCATTCAGTTGAATGAACGT
This sequence comes from Nephrotoma appendiculata, assembly GCA_947310385.1. NCBI lineage: Eukaryota > Metazoa > Arthropoda > Insecta > Diptera > Tipulidae > Nephrotoma > Nephrotoma appendiculata. The sequence goes on along the minus strand of OX371224.1, from coordinate 187,048,441 downwards.
TTTATGTAGCCTTTCGCTTGCTATACGGATTTCCCCTTCAAATTTTTGTTTTTAAATTTTTATATACATCTTTTGTCCATTTAACTTGTTCATCTGTGTAAAATTCATTATTTGTGATAGTACATTATGTTTCTCAACTTACGGAAGGTTGTATTCATTATATGCTCTATTGTTATCTATATTTCTAATATAGTAAAATTGCAGTTTTACATAGAACGCTTGTTTGATGTTTTTGTTGAAGTTTGCCGTCAATTTCGCGGGAGCGGAATCATTTTTGAAATTTTATGACTACAGAGTACGTTTGTGATCTGTCATGGATTCATCACGACTTTGTAAAGCTTGGGTTTTGTTAGTTGGTGATGTTGGTAGGGGATCACTTGGAGGATAGTAGAGGTTTCACAGAGAGAGGATTCGATTCTATTGGGATCGTTTCGGAAATAACTTTTGTGTTGCAGTTTGTTTGGTTCTTTTACTAATTATTTTTTAGCGGATATTTGAATTTTTGAAATTACAGATAGCTTGGAAGCTACAGAGTAAATTTGAAATGCCGTTAAATATTGCTGTATGTACTTAGATAGTTTTTTTGGGGATCGGGGCATTTCTTTAATTAAGTTGTTTTGTAGGTTGTTCGGGTGGGAGACTGTAAATTGGTGGTAGTGTCGGTTGGCTTGTTGTAGGTTGGATAAATGATTATGCTGGTTGTTCATTCAGGCACAATCTTTAACTCATAATAATGACGTTTTATTTCAGGAAATTTACCATTACGAGAGCAATTTAATTAATTATAAATTTCTTTTAGGATGCTGATTGCTGAATATTTATTGCCAAAAAAAAAAAAAAAAAAAAAAAAAAAATCAAAAATAATTGTGCTGTCTTGTGCTTACCGCCTGACATTATATTTTTTACTAACAATTTACTAACCATCGACTACTTAGGTGTCTGTAACCGGGTCGATTCGGTTATTTTTTAGATTAAATTACATTGAAGTGCCGGTGGAGGGGAGTTGACTTATTTTTTGAGACAAATATTGATATATGTACTTAGATGGTTTTTGTATTTTGGGATAAATTGGGATAATTTGACTATTTTCTACTAACTAGCTACTTATTACTAATTCTGTCATCTTACAGATTCCTGATTAGCTTAATAGTTTTATTTAATTCTAGTTGATAATAAATTGTAATCTGTTAATTTGTTTAGGTATTGGGGGTTATTAACCTGTGACACATTCATTATTGATATATTACCTTATAGATTCCAGATTAGCCATTTTTGAAACCAGATGTCTTTGTTTCATTTTTATTTTTATAAATAAACATATTTATTTTAGATAATTGATGATAAAGTTATCTGTTGAAGAGGGGATCCATCCGTTTGATACTACAATATTTGGATTCGATTTATTTTATTTTATTTGTTTTACGACTATCAAATTATAATTAATTTAGTTATAATAATCATTACATTACATTACATTTATTCTATTCAAGAATAATTTAACTATATCGTACAAAATAATAAATCTCTAACTCATAATAATGACGTTTTATTTCAGGAAATTTACCCTTCAGATGCCAACATAATTAATTATCAATTTTTTTAAGATGCCTTTATGCCTTTTACCTTTATTATAGGTGTGTGGTGGGCCGGCGTCGCGTTATTGTAAATTGATATGTATGGTATATACAATTAAATCACTCATAATAATGAAATTTCATTTCAGGGACATTTATACTAAACTAATTAATCAATTAATTTTAAAGATGTTGATTGCTGATTATTTACATCTCGAAAAACAAAAATAATTGTGCCGTCTTGTGTTTTACTAACTATTGACTACTTAGGTGTCTGTAACCGGGTCAAGTCTATCATATCTACCAACCTTTCATATCCCTCCATCTTGTTATATGTAAAAGGGGTGTACGGTAGGCCCGGCGTATCCGGGATCCCTGCTTAGTCTTGGCCGTACATTCTAATCAATCAATCAATCAATACAATTTCGATGCTGTAATGAAAACTGGGTATTTTTCCGACACTTGGAAAATTTCACAGGTCATAATGATCCATAAACCAGGTAAAGATGTAACAAAAGTAGTATACTCTTATCGTTCAATCAGTTTACTGCCAACTGTCAAAACTCTTTAAAAAATGCTCCTTAAAAAGCTTAAACCAATTCTGCAAGAGCAAAGAATTATACCGGATCACCAGTTTGGATTTAGAGAAGATCATGGAATCATAGAACATCGTATCAGCATAGGAACGTATCAGAAATCAGAAAGAAGTACTGCTCTGCAGCATTTTTTGTAATCGCCCAAGCTTTCGATAAAGTATGGCATGAAGGCCTTGCACATAAACTTAAGGCCCAGCTACCATCAAACTATCATGCGATCAATAAAAATTACCTGCTAAACCGGAAATTTTTGGTGAAATACAATAGTGCATCTTCCAATTTAAATGAAATACATGCACATGGCAATGTACTGAAGACACTTAGAAGAAATAGCTAAGTGGCATTCAAAATGGGTAATAAAGGCAAACGAGCAGAAATCAGCACACATTACATTCACTCTCCATAAACAAACCTGCCCTCCGGTGATGCTAAATAACATCAATCTACCCCAATGCAAAACCATTAAATACACCTAGATCTGCATCTAGATAAAAGATTGACATGAAAGAAACATATCGAAACAAAACTACAATAAATTAACATTAAAAGTGGTAAAATAAATTGGTTAATCGGAAAACATTCTAAACGAATTCTAGACTGTAAAGTCTTTTTGTATAAAATGGTAATAAAACCAATCTAGACTTACGTAATACAATTGTGATGTACATTCAATAATACTACGATGGATGGTAAACGCACCTTGGTACATACGTAACACAAACATATACCGTGATCTCAACATCGAAACAGTAGCAGACAGATACAATACAGCAGTACAGCAGAAAATACCTAACTAAGTTAGAACAACATCCCAACACATTAGCTCGGGAAATATAATGGAGGCCTATATATCAGCGCCTTAAAAGAAAAGAGCCCTTGATCTAGCTAACCAGTTCATATAAACAACAAACCAAATATAGTAGATATTAATATTAAGAATGAACATGGGTTAAGAATTAATTTTTTTTTGACTAATTAGCTTGTAAGATTTGAAAACAACCTGTGAGTTTCCCAAGATAGGAAAGATTCAAGAATAAATCCAAAGGCCGATAGACGTATCAAGAAAAAATTATTTGGTAAAAAATAGAGTCGATTAATCTAGTAGTCTTAGATATCGTAGAAAAGAAATAGAGTGATGTTTTACTCGAGCAAGCTGAGAACACATTAGAAAATGCGTAGTTTTGGAAGTGAAATAGACTGCCATTTTACTCGTAAAAAATGGGACATAATAAAAGTCGAAAATAGCGATGGTACAACATCCCAGCCCTGGGCTGGGATGTTGTAACATCACTTTTTTCGATATTTATCGAATATTATATCTCTTTTTCCTAAAATAAAATTGTTTGCTATTTCGATTTTCAATTTTGCTTTCTATATTGCGATCGCACGCGAATAAATTGTTTATTTATCTCTTTTTTGTTTTTCGATAAAGTTTCACTCATAAAAAACGTAGGTGATAGAATAAGAGTAGAGCGACATAATGTTTTGTTCGAATAGGTGGAGATCGCAATAGAAACAACGCAATTGATAAATGGAAAAACATTAAATTTTATTCGTGATGAAAGAGATGTAAATTTCGATAGTATCGAAAAAGTGATATTACAACATCCCACCCCTGGACATAGATTCTGATCAAATGACAATTGACTAATGACAATTTTTTGTGACATTGTACTAAAAATACTGCTACAATTTTGTGACAAATACTAGTGAGTACTAAATCGCGATTCGTATGCCATGACTTTTCCGAAATGTCAAAAAATAAGCTGACAATTTTAATAATATTGTCATTGTTATTTATTATCGTGACAAAAGTTTTTATACAAAATATGTGTGAGTATTTACAATTAAAACAAAATAAATTTATTCTTTATTGAAAAGCAAATAATTTTGCTATAAATTAAAACTGTAGTTGCTGTAAACTACTATAAGTGTCGTTTGATCCGAATCGAAAATTTCCAGTGACTTCAATCTGTACCACAGAATATAGAATACAAACAGAAGGGACATAACCCGATTTTTCTATGAAAAAATTTCGATCGTTTTTTTATCCTTGATTTATATGGAAAAGGGTAGAATATAGTAGTGAAAAAAATTGAGCACTGAACTTTTTTACATTCAATAAGGGTAGAGTCAAATTTTTTTATGGTCCACTTAGTAGCGTATATATATACTTTATAATATATGTCTGTACCAATAAGCAAATGTCACGAAAAATTGTCATTTTGTCGGAATGTACCCGCTGGACCAAATATGTCAATAAATCATTGAGTACAATGATTTATGACATTTACAGCAATTTACAGCAGCTGCATTTTTAAGTTATAGCAGATATATTATAAGGTTTTTAAAATTATAAATACTCACACATATTTTGTATGAAAACTTATAAGTCACAATAATAAAAGACAATGACAATATTATCTAGATTCTGATCAAGTGACAAATGACAATTTTTTGTGACATTGTACGAAAAATTCTGCTGTTTCTCCGAAATGTCACAATAAATAAGCTGACAATTTTAATAATATTGTCATAGTTTTTTATTATCGTGACAAAAGTTTTTTATACAAAATATGTGTGAGTATTTACAATTAAAACAAAATAAATTTATTCTTTATTGAAAAGCAAAAAATTTTTCTATAACTTAAAACTGTAGTTGCTGTAAACTACTATAAGTGTCATTTGATCCGAATCGTAAATCTTCAGTGACTTCAATTTGTACTAATAAGCAAATGTCACGAAAAATTGTCATTTTGTCGGAATCTACCCCTGTGGCCCTATTCTGGCTTTCCATGGGAATAGGGAATTGGGAAAAACATTTTCATAGCATTTTTGTCAAAATTATATTTTTCTAGTCTACTACGGGAATAAGTTTATTGTGAAAATTTTTAAAACAAAGTGAATTGGGAAACTTTTGTTCCACAAAATTTTTATAGGGAAAAATGTTTTCCCATTTAACCTTGTTTCGAAAATATTAACACCAAACATGTTCCCTTAGTAGGCCAGAAAAATACAATTTAAATAAAAATGCTATGAAAATATTTTTCCCAATTCCCTATTCCCAGGGAAAGCCAGAATAGGGCCACTGGCCTTCCTTTTCCATAATTACACAATAAATTTGTTCGATTTATTTTTTACTTTTATTTTAAATTTCAATAAAATATACAATTTCCAATATTTAGTCCCGAATTTAAACACATCACTATAACTATAAGTCATGTTGTGTAGTAACCGATTTCGTAATAATAAATCTGAATAGTAGTTTCATAATTGATAAAATAAAGGTATAAACAGAACCAGAGATACAGCGACAAAATACAACGCCGGCAGACAAATATATTTTGTCGATGTATATCGTCGCTGTATCTCTGGTTCAGTTTATACCTTAAGGCTGCTGGTGATTGATCAAAATTGTAGCTACACTACTACTTATTGAAAATTCACAAAGTCTATTAACTTTTAAAAGGATGCTATTTTTATAGCAATAGTTATGATGACTATAAATTCGAGTCTTATGCTGTGTGCCTCAGAAGATTTTTCAAACTAAACTTTTCAAATTTTGGAGCTTTCGCTATTTTCCCATAGAGCTGGTTGAAAAGTCAATAGACGTTGTTACTTTTCGATTTCTTTTCATTATGACAAACAGTTTGACAATGAATATAATTTTCAATTTAATTACGTTTACTTAGCATAAAATAATATTTCAAAATCAAAATTTCTTTACTACCATTATTTATAAAATCGTTAAGAAATTTGAATGGTCTAGGAAGTTCGATAAGGTACTACTGTGGTACTACTTTTATTTTGAGCAGAATTGAATTGAATTGAATAACTTTAGTTTGGGCAGTGACATCTATTTAATTAATGTATGCACTACTGGGAATTACAAAAGTTTAGCTAGATAAATTTTCTGAGGTACGCAGTCTTAAGTGTATTGTATTGGTAAAATTACTAAATTTACAACACCAATTTAGAAAAAATTTAGCCTAATTGAACAAAAAAGTTTAGATTTATGTAATTTAAATTGAATTTTTAGTTAAGGTGCTTGCCACAAGGAGCCGAATTTTTTTAATATTTACTTAAAATACATATTATGAAATATAATTATATATGTAAATTGTTTTAGTTACCGATATGTAATATTATCAAAACAAATGTGGCCAAGTATTCTTAAAATTGTATAGAGAACTGTTTGTAGATCTGACGTCAAAAAAATTTGCCTTATTGGTTCTATTTTTGTATGTTATTTTTTTTTTATAAAGTACGCCGTGCTAAAATTTCATATAAAAAAGACTCAATCAGCTTATTTTTAATGCGATAGATGTCACTTGCCCAACTTTAACAGTCCCCAATATCGCTAATTAATATTGTCAACACAGATAACAAAACATTTTTGCACTTGCTTTGGTAAAAATCTAAATTCACTAAATTCATAAAATTTTGTTTTTACCAATGCAATACACATTACACGTATTAATAAAATAAAACTTTTTCTATTTGCCGCTTGGAGATATATTCCAAGCATGCTTTAAAATTCCGTTTCTTATTTTTCTCAAAAGTTATGCTATTTAATAAAAGCTGGTTCTAATTTATATTTAAAGTATTTCTCGGATAACGAAGGGTTAATAAATAAATTTAAAAAATCAATTGTTTTCTGAGTCGTTTCAAAATTATTTGTGTTTGGTTCTGACAACTGTCGCCTACGACTTTTAAGATTTATGACTATGCCAAAATTGAACTTAAATACGATACCTGTGTTAAGCCTGGAGAAAACACGACTGACGCACAGAAAAACAGTTAAATATTTTTTACTTTTTTTCTTGTATTGCCATTCACCTGCCTGTGTACGTGGTCAAAATTAGATCATACATTTAATCCAACTTATGTTTCTAGGCTTTTTGTAAAATCCAGCATTATTTTGAAAATTTTAGGTTATCTTGAACAACTTCCATCTATCATCACATAATAAAACATAGTTAAATCTATAAATTATTTAATAGTTAAATTTATTTATTTTATTCATTTTATAAAAACTAAAACTATCTACATTGGACAATAATTATAATAAAATAATAATTTTGTTTTTATAAGTTTTAATCAACACATTGTATCAAAAGTTTATAACTTTACTTTTAGTTACAATTTTTAAATTATCGTACATAATAATTAAAATATAAAATATTCATAAAAAAACAAAAAAAATTTATACTACCTTTAAATAATTATAATTAAATTTTTTTGTTTTAAAAGTAGTTTTATAATTATTTATTACCCTATTTTTGTGTGTTTTTTATTTGTTTGTATATGTGTGCATGTGTGGTTTTATAAAATTGCCTTTTTATCAATTTATAAAATAGTTAAATGATTTTTTTTAATTTAATTTATTAGAAAGCTAATTGAAGCCTACAGCCAATTTTTCATGAGTATTAAATTAACAATGAGCGTAAAAATAACAATTTCTACCGATTATTATTAATTTTATTTTTATTTTTTTATTCAAGATTTAATATTTACATTAATTAAAAGTGAAGTGAGTAATTGTTGATATGTAAATAAAATTATCGATGGTGGATGAAAATGACAACGAAAAGAATAGAAAGAGAAATTTTTATAACTATTTTTTGTATTTTATTTGGCCGCAGGTGGTGTTTCTGTGTGCTGTTGACATCCTTCAACATTTTCGGGCCAATCGCATACATTTTCTGATGGATTGAATACTAATTTGGCTGGACAAGGCATATGATGTTTTCGTTCACCTTCGCACATATAATAGTGGGTGCAATCCTCGTGGTCTTTGTGATAACTAATGTGGCCCTCTTCTTCTTCGCACGATACCTCATTTGCTGTGAAAAATAGTATTAGTATTGACACTGGACCTAGAAGTAGTTTGGCTTACGATTTTTTGTTGTATATTGTCCACTTTTGCCGCTATACGTTTCGTATGGACCATCGAATTCCAATGCAACTTTATAATCTTCTAGCTCTTGGTTTAGTGCATTCAATAGAGGATATTTACCAGAACCGCAACGACCTGAAAAATCGTCCATATCTATAGACCAAACCATTATGCCGCCGAAACCTTGTTCTTTTAGCCATTGCATCTGAAAAATTAAAACCCCGCATTATAGTTTTTGTAATAGGTACAATTATAAAATAAATTACTTTTGTTCTTAATGAACGTTCATCATCAAAGCCGACCCATTGATCATCCCGATAGGCAAACGGTACTTGTTGCTCTGAATCCCAAACCAGTGTTGTATTTGGCACAGCCAAGAAAGAACAAATTTCGTAGTAACTTAAAAATCCAGCTTCGTTTGTGAATTTTCCGGGTTGTCCACCACCCGAAGCAGCCGCTCCAATATCAAATTGTGTCATGTTAATTAATTCGAACGATCGCCCATATGTTGGCATACCGATTAATAATTTTTCTTTTGGTGCACCTTGCTTAACCCATTCACGGGCGCTGTAGTCTACTGTTAATTTTTTTTGATGGCTTGTTGCCGAATCTAATGGATAAAGTGGTGAATTATGTCCAATTTGTCGTTCCCATTGGCCGTGGAAATCGTATGTCATCACATTGATAAAATCTAAATATTTTGAAATTTCGGGCACATCATAACCGGCAGCAATTGCTTCAAACGATGCTGGTACTGCCGCTGTCAATAGGAGTCGCGGTTGTCCAGATGTTTTTGCTTCACCTTCAAAAGCAATCCGTAGTTCTTTCAATAAATTTACGTATGCAACTTTATCATCACTTCCTCTCGGATACTCCCAGTCAACATCTAAACCATTAAATTGATATTCTCGCAAAAATTCAATGGCTTCGTATACAAACTGATTCATTCTAAACACATTTGATGTTAATTCCTTAAATGGTGTTGAACCAAAGGTCCATCCTCCAATTGCTAATAAAATTTGAAGATTTGGATTTTTATCACGTAATTCAATTACGCTATCGTACATTTCGGGATCATCATCTGATGTCTCGGTTAATTTATGATCCTTCAACGTCGCAAAAGCGTATACAATATGAGTACATAAGTTGGTGTCAATGTCCTTAGCTTCGAATTTTCCGGCTCCTGGGCGTTTTACAGACCAGCTCGTTAGGTAACAGAATACTTGGCCCGGGCGTGCTATAAAATATAAATATTAGTAAAAAAAAGTCTTGTAAATATAACGAATATATATACTTACTATTTTTCGACGCTGTTGAAAGGCCGGCCTTAATTTTTTTATTTGGTTTTCTAAGCTTGTCCAATAGTTCGTTCACATCAATTTTAATTGGTTCGTCTAAAACTTCTTCCTCTTCTTCTTCTTCTTCATCGAAAGATGCCGCCACCTTTTCCCAATCTACATCTTTAGCATCTTTACCTCTTGAGACGCCTCGTAATTCTTCCCGCATAGCTCCAATCAGTGGATATTTTACATTGGTACCACACGATGTGCCATTAAAATCATCCATATCGATACTCCATACCATAGCCCCACCAAAACCGCCCGACTTGATCCATTTCATTTTGTTTCGAATTGCACGTTCATCATCAAAACCAACCCATTGATTTCCATCAACCATATACGGTACCTTCATTTCATCGTCCCAAACATAAACTGCGCCATTTAGTAACATTTCACAAATTTCATAATATGCCATGAAACCTTCTTCCTTTGTGTAAATACCAGCTTTTCCGCCGCTTTTTGTGGGTTGATTTGGTCCGTGCCGTCTTGGATTCGATAACGTAAATGTTCGGCCATAAGTTGGCATCCCAATGATTAATTTTTCTTTTGGTGCTCCCATTTTAACCCACAAATTTGCAGCATTATCAACCGATAATTGTTTACGCCATGCGGAATCAGTGGATGGTGCATACAGTGGAGCATTATGTCCCGTCTCCTTTTCCCATTTACCATGGAAATCGTATGCCATCACATTTATGAAATCAAGATAACTGGCAACGGCCGGAACATCATATCCCGCTTTAATATTGTCTGGTCCTACTGGGACGGCGGCGGTCAGCAACAATTGTGGTTTTCTTACTTCTTGTGCTTCAGCATCAAAAGCCTCTTTTAATTCTTTTAACAAGAGTACATAATTTTTTTTATCGTCCGAGCCTTTTGGATATTCCCAATCAATATCGAGACCATCAAAACCTCGTTTGCGCAAAAATGGAATGGCCGAGTAAATAAATGTTTGTCGGGTGTATCGTGTTGCGGACATTTCTTTGAATTTTTGCGTACCAAATGACCAACCGCCAATAGCGAGAAGCACTTTAAGTTTGGGATTTCCCTTTTTAAGTCCAACAATACGAGCAAATAACCCTGGAACACCATCTTTAGTTTCATCATTACTTTCGAACGAAGACAGTTTTCCTTTTTTCAACCAACCAAATGCAAAAATTATGTGCGTGCATAGATCCGGTGTAATATCTTCAGGCACGAATTTACCAACTTTGACACGATACTGTGACCAATTTGTATAGTAACATACGATTTTATAACCATCATCTTCTTTATTCTCCTTTTTGCCTTTGGGTAGGGCTACTGATGTTGATGAACTGCTAGCGGCTGAACCGCGAAGCTTCGTACGACTTCGGAATCGATTACCCGATGATGTTAACAGATCGGCTCGATCTGTAGCTTTTTTTAAAATATTTGTTGAACTTGCTGGTGATTGGTCATCACGATTTTTCTTTAGTCTTGCGGCGATACTTTGTCGTGACGCCACTGAATTCCGTACCGGTTTCGTTCTCTCGCTTTTCTCTTTTACCGAATTAGCATTGGCAGCAGAAGCCGATGTACTAGGCCGTCGAATACGTCGTCTTGTCGTTTCTAAACATAAATACGTAATGCAAAATTAATTAAATTAAATTTTGTGTAATAAAACAAAATATTTAGATTGTTTTTACCTTGAGCGGAATTTAGATGGGAAATCAATACAATCAGCAAACATACGGCTACGACTAATTTCAATGTTCGAGTAGACAGCTGGTAATTAAATAAAAAACATAAGGAAGTTTGATTAGATATGAGTGAAAAATTATAATTAATAGGTTGAAAAAAATTTTAATTAAAAAACATAAAAGTTTCTAGCCAATCGTGTGTATTTCTTCTTTCACAATCGATCAAAATTTGCTATACATGACAGCAGCATTACGAAATTTATCGAGTAATAAATTGTCCATACAATCGAAAAATTCAAAGTGTGCGCGGCGGCGGCGGTCTGCGGATACGATTACAATTTCATGCCGGCCCTGTAATTTATTATTTTATTCATATTATGGATCTTGCATAAGCCGCGTATATAACGTTATTGTTGTTATGTATATCACAGTTTTAGTTATATACCTTCCAAAATAGTGTTGCAATTTTTTTATGTAGCTATGTACATACTTAAAATTGATTATTTCTTTCAAAATATTAGTGTTGAGAAAAAATAAATTTAATATCGTATTGTCTTTAAGTTGTTAATGATAAATAATATTTGAAAAGAGAACAACGGTATACTGAATTAATAGTTTATATGCAGTCTGTCTTAATAAATTTTTTAAAGCGGACCTTAAGACGTTGATTAAGAAATTGTGTGTTTGCTGTACTGTACGTACAGTGCTTAAAGGTATTTTTTCGAATAAATTTCTTTATTTATATTTAATTGTCTATAACAATAAATATTAAATATATAATAATAATTTATTCTTTATCTGGAAAAATATGCTGCTGCTGCTGTTGTTGTTGTTCTTGTTGTAAGAAAATCGCGGTCAAGTATAATATGCATCGCGCATTTGAGAAAATTGTTCTCTCGATATTACGCAATTAAAATAATAGTTAGCTAGGAAATTTATATACAAACACACAAAAGTTTATGGTAGTTCACATAAATGAGACCTTCATCTTAAAGAATATATAGTATAATTAACTCTAAAGAGACACGCTATAGTATTGTGCTAATTACATAAACGATTTGCATATTTTCAAAGGCATATTTCCCTTTAGAAATAATGATGTTAGAAATGTTTAATTGGAATTGCAAATGGGCTCAAAGCTGAAAGCAAATCTTAAATAACAAAAGCTTTACATTATTATATTTTGCTGAAATGAAATAGGTAGTTTTGTTACCTCATTATGATAATCATCGCGGAAAAGTGTTACATAATTATAAATAGGTACTCGGGCTCTGGCTGTATTGTGTGAAATTATTCCTTGTCTGCACCTCAACTTTTCTGCATTCCCAACTGATTTTCTTTTTAAGAACTTATACTCAACGCTTTGGGTGCAATTTAATTAAGTGATCTTACTTTGCAAAATGAAATTGTGAAATAGGCGACGAACCTGGTTTAATACAATTTTTGGATTTAGTTTTTTCGCAATAAAAATTGACTCGTTGTTGACCGAACGCCAAAATATTTTGGCCAATCCTCTGCTACGGGTTGTTGTTCTCGCAATTAGGTGCTACCCAGATAATTAGTTAATGAAATTGCATGCAGAAACAACAATATAACAAAACTTGCAACTTTACTGGTTTCTTTGAAAAAATCTTAAATTCAAAAGGATGATACCTCTCTCCTCGCCTATGCGTGTAATAAAAAACAGTCCAAATGTTTTGTTTAAATATGTACGTAGAAAACGCAATAGAAACAATGTGCATGGAAGAGACGTAAACGACATCCCACCAACTTTTTTTTTTTATGATTTGTGCATATAAAAGCGTGGGGGTTATGGCTAAGTTCGTGCCTCCGATTAAGTTTTGCTGTAAAAGTTGATTCGCTGATTTCTAATATTCTATTAAATGACATCTAGTAACTGTTTATGCACTAAACCAAAGGTTCTAACTTAGTTAGCAATCCTGTTAAAATAATCATTTGTTTTCTAAACTACCTCCCATACAAGAATTTTAAAAAATACTACAGATAAAAAGGTAATACTTTTGAGCGGACATATGCACTCATGCTAAAATTAAACTGTGAATATTCAGATTTTTTGCATAAAATATCTTTTTTTTTTCAAAATACCGTTTCCGATTCGGCGAGGTAATCGCATCTCATTTTGCAAATATTGTAAGAGTTGCATGCGCATTTATATTTCGAAAAGTAAAGTCAAGCTTGGTGAATTTTGTTCTCCTTTAAATACATGGAGATTTTAAAAGATTTCGAAATAGGCAAAATTTAGGAGGAAATTTGAACCTCATACACAGGCTCGTGAAGGTAGAGATCTATTGTTTGTTGATTTGGCAGAGGTCATCAATAACATCCCGCAACATGAAATTAAAATCATCGCTGGCGATCTACATGTAAATATCAGTAGTAGTAACGGCCAACAGGTAATATTGTATAACTTGGTTATATAAAATATATTTTATTCATAAAAGAAATTACAAAGCACGTTATGTTCTCTAAAAGACACTTCACCGGCATATCCGACGGTAGATCGTCCACAAGTGCCCACAGTTACCGCGGCAAAACATTCAATCAGCAGAAGACATCTCGCAATGTTTTGTTCGATAAGAATCGAGAATACAAATTTCCATATTAAAGTAGACCTGTGGCCAAATATATCTGATAAAAGAGGCTCATCAGGAACCTCACTAAAGACTTCCATCCAAGAAGAAAAGCTATCAAATAAAGGGGGAAGTGGAAAGTAATTAGAAAGCAAATGTACCTGATTCTCTGTTCTCGCACTATGAAACCTTAAGACCCGATAAATCGGATTGACGAAGTGACTCTTGTTATGCAACTCTTTCAAAGCAGTGTTTCTGTGGTGTATATCATAATACCAACAAGGTTTTATGCCTAAAAAATCAGTATCTACAAATCTCATAGAATTTACTAGCTATTCTATTAAAAAAATTTGAGAAGCACAAACAAGTTGTTGTAATATACACCGACTTTACAAAAGCTTTTGACTCCGTCACATTTTCAAGTTCGGATTTTCCAGACAGTTCGTAGCCTGGTTCAAATCTTATTTAAAATAGGAGATAAAAGTTCGAATAGAATATATGCACCCTCTGGTGTACCACAAGGTTCTTACGTTGACCCATGAATGTTCACAATCTTCATTAATGCGGTATTACTGAAGTGATAAAGCATTCCAATATCCCGATGTTCGCAGACGACGTCATCTACAAAGCCATCGACTCAGTCAACGAACTACAGGATAATATTGACAATCTTTCGTTATGGTGCGAGTTTAATTCTCTGAGTCTCAATATTGGAAAGCGCAAATCTATATCATTTCACCGAAAACCCAACCCTGTTACACAAGGCTATAAGATAAATGGTGTACTTCTTCAGGTAGTACTTGAAACTAAAGACCTAGGGGTTACTTTCGTTGAAAACATGAGCTTTACTAAGCACATTGCGCTGAGCATCACTAGAGCTAACTCAGTTTTGTCAAACGTTGGACGGGTGATAATTTCCATTTGGAAACAATTAAGATCCTGTATTGTGCTTACGTTCAATCCCAGCTGGAGTATGCTGTAAATGTGTGGTGTCCGTTCTACGAAGATCATATCCAAAGAATTGAGAAAACCCAAAAGAAGTTTATATGCTACTTGACCTGGAAAGACGGATAGGTTTATGACCATGATCTACCATACTACGTAAACATACAGCGACAACCACCATATTTTACCGGGTGTAAGACACACAACTTGACAACTTAATCTCCTACTAGACGTAATCGACGCACCGGAAGTATTAAAGTCAATTAAAATAAAGGTTTCTGGTAGACAACTAAGAGATCATGATTTCCTCCACTTGGATAGACACAGAACCAACTATGGCGATAATGAATCAGTGAAGATGATTCGTAAGAGTTTCAATAAAATTAACTATTTATTTGATTTTTGTTTAACTAAAGATAATTTTAAAAATAGATTAAGGCAATTTTATGCCCCTCAGTGATTTTTACTTACTTGTTACTTTACTTTTAAATTTTCAAATCCAAAGCGTATTTATAAAATATATTGTATTTTTACATTAATATTTTTCACGTCATATTTGTAGACTTGTTTCAATATAAATAAATAAATAGCAATTGCCTCGCCAGGTGAGAATGGTTTTGTTCCTTATACCACATCTGAGGATGCATGCATTATGGCATACTTCTATTGTACAATACATACAAAGTCGGATATCACCTTATACACATACTTGAAAGTTTTAATTTTAATATTAATTTCTGTTTTATGGAGTTGACTGACAATTTCAAAAATAAACATTAATAAAGTTGACCACGTCCTTATATTTTGTTCGTTACGAAAAACATGATTTTTGGTAATCTGTGGTAACTTGTAGGTTTTGACCAACAAAAAGATAAAACTATATTTTACTAGGAATAATTCAAGCTACCAAAGTTGACCAACGACATTGAATTTCAATGCATTTTCTTTATTTGCTATTTAACAAAAAAAACTACTGACATCTGACGGAACATTATAATACTAGACCCAAAGATGTTCAATTTCTCAAAAACTAGTTTTTAAATTAGATAAACTTCATAGGCTGCGGGCCAATAGTCGGGTAAAAGTCAATGTTAAGTAAATTTTTCGGAAAATTCATTTATTTTTCAAAATCTATGGCAAACCACAGAGCAAAAATATATGTATAAGAGAAATCAAGTAGTGCAAAATTTATAAGCCAATTTTTCCGAGGTTAATCTTATTTTATAGTTTTAATATATTTATAAACACAAATTTAATTTTTTTCTATAATTAATCCATATATACGTCTCTTATAAACATATTGACATAGTTATTTTATAGTTCATTATTCTTGCTAAGCTTCTACAGATTGCCAATAGTAAAATAGATTAACCTCGGAATCTCTACATGAGTCCTCTTATGTATACTTTGCTTTATGGGCAAACTGTTTGAAAAATCTGTTCTAAATCCGATTTTTACCGTAGTAAACGATTTACCTTAAGTTTGGCACACAGTCTGATTATTATGGGTGCGGACCAATCCAAGGGAAAAATTCAATTTTAAGTAAAATTTTCAGTAAATTTAATTATTTTTGAAAACTCTATGGTAAACTAATTAAAAAATCTGTAATAAAATCGATTTTTACCGTAGTAAACGATTTACGATGATGTAAATACATTTTCACGAAAGATGTGTTTCTATTTCAGAGCTAGTTTCTATGACTGTGTCCAAAACATAAGTAAATATTTTAAATATTAAAATAAATAGGAAATATTTTTGTGTAGTAATTTTTTGCATATTCATGAAAATACGAAACTGACACGATTTACCACAGTCATTTTCTGATATTTTGACAGAGATATTGGGGTAGATACTCGATCGGTTAGCAAGCAAGCAATTTGCTAGCCAAAATCCTGGCTACTCAATCAATTTTACCAAGGAAATTTTATTTTCAAATTATGTTTATCCAAAATTTTTTTTTGTTTTTTTACGATTGCACAGTAAATGTTGCGGGTTCAAAAAATGAACAGCAAATGTTTGTGTTACTGTGCAATTGCAGAAATAAACAAAAAATTTATAAAAAATATGATTTGAAATTCAAATTTTCTTGGTAAAATTGATTGAGTACCCAGGATTTTGGCTACTAAATTACTTGCTTGTTAGACAATCGAGTATCTACCCCATTGACTGATACAGATATATTTCATATTGTTCGGCCTACGCAGTTTAATTACAACATAAACAAATAAAAATCTACAAAAGAATAACTTATTTGGCGGGGAAATAGATAAAAAATACGATGGCATTCGGGCAGCAAAATTGTAGAAATATTGTTTAGGGGAAATTTTTTCAAACAAACGGCAATAATTACGACAAGAAAATATTTATTATAAGTTTCGAACACACTCTAAATGTCTTTTGTCGATTTTTGTTTGTTGTGTGTAAATGATTAATTTATGACAAGTCACATTAGATTCTAAAATGACTTCCAATAACTGTCAACGTTAGTCGAGAAGTTCGAGGCATTATATACCATATATCGTTCTTCATTCATGACAGTGTCTTATGCCTCTATTACACCAAACAAGTTTTACTGTCAGTAAAAACGAAACGAGATGAAAATATGGATATGTTAGTAGAGAATACTTATACGTATTTCGGCCTCTATTCCCTTAGTCGTATCACTTCAGGCGACGTGACTATGGATATTCCTGGTAACTAGATTATAAAATTAAAGTTTACTTACTAATTTTGTACAAAACTCTCAATGAAAATTTTTTAGATCTTAGTTGGATACATTAGTTGGATTTTTTTTTAAAAATTATTTGTCGCATCAAAATTTCATATGATAGAAATTGTCGTTTGAAATGATAGCAGTCGCAAGGAAATATTTATAAAGCAGCATACAAAGATTTAAAAAACAGTCTTAACTAGTTTTGTGAACAATTATTTTGTAAAATTCGATTTAATAATCTAGCAACCAAGAAGATGAGTTCTCACATTGCATGAAGTGGCGTGACTAACACCCCGATTACGCTAGTCCAGTCGATTGTCGTTTCAAGTGACAATAAAAATTTGCTATTTGTATGAACAGTTGCTATGCCAATAAATGACTTGAGACGAAAGAAACAATTAAAAACTGTCATTTCGAGTCGTTTGAAATTTTGAAGTGACTAGAAAAAACATAAAATACGCCGATTGTCGTTTGAAGTGACTACGATAATAAACATATTAGATATGTTGGCAAGGCAGGTGACTATGGTTTCACATTAAAAGAGTCACTTGAAACGACAATCGACTCGACTAGCGTAATCGAGGTGTAAAGCAATATGGGTGTTCATTATTCACTCATACGAAATTTACATTTTAGAGTGCAGAAATGTCAAACGTGGTGTGCACACGCTAAATTTATAAACACGATTTTTTTAAGCAAAATAAAATTTAAAAAAATATAAAGAATTTCAAATATGTTTATAAATATTCAAGAAATATTTATAAACATATTAAAAAAATATAATCTTCGGCGTTTTGGTGATACTGGTGAAAATTTTAAATCGGTTTATATTGCTTTGAATTGGAAACTGTGGAATGGTTAACAAATGTTTTTTTACAAGAAAACGTAGAAACTTGTGGTGGATCTATTCCTAATTTAGAAAAAACGAAAACATTTCAAAGTGATCAAAGTATGTACACAAAAAGTGAAAAACATGTTTAATCATGAAACAAATGTCGATTTTTATGTATTGGAATACGTTGAGTGAGGCTGATAAAAAGTACACTCAAATATATGAGCGTTCTCTCAAAATTCAAGCGTCAAATTATGTTTATGCACATCAAAATTGAGTGTTCTCTCCATTACATAAAATGTTGAGTGTTTTATTTAACGAAACTTAACGAAAAGTTTTTTTTATTCACATGAAAGTGAGTATTCACTTGAAAATATTGAGTGAACACTCACATTCAGTTTTTATTCACACCCCTTATTGAGTGTCATTTTAAATATTTTTAGATATTCGGAACGCCATATGTGACGTTTGTGAGGTGACGTGTCAATGAGGAGTACCATCCAGGGCCCTTACTATTGAAATTGACGTTAATTTTCGGCAGCTATCGTTTTCCTATAGTAAGCGTAGAAACAAAAGACAAAAGAATAGTAAAATTTTTATATATTTTTCTTTTTTCTTCTTTTGTCTACTACAGGAAAACGATAGCCTTCGAAAATGAATATGGAATTCACTAGTTAGGCCCCAGATTACCAGAATACCATGATCTGGGGCTGTATGGGGCCGATATAGTCGGTGAAATGATCGTTTGCGATGGCCGCATGAACAGTCAAAGGTACATCAATATGCTAGAAACTGTCTGATGGCGTCGTTGGCGTGCATTTTTGGTGACACCTACTCAGGCTAGAGATAACAATATTGTCCTGCTGGACTGGCTGGCGCTGTCTCCAGATGTGAACCCCATCAAACATTTTTGGGGTATATTGAAGCGCAAGATACGGGCTTGTGCACATCATTACCGCAAAAGCAGCGTTAAAAACGCTTTAAAAAACAAATGAGTGTGATGCAATTACTGCAGCTGAGTACACAAAACTTGTACGCAACATGCCCCAAAGAATTACTGCAGTAGCAAATAGTAGACCGACTAAAAATTAATAAAAAAATTTATTTTGTAGTCAATATATGAATATGGGCAAAAAAACTAGTTTTATTTTTCATCACGAATGTGTGTAATGCAATAAATTGTAGGGTGCGTAAAATTTTTGGGAAAAGCTGTATATGCAACATTGGAGGTATTCCTCATTATTATCCTCAACATTAAGTGGATACAAAGCCCACCAATAAATCTAACTTTAAGAATAGAAGACAGATTGACTGGGATACCTTCAGAACTATTCTAGGGAATTCACTACCGGTAGGCCTTTGAGTAAACCTCGACCACCTTGGCGGTCGAAAGGACTCTAAAGCACTTGTACAAAATACAAGAATAAATTCAGAAAAGCGAAGAAAACAGGAGGTGCTGCTGACTGGAACTGTTATATTGAAGTCTTCAGAACATCATACGGCCAATAAACAGTTTCAATTTTATTCAGTGGGGAACTGCTGTGTTATGGCTGGTCGGAGTTGATCCTCCACAGATTTATGATTAGAGGCACACCGCAAGATGGGACCTTATACCTCATTTCTTTCGTACTTAGACCTTGGTGAAATAGATCTTCTTTGGATTTACTTAAAGACTTACAAGCACTGCAAGCAAGAATGAAGAAGTTACATTATTACCAAAGGTAGATTTAAAGCTGCATTTTAAAACAGTCGAGAACATTCAAGATAAGTTGATTTTGCAAAATATAAACTATAGTTCCATCATCATTTACGTTAACTTATATAGAAAAATAGCACTAGAAAACCATTAAAATTGAAGGTGATCATGATTATCGTGCAAAAATTATTATTGAAAACCGGTAACGCTATGCAAATCGCGTGAGTCATTTACACACAATAAATTTTTGTTATACTAACTTCCGAAACTATGTATGTATCAACGTGGATACGAGTATACTTTTCGAAATATATACCTTGGTATTTGATTTCGTACTGTATAACTAAGTATTTCATATTTTTTTGTCGATAATGATCGATTTGATCTAAAGTCTTACTTCAATTGCACAAAAACTATGTTATAATGCGCGATTACTTAACAATAAAAAGTGCCTTAGGTCTACATTACCTCAGTTGTTTAGGTAGTTTAGTTTTTTTTTGTTAGACAAGTAAATACTGTCCATTTTATTACTAGAGCACAGTACACAAAAGCAAGCAAAAAATATTTTTAATTTTAGAAAGTACTCGAAATATGTATACACAAGCAGCAAAAAATTGTAAGACATATAGCCAACAGTATTTATCTAAGACCTGATGAATGACATCTAAATTGCCTAATTAGTCAAGTTTCGAGGTGAACTACATTTTTTTCATGTTTTGTGTAAAGGTGTATTATGTGATATAAAAATCGAAAATTTATTAATCCAAAACTAATATTTGGTATTTATTTATTCGAGCAAAATAAAAAACCGGAACCGCCATGTTTGTTTATTTTTGATATTATTGTTGTAACGCGATCAACAAAGTTAACCTCGCAAGAGAATATATCGGATTTCGCACAACATTTTTGAACCATGTAGCTTAGCTATTCCATGGCCATTGTCAAAATGTTCAAAAGGGATGTTGTACAAACCATGAATGTGACACACATTTTATTATAATAAATTAGTTTTAAACTGCAATGTGAAGGACAACAAATTATATAATCCGATCGAAA
Source organism: Nephrotoma appendiculata (assembly GCA_947310385.1). NCBI lineage: Eukaryota > Metazoa > Arthropoda > Insecta > Diptera > Tipulidae > Nephrotoma > Nephrotoma appendiculata. The sequence goes on along the minus strand of OX371224.1, from coordinate 187,027,538 downwards.
CTCTTCGAATACAACAATGGACACAAAGTTAGGTACTTTGAACTTATTACAGCGTGTATATTAGACTAAAGTAAATAACAAACTCCTTCAAATGTAAATAACTTTCAAATAACAATAATTATGTAGATTTATATAGAAAAATAATAATAATCTAGAAAATGTTAAATGTAAAACTTTACGTCACCGTTGATTAATTTGTTATTTAATACGAATTTTTTTTTTCTGTTAAGTAGAAAAGCTCGCTGACCATACCAGAAAAACATCAAAAATGTTAGCTCCACTGGATATGGCATTTTGATATGTACGTACTCGTATTGTAGATATTACGTTGCGATCGTTATTTCTTGATTATATAGAGTTAGATATTTTAGATACAGAGATTAACTGGTTTTTTGGTAAATGGTTTTTAAGGAATGGACAACTTTTTTTGTTTTTTATATTTATATATCTTCTGGTTGACTCCATAAAAGATGTTTGAGCAAACTCCTTACATAAATTTCTTAATCTTATAATATACGCACTGCATATATAATATAACAGGTTAATGGAACTCAAGTCGATTCACACACACACACACAGACGTACATATATATTTATTATTTATATTATTTTGGCATGTTTGTTATTCAATTATATACCAGAGTAAATTATACAAGTATATACTTTCATTTGGACAGCAAATTTTACTTTCGGTTTCTTTATAGCGTCAATCAATCTTTATAGTGTTCTCATGTTGTTTATAATTTGGTGAAAGATCGCAAAAAAAACTAAAATAACATGAATTAATTTGGTAATCGAATTTTCGGCATGCAATTTTATTTATTTTGGTCGGTTACTTAAAGAGTCAATGTCATTAATGTATCGGGATGGCAAATTTTTTGTTACTTTGAAAACTATTATTTAATACAAAAATTTACGTTGAGTGCATTAGACCTGATTTATTATAATATTAGGCATACATATATAGAGTATGGTTTCATTTACATAATTATATACATACCCAGGGTAAATAACCGACCTCCATTTCGAGGACTCATATGTTAAACGTCAACTTATAACGTATTAGTCAATATATCATGAATATAAATGTTGGTTTATTAAGATTTTTTGCATAAACCAATTTATGCTTGGCCAATGGTTGGTTACATGATCTGGTGAAAAATTTATTCGAAATATAAACCATTCGCATATTAACTAGCTATACAAACTGATTTATTATATAGGATTACCAAACCTTAGTAATTTTTTTAACGAAATAATCTTTGCCGTGTTAACCAATTCAAGAAGATGGAGTTCTCTAAATAATACTCATGATCTTCAGTGTCTTTTTTCTAGCTTAATGGTTTAATATGATGTCAACCAGGGACCCAATTTTGGTCGAAAAACGGGAGTAAAATTTATGAGTTTTACCTTTGTTTCACATACGTACTAGACATAAATATTGAATTTTTCCGCTGTTTGTATCAAACAATTATATGATTTAATATTTTAGGTCTAGTAGGTAAGTAAAACAACTGTAATTCTCATAATTTTGATTCCCATTTTTTGACCAAAATTCGGCCCCAGATTGATGCATTATCAATGAAATAACGTTTCGAGTTGAAATAATTGGAACTCAAAAGAAAGTTACATTTGATGAATGGTAAAAAACACTCAACCACCATAATTGATCATGTACTCGGCTTGGTTCCACGACAATCTACTGAAAACCAATTCACCGAAAACAACAATTCATCGATAACGATAATTTACCGAAAATATTTCAAGCGTTTCCCATAGTATTAAAGTTGTATCCAGCTCGCGCTAAGATAAATTTTACATACAAATTGGACGTAAAATTTAGCTAGCGAAATAACAAAAAAATATTTAGCTCACGGTTTCGCAGAATTGAAAAGTTTGTAGTTGTCTCATTCACGTATAGACTGCGCTAGTGAAAACTCTACTAACGTTTTCGCAGCAATTTATCTGCCTAGAACAATAAAAGTTAGACAAATTTTGACAGCAAAACGATATTTTTTTTAAAGGAATAAACAAAATAATTTTCTAGACTATGAAAATAGTCTCGAACTATTTTTTTGTTTGTTGTAGCGTAGGACAAATAAAAGAAACGTCAAAATGTATCTCTACATAAACTTTTTAGCTTACTAATTTATTTGTAATTTAGTGGAGACTTGTGGAGACCGCGTTAAAATTTATCTTAGCGCGAGTTGGATAACTAACTTTAGTATTAATTTACTGAATAATAAAATACTGAGATAAAAAATGTCGAAAAAATACTAAAAACACGAAAGTTTGAAATTCTCAAATTAAAAATACTTAATAATAAAATTTTTAAAATGTTTAAAATAATTAGTTATGAATTGTAACACATAAAAACAGATTACCTAACTCTCGCTTAAGTCGCTTACGCTAAAAATGAATTTGTGTGGAATTGTAGAGATTAACGGTTTAGGTAGCTCTCACGGATATACAGAAGTTCGGGATTTTTATTTCAATTTCAGGGGGGCGTATGAGATAGAATCTATAAACATGACGGGAATAGAGTATTGGCGCTGTTGCTAATTATAAAAGATTGGTGTTTCTTTGACTAATTGGAAGGGTTCAGTTAATTTAATTAAAATTATATTAAAAACAATGAGCTGTTGTAAAGGAGTTTAAGTATTTTTTTTTGTTTTCATATTTTGCAAAATATTTTTTTCAGGTTTTTAGTTTGCTTCATTTCCGGGATTTAAGATTTCGGTTTTCTATAGTATGAACCTATTATTAAAACGAATATTTTGTAAAAACAAATTATTTTTTTGTTTAAATTTATTATTACAAATCAGTTAAATTCTGCTTATTAAAGGAACAATCGAAAGGTTGTATAAAGGAATAGTCGTTTTCGGTGAATTATTTTTCGGTGAATTGTCGTTTTCGGTGAATTATAATTTTTGGTGAATTGTTGATTTTGGTAAATTGTTTTTCGGTGAATTGTCATTTTTGGTAAGTAAATTTTCCGCTGAAAAGGCTTTTTCAATAAATTGTCGTTTTCGGTGAATTGTTTTTTCGGTGAAATGTAGTTTTCAGTGAATTGCTCTAAAATGATTCTTGCGTGAAACGATTTTTAGAGTAACAAGCGATTGTCATGTGACCATTAAATTGTGCTCGATACACTTTGAAAATCAGCCCTAAAACTATAATTAAATGATTATTTAGATTACGCAGTCTTTTTGAATAATCATTTATAAATTTACGCGTCTTACTAAATAGCAATTTACAATTATTATTTAACTTGAAATTAGGTTGTAGCGCAAGACACAGCTTGATAGCAATATTAAACTGCTAGGGGCCCGTCTGACCCGTCCATTTAGGAAAATCCCCGTAACTGCGGAAAAATGTAGAATTTTTTGCTCAAAAAATTTCGCCGAAAAAACTCAAAAGACATCCTGATTATAATTTGTAAAAATTTTTTTTTTTTGTAAAAAATTTTTTATCCCCCATTTTTCTGAGTTGGTTTAAAAAGCAACAAATTAACAGAAAAATCAGACCAGAAATTTTTGTTTTCCCTACGTGATTGTTAGACAGTCCAGTTTAAAGATGACAGAAGTACGGTGGATTCATGAACTAAAGGGCAAATAACAGAATTAATGCTTGTATCAAGACATTTCAAGAGAAAGAATAAAAGAAAATGTTTCCGCCTCCAGTGCCATAGCGGTATTTTTGGACACTAGATTGCTTTAATTAAATTTACGACATCGATACCTTTTCAATAATATGAGATACTTAAGTGTAGCAAACAAAATAGTTACGAAGTTCAAGATTTTTCGAACGATATACATGAGTTAGGAATGAAAAAATATGAGCCTGCATCGAGCGGTAGTTTTGAGAACTAAAATGCTTTAACTAACTGAACCAATGCCATATTCATCAAGTGGCCTGTTTTTTTATTGTATCCGAGATATATTGTATCTGAGATAAATCAAAAATTATTTATCTGACAAATCGGACATTTTATCTGAAAAGGCTTTTTACCGACTTTTATATTGAAAATATCTAATTTGGGTGTCGGCCACTAAAAAATAATAAATTAGCGTATTATTAATTTTACAATTAATTTAATAAAAATTAGATAATAATAATTACAAATTAATTTATTAATTATTATCATTTTTCATAGCGATCGCCATATTTTCTGTCAAAATATTTCAAATATGTTTTTCCTCTGAACTATCTGAAAAATGACGATCTGAGAATGGTCAGAGAAAATAAAAAAACGGCAAAAACTTTCTTTTTATCTCTCTGATCACTCCGATGTAATAAAAAAACAGGCCAAAGACTTTTTCATGATATACGAGCACATAACAAAATAACTTGCGAAGAGCGCCAAAACAGTTGATTTGTGAACAAAAGTGGTCTTGTCAAAAATGTTGTTTTTAATGTTTTACCGTCTAAACCGTATAACTAGCGACTATTTGGGACTAAAAAATTGCTATAAAGCCATATCGTGGTGTTGAGTGTCTTTTCTGGGATTCCTATACTTCGCTATCTTACTAGGGCGTTCAAAAACTTTTCATCCTCGAGAATTCGAGTAGTCAAATAGTTCTTCTCGATAACTTGAGAAAATTTTTAAAATAGATAATAATCGAAAATACTTTCAATATTTTAGTTTTAAACTAGAACTTTATTGCTTTTAAAAAAATAACTTTTCAAGAAATAGAGGCTTTTAAATTCTGATCGCTTACTGAAAGTCTTTTAACAGATAGTAAACTATGCTTGCCCGCTTGCCCGCTTGCCGACGAAAAAAATCGTTCATTTTGAGTTGAATTGTGTTTAGAGCTTCAAGCAACAGTTTTATATGAATTGCTCCTAAGTAGCCTCTTAGATTTGTACCTCCCGAATTACTGATTTACTGCGCCTTCGTTGACTGGCATTTCTGTTAAACAAGATTTTATTGTAGTGCAGAAATTTTTAGAAAGCGATATCCTCGTAGTAACTGTGTTTATGGTTTCATTTTCATCGTTATCTGATGAAGATGAATCGAGGTTGGGATCTGAATTGCTTGAAGCCTCGCATGAACTATTTGGCCAATTTAATAATTTCCTGTTTCGAACATTTGTTTAGACTGGCGTATGAGCTCAGGTATTTTAGACTTTGTGGATTGTGAAGAAATTTAATTAGTGAGAAGAACTTTTCGGTTCTTCTTTTTAATTTTAAATATCAATACCACGTGATTGACTAGCTTCTGTTGAAGCATCGCAGAGAAATGTAAACAGAGTTTCGCAGTAAAGATTTTTGATATTGCAGCCTTTGTGGTTTGTGACGTATTCTGTTATTTTCCAGTAACGAATTTCCTTCTCATAAAGCGTTTGGGTACTAAACGTTAAACCCAAAACTTCGTTCAATAATAAAATAATAACTCTTTATATGTTAAAACTCGTTTGTCAACACAAGTCTTGAATTCTTTTTTGTGGCGTAAATTTAGGGACAAGAACCAGGAAATGCTTGTTTCTCTTGACTCCTTCCAGGATCATGAAACGATAATGACAACATATAAACCTCCCTCGTTTCAGGAACGTCTGAACGGGCGAATGGCGCATTCCAGTCTAAATGGCACTTTTTTGCAAAATTTAATGGAAATTTCTTTAAAATATTTCCCAATTGAAAGCGAGACTCTTGCGGCGAGGAGCAAACAACCAAAAAAACTATTTGGCCACCAACAGGAGCTGTGGATACTTGGTGCATCCTGTATTAAGTGTCTCATTACAGCAAGAAAGGTTCATATTAATGAAAGCAACAATGACAGCAGTACTCCTCTAAACGCATCAATCTCTCTGAAGAAGAATCGTTCAAGTCCTACTATCGAGAGCAAACATTGACCTATATAGGTGCTATTTCAACATCTGTACAAATACCACAATCTTCCTCACAAGTAAACTGACAAGTTTAGAGCTTGAGATTAAGAAGAAAAAAAGAGCACACCGAGCAAGTGACAGCGAGCTCAGGATCATGGTTATGATGCGCAATATCAGGTTATATTTAGTACGAATAAAGCCACTCCTCGCCTTCTCCATCAGTCATCAAGACCAGGCCTCTCACACCGTATAGGAATGATGCAGTACAGTCAAGGCAAATAAATGAGGTAATAAAAGAGGGATTGTTGCAATCGAACCTCGATTCACAATATGTAGATATGCGTTTAAATTACCATTATTCTCTGCTGCCTCTTTACGGGGCCTTGTACAAAAACATTGTACCAAAAAATGGAAAAATTCTTGGATCTCTCCAAGTATTATAGTTATTCTATAATAGGAGAGACTAAAGACCAGGTACAGCAGTTACATGCAAATTTATTAAAAAAAAAATATTTTCAGAGATATAATTGCTATCTCTTTAGATTCGTGTCTACCAAAGGGGTGCAGGATCACCTCAAATTGTACAGCTGCCTTTTTCCTCGGGGCGAAAACGCCATCACCCTATAGTTATATCATAAATTATTTGAAAGCTCATCATCGAAATTAATCGGATGCGACGTGCATTCTTACCACATAGTTTGCGGAAGCAACAACATCCAGTACAGTAAGAGGTACTGGATTGTATTCTGTCAGACCGAGATGAACCAATTACTCATCAGATCCTCATCGAAAATATCCTTCGCTCAAACTGACCTATTCTAATGACCTAGCCCTGATAAATCGGGGCACACTTGGGAGTGCAATAGCAGAGGGTATGCATCACGATTTTAGGCCAGTAAACGACTAGTGAAGAGAAGTCGATCGCAATTCGCAGTGTCACCACAAAGAAAATTTTCTGCACACTATTTATACAATTCAGAGGAAAACTCAATTTAAAGTCTCAATTTTAAGTCTTTGTACCTTTCCAGATTACATATCGGAATTGAGTTGAGAATATTAACATCATCCTTTTGTCGCCATGTCGTATATGATACAGTGACGAATCAAAAATAAATATGGCAGAATGGAGCTGGAGTATTCGGGCGAAATTTCACACTTCACATACCTTTAGAAAACCTTTTAGGATGAGACAAACTAATGAAATTATGAGTTACAACTTTGGACATCTAGACGGAATTCTAAGGTTGTTGTAAAGGGAGTACTACTCTCTTCCTACAGGAAATCGTACTATACTTTGAGAAACACTGCATCTCCATATCAGCGGAACAAAATAATTTACTTACATTTTTGGTTCGATAGAGATGATCATTGATTTATTCTTAACTTCATTATAGATGCGCGCTAATAAACCGAGTTAATGTTTATGTTTTGTATTTTTGATTATTTGCTGCATAAAATTCTTTGTATTATATTTTGATCTTTTCACATTTAAATCGATTAGTCATTCTACGACCGCCACCATATTATATAGCAATTTATCATGCAGTCATCGATCCTTCTCGTAATTTTCAATTTACATAAAATTAAATGACGTATCTGTATTAGCTGAATAGTTAGAAGCATAAAACAACATAGAGAATATTATAAATCGTTGTCCCGATTGAAAATGTCATGCAATTGACAAATTTCAGGTTCTGCGATTCGCACACTTCGCAAATATCAAAGCCCAATGAACTCTATAACTATATAAAGTAAAATTTATTGGGAATTAAATACAACAAATATACGAAATTGGCCAACAACAAAAAATGTTCAATCAAGATAAGGAGGTATAAAAAATCGCCAACCTCCTCCCCCGGCTGTTCTCAGATACATGTTGCATAAGACCAACTAAAAACGTACAGTGGTGTGTGCGATATGAAAGCAAAACACACACAATATTGTACGTACATGTTTTATATAAACATAACTTTTTGATAATACAAATTAGATAATATTTTATAATTAATTAGTATGTAGAAACAGTAATCATTATTACTTCTGCTGTATGTATTATGAAATCGTTGAAAACAAATTTTTTGATTTGGTGCGTCTCGCAACAGGTTTTCATTGTTCGAGTCAACTCAATTCAATTTTATTGCCACTATGGTAATGAATCACAACACATAATGCGACTTGATAAAAGGTAATCTTATGGTATATGCAGTGATAGAGGTGAGCTGTTCCCCCGCACTCCGTTAAGATAAAAATCAATAAACTAACACGTTTCTTTAATTTTACATATACGACTTTCTAAAGTACTATAAGTTTTAAGCAAACATAACTACGTCAAGTAGCAAGGTGTATAATGCATGCATACATTATGAGAAAGTAAAAATTAAATAAATACTACATAGATATTTTTGTTGTACATATCTTGTAATAAGCTTTCACATACAATACCCGTAAGTAATCAAAATTGATAGAAAAACTGCTGTGCGAATATGCAAACATTCGGCATAATTGTATTCGCCAGTATAGCCAAGTATAGTTTCGAGAAAGGAATCGGGCCAGAAAACTTGGCCAATCGCGCCTCATAGAACATTGTTATTTCCCATATACAAATATTTTGCTGTACCTATATACATTTAAAGATCTCTACCAAAACTACAACATTAACTAAATGTTATTCAAGTCATTTATATTTAATACATAAGGCCAAATATGGTCGTACAAATGGACTGAATTGTGATGCAAAATACTATTTTACTGAATATGGTGAGATTAATATTAATTTACTTCCTGATTTGATAATTTGGCAGTGGTGTAGACAAACTCTTTATTTTAAACAAGTACTGGTTGAAACTTGATACCAACATTAAGAAAACTAACTTTTAAGCAATTTAATTCATCGCAAATTAGGGACCTGTACCACGTGATCTGTTAACGTTTAACGGTAACAGGGGTCCACCAACTTCAGTGATATTATAAGATTGCCGGGTGTTCCATGAAATTATAAAATATTGGTTTGATCTAATATACTTTCCACAGTCATTCTAAGCGCTGTTTGAAAAATTTCTTGAGACCACACTGCCAAATCAATTAGAAAATCATTCAACTTCCTAAATATTACTTAATTTGATGCTAAATGAAATAAGCTTCGTAGAAAATATTTGGATTGCGATTCTTGGAAAATTTAAATATTTTACACTGGTTATTGTTATATTTTTGGATAAGTTTGAATAAATTCATGAGAACAAACATATCCATGAGCCTCAACTACTCATTTTCATTTCTTCGTTCCAGAACTAGTTACAGAAAAATTATTTGATTCACATTTTTGAAACTATAAGTGTTAAACAAGCATGTAAACTGGCTTGAACGAATTCTGCTCTGTTTTGATTAATAAACCCAGTGCATCTAGATACTATCGCTTTAAAAATGTTGCTATAGACAACTATAAGTGGATCTAACGGCAAAAAAATTAAACTTGTTGGGTATATTTTTGTATGATAATTTTTATTTTTATAAAGTATGCCGTGCTAAAACTTCACAGAAAACCCTCAATATTGCTGCGTTTATACCACAGCTAAAATACCAATGCTACAAATGTCATTTTAGGCTGCGGGCCAATACTCGGGTAAATTGTACATTTACCAAGTTTTTAGCAGTGTGTTGAGTAAATTAAAATACTGTACTAAAAAGCTGAGTAAACCATATAAAAAGTAGGTAATTTGATTTGATGTTGTTTTATTTTGACGTTTCGTGTTACATAATTAATATACGATATATGAAGAAACTAGAGTATATGAATTTTTAGATTAATAAAATAATAGTTTGCTTATTAGAATTTTTAGATTAATAAAATAATTTTTATTTTCTAAAACAAGAAAATTATAAGCTCAATTTCAGTGACCTATCCATGTGGTTTTGCCGGAATTACCCCAACCAATTTCAAAAACGTCTGAGGGGTAATTCTAATATTCGATTTCGTTTCTTTGAAATCACCCGCTAATATTTTTACAACGAAAGGCGGCTTGTAATCGATGCAATATAACATTCTCGCCTAAAAAGTAATTATAATTATTGCAATAATTGTAAAGCTCTCCAAAACTAATCAAACTAAACACAATTTTTGACATTTACATAATTGCCTACGAGCCAATTCAAGAGAGTCTCTTAAATAAATTTAAGCCATTATTACCATATTTTATTTACTCCAGAATTGGCCCGCTATATTAGGTAAATGTGTACTAAAATTTCAATTTACCTTACTGTACAATTTACCCGAGTATTGGCCCGCAGCCTTAATATAAAATCGAAATTTTAGCTGGCTGAGCTATGAAAATGTCGTGTTTATACCGTTGCTACAGCTGTCATTTGCGTTTAGCATTGCTATTTTAGCTGTGGTATAAACGCACCAAATGAGCTTATTTTTAATGCACTAGACGTCACATTCCCAACTTTAACAGTCGTCAATATGACGGAATTTTCTGTCGACGGTTCAAATCTTTGGCTATAGAAGGCAGTATAATCCAAGTAAATTCTACAATAATATCAATTAAAAATTATTTTACGGCCTACTGGTAAGTAATTTATTATAATATTATTTTAAAATACATATGCATTACACGTTTCGGTAACCCCTAAATGACAAATACATTTTACGAACATTACTGCCATCTACAGTTCAGAGAAAAAACTGTAGACATAAATTTTATGACGTGTCAATCAGTATTGTCTGGTACTCTAGGTGGATTGATATATCAGAGGAATTCGCATTCTATTCTGGTTTCATAACAACATGAAAGTTGATATGTCCCGTATATAGATCGCGTTATGAATTAAATATCACACGCCAACATCTTTTCATTTATTTAAACCCATCTAACATTCTTATCCGCCCAGATTGAATAATCGCATCCATACATAGCAACGGCCTCATTGATATGTAATGGATAATTTAGACTTGTTTGCATTTAAAATACTGTAAAACTATAGATAAAAAGGCAAAGTCCCCTATATTATTATTATTATTAATGTTGGCACAAAGGCATTTTGCATTCAATGCGTCAATAGGCTCATGATGTAAATCGAGGATTCTTTTCCAATTCGCAATTACACCCTAATATGTTTACAGTCTTAGACCAGTTTAAAAATGGACAAAGGATTCCGCAACGAATTGAGTACAAATTTAGTACCTTTCGCAGAATAATATTTCCGTTAGAAACAATATGATTAAAAGCATCAATCGTACAAAGTATCAGCTCTGCTTGGAATGCCTTGTAGTTTAAACCTAGACTCCCGTATGATTGTAAATTAAATGAAGGGCAGCAGGTTCAAAATTCGAAACAAAATACAGAAAAAAGAACATTCACTAGCCTTTTTATGGTGAAAACACTAAAAAAGAATTATCGACATAGAATACTGGTAGCAATTTGTCATTATCCAAATTAGTTTCTGATATGCTGAACTAAATAAATTGTAAATTTCTCACGTACAGCAATGAAACCGAAAATGATAGATCAATGAGGTACAAAATAAGTTCCAACCGGGTAAATTGACAGTGTCATTAAGTTGCTGAGACGCAACAAAATCAGAATTATCAATTTCTTGCCAGAACCTCACATTCTGAACCCAATACAATACACTCACTGGAAAAACCAACCGGGGATTTAGGTTAGGAAAATGAATACCTGATAAACGACATATAACGTTTATAAAAATCCAACAGTCCGCGTCTTTCAAGTGAACTACAATGTCATTAAAATGTAGATTGTATGTAGATAACTGCAAATTACTACATCAGAATAAAATAAAGCTATTATTCCATGCTAAAAATGATGATCACCAACGCTCACGGTAAAGCGAAAAATTTTAAAAAGTTATGATTCCATGCAAAAGAAATCATGGGTTCAATCATCAGTTTATATGGGGACTCGAGCAAACTTACTCCAAGAATTATACACCGGTCAAAGGTACACTGGTAAATGAGCTGGTGTGTATAGAGTATAAAATTGATTTTTGTTTCGCACACTCTTCGTACACTGACATCGGGAGGCAATTGGAAATCGACTAAAATTACCAAACGTATTTGTTTTAATGACGACTAGAATAGGAAATTATACAAATTAAGGCTCGGTGGAACACATGGAAAATTTATCAAAGTCCAGTTTTACTGATTATCTATGAATTCTGGTCCATATTGTCACAATTTTTACTAATACACAGACAGACACATTACTAGTTTCGTAACCATAACTTCGGGATTATGATTTCCTAAATCAGCAAGACACACTACAATTACGTTTGTCTTTCCATTTGGTTTTAAATGAGATTGGGCGCTTTCAGGACACCCAACAGTTGGGAACATGTTGAGTAAAATCGTGGCCAACGCTATAAAAATGTATAGCACTATGAAATTTTTAAATCAAATTGGCGATGATTTTACTAATCATGATAGGGAACCTGAAAGCGCCCATTGACTTTAAAGATTGACATTTAATTGAATTATAAATTGCCAGAAATGACTTTTATATAACAGAATATATTATTTATTTTACAGAATAGAAAAAAATTGCTCCCGCCAACTAAATATCAATAACAAACAGAAAACTCAAAGGAAACTAGATTTTTTTTGGTAAACTTTTAGTGTCAGGAATCTCCATTTGTTGATGCATTTTCGGCGTTGTGCGCAATAAAATGCATCGAAATGAGAAAAAATATCTCATTTCGAAACTGAATTCAAATTTAGTTTGAAACAATGGTTAAATATGACACACTAGTACGAAATCATGATTTCGAATAAATCATAATTACGAAACTAATGGCAAATTCTTTTCGATTTCCAAAAAAAATCAATTTTATTGTGCGGTAAAGAATATAACAAACAGCATTAATATTTTTCAATGACTAGCTGATTGACGAGTTAATGTAAACTACGATGTTTATGTTTTGGTCTACTTTGACATAACATTTTATATGTATCGAAAAAATCTACGGAAAAATAAAGATTTTTTAAAAATGATTTCGATCAAAATATAAATCAATTTTTCTTTGGAAAAGAACATGCGATGGCAATTTAGAGCAACATTTTTTGATCTGACAGCAAATTTTTTGATCGAAAATCAGTTTTTGGGTTGAAAAAAATTTGCCATAACAGTGTGTCTATGACATAATATTGCGTCCGAAACGTGAGTAAATATTTTCTAATGTGCCCTTTAAGAATTTTCTGTGCGGAAGCTGTCGTCGTTTATGGGTCTGTATTACAATTTAATCCGAACAAGCAGTGCGCTGTCATAAAATACTAAGTGTTTTTTATTCAACCTGAGTAATTTTAGTCGGCACACTGCGTTTTTCTTTGTGAACTGGTGTAAACACGGTGTAAAGTGTAGTGTGTACTCGGTTCGTCAATTTACTCTGAAATGAACGTCAGTGTACGACGAATGTGTCAAGTAAAAAACAATTTAATACTCTATGGACACCGGACTATTTAACTATGCACAATCTTCAGTCGGTGTATACACTGGATAACTCTCCTCGCTCGGGTTGAATTGTAAAACAGAACATATGCACGTGCATACGTATATTTGCCCGTCAAACCATTTCTCACTTCCTTAATAAACACATTTCACTTAACACTTGTTTTTCTATTCGGAAAAAATTATTTTTGAATATTTTAATTCAAAAATTGGTTCAAAATGTTTAAAAAATCACTTGATCGATTTCGACTTCTTAGGTCATCATCAGGAGTATCTACCGAAAATTTCGCCAAGTGCCTACGTAAAATAGTGTTAAAAGTATTTCTCTCTTAAATGATTTTTATTGGTTTTTGTTGTAATTGAACAGCGTACGGTACAATATGAAATATAGTTCCCTGTATCTGACAATAAATTTTTCAGAAAAAAACTAGTAAAACGGGTTGAGTACGGTATTTCCACGTAAATGTCAAAAATTACTACTGAAAAATACCTACACCAGGGGCGGCATGTTGCAGTATCACTATTTTCAACTTTTGACTTAGTTTATGTCTCAATTTTCAGTAATTAATTAACATTCGATTTCGCATAAACAATTATGTGTTTTATATCGCAATTTCAACCTTTTGATATAATTGTGAGCTTTCTCTCGTTTCTACATTTCGATAAACGTATCACGAAAAAATTATTTGATGATAAATAGGGTCGATTAGTCTAGTAGTCTTAGAAATCGTAGAAAATGCGTGATTTTCAAAGTGAAATAGGCTGCCATTTTACACGTGAAAAATGAGACATAAACTAAGTCGAAAGTCGAAAATAGTGATAGTACAACATGCCGCCCCTGATACGAATTTTGTTCGAAAATCGCGACTTCAGAGTTGGAAGTTTTTCTGTTGTTTCATAAGCACGCTAGATATAAATATAAAATTTAATTATTATTTCCATTAATCAACAATAATAGCTGTATTGTATTGGTAAAAGCGGATTAGTTTTGGATTTTTAATTTTCCAAATCAACAGCTATTTTCAGATTTAGTTTTTGGCTTCAAAGATTGAATGTAAAAATATTTTTTCCTATGTATATTTGCATATTTCATGATTTTCTAAATATTTTAATGTTATTTTATAAACATAATAATATTAATGTCTATTTTGTATAGTTTGAAATATCGCTTTTAACATTTTAGTACAAACCTTTAGCACTAAAAATTGGATTAGATTTACGTAAATCCAAAATCATTTTGGATTTAGATGAATCCATTTGGGTTAATATTTAATACGATTCTTGTTGTAAATGACCAATGCAATACGCTGCTAAATATTAATTTTATGTGTCTAGTAGGTTAGTGGAACATCAACAAAAATGCCTACTCTCAAGTCTCAGTTTTCGAACAAAATATGTACTCAGGTTTTGGAGTCTAAGAGATTCAACGAAGAGTACATTCTCAAACTAAGGTTTGTGGTCTCTGGTGGAATCACTCTGTTTTTATTTAGGGGCGCCGAATAAATTTCAAAAATTTACTTTGTTTATATGCTCGGCATATTATCTATTCATTTTTAATCCTAATTATAATCCCGTGAATGAGAGTTGGGGCTGGGAGACCTCGGTTAAATATATTACCAACTTGGTTACATCATTACCTTATACGATAATTTTATCACGTTTATTTTGCGTGATCATAAGCGTTTTCGAACTTAACAAAATTATAAACTTGCAAAAATTGAAAATAATCCAAAAAAAAATTGAAAGCTTTGAGCTCTAACACGTACCTAGGCTTTAATTTGCCCTAGTCAATCTCTTATATACTCCGTTTTATCATCATATTTTGTTGGGGTTCAACAAGAATGGTATTATCAAGAACAGCAGAGCTATATGATGCTCAAAATATTCACGGCACATGTAAGTTTAGAGATTAAACTTAATTTTTAATAACAGCAATTTCCTCTTAATATTAAAATAGTGTGTCAATTATGTTGAACGTTCATAGCGTGCGCAAAGGCATTTGTAATCTCAAATACAACGAAAATATTCTCTAATTTAGGGATTCTCAAACTTGTCCGTATTGGCCTTACTTTAAATTAAATATTTTAGCACTGTAATTCAAACAGCTTTTAATGAGCATCGCTCAACGTGCTAAAATTATTAAATTTTTCAATTGTAATTGCTGCTTTTAAAAGGAAATCTTCTTCAATGATAAAACATATGTCCACCTCCTGGACTATATACTTACCCCATGGAATGGGAAAATACTAATTTATCAAAAAGTGATAATATGGTATGCATTGTGATCATGCCGCGTCAATGAGCTTTTTCAAAAACGATCAAGGTCGGAATTCAACGCAAATTTCGCGATGTCAACTGGCTCGAACTTTTTAAGAATTACCGCCGTTGCATGGTTTAAGTGTGATTACGCTTATAGAGTCTTATCTACGTCACAAACTCGAATAGGTCGCATGCTTCGATTTTATTAAATTTTTGTATCAACCGATAAAAGTATAAACAAAATCGATTGGTTGTTACTTTGGGCACAAATTTCATTCCTATTCGAATAGGAATAAGTGTGGTCTTACTTTGGGTAATATAATTCCTATTTTAGTAGGGATGAAATTTGTGCCCAAAGTAACAGCCAATAGCGATTTTTTTATACTTTTATCGCTTGGCATGCGATTTATTTTTATGTCATAACAAATATTTATGAAAATATAAAATGCGTTTTCGACGTAAATATGGCCTATTTTTCAGATTAATTTAGAATCGGAGTTCATTTTTAGTATCATTATGTTTTATGCCATTTGGTTCTTTATGCGATAAAAATAAAACATCTAATTAATTGTATTGTTGACAAAATTGTCTTTTCTTATCAAGACGCCAACCCATAAAATAATAATTTTCGAAAAAGTTGCTCTAGTGGTCAATAGATTAACTTTGCGTAGAATAATTTTAATCCTATTCCAACAAAAACTAGGAATGAAACTATTCTGGTTAGGATGAAATGTATGGCATTGTTGTTGTAAAATTCCCAAAGTAAGACGCTAAATATTTCCCAAAGTAAGACCACAATTATTGTTCAATTTGTTGCTAAACACCAAAGCATCCATTCAAAACTTTGGCGCCACACAACTTCACTTATAATTCGACTTAATCTTATGCACAATTATTGTTGACACCAAATCAATCTGAAAAACTGTTAAATAATACAAATGGTTCGACGCTTCCTGTCATAAAAATACTACTTTCGCAATATATCCGGTCAAATAAACAAAATTTCAGCGCTACTTTGGAAAACATGATCTATATCCCGAAACTATAACGAGTTTCGAGGTTATTCAAGGTCATTGTTAGACCGCCCGTAGACACTATTCTTCTTCCTTACAGTGTTTTCGAGATAAAAGCCTGGTATTTACCTTAAAAGCTCACGTTATACACTGGCAAGATTATTTCCAAATGAAGCCTTTGTTCTTAAAGTTGAAATAGGTGGAGCGATTTTCAGAATTTTAATTTCATGTTCTGGTTTATTATTTAACGATTTGTTGTCCGGCCGGCTCTTGGTTCACATATTACATCGGATTCCAGTTCTTTAAATTTCGTCATAGGTTTTATGTTATACTCGTATAATATATCTGACTTA
The DNA here is from genome assembly GCA_947310385.1 of Nephrotoma appendiculata. Taxonomy (NCBI): domain Eukaryota; kingdom Metazoa; phylum Arthropoda; class Insecta; order Diptera; family Tipulidae; genus Nephrotoma; species Nephrotoma appendiculata. The sequence continues at coordinate 187,010,622 of OX371224.1, read as the reverse complement.
TATATTCCGGTTTTATTTTTAAAATATATATGATCACTATAAACAGTATAATTTTTTTGTCTTGCGGCTAAAACTGTATGCAGTAGGTATAGGTAGTCTAATAAAAATGTATTACTATATACGAGTATAATAATGATACGTACTGTATGACCTTGAGCTCTATATGTAATAAACATGATCAATTATTCTAAAGATATACACGGTCGTCTATTACATAAATTACAATTTAGCCACAATTGTTGTAATGTAACCACAAAATTAAAAGATTATTTCGGCGACACCCTATGCATAGTTTGTAAATAGTTTAATGAACAAATAATCTAATTCATGATACTTCTAAGTCTTTTGTACACAACTTCTGCTATTTTGTTAAAAGAATTTTGCATATCTACAATCGTCAACATTGATATATGGTATGCTACCGTTACACAATGATTTATTGTCGTTGGTTTTATGAATTCAAATCATTTTGCAAATATTCTAATATTATGTTTATCCTTTTGGTGACAAAAGCATAACCGAGTGCTTAAGTGTGTTCCGAGTGTATGCGTACACATAAGTCGTTTAAAAGAAAAATCAATCAACTTTCACTTTTAAAATACATTTCAATACGTTACCAGTCTACCAAAGAATAATGCTCTTAAACCTAATGCTATTTTATACTGTAAGAATATTTATATGTACAAATACAAAAATTATAATTTTTATTTTTGAAAATCAATTTACACTTTTATTTACCTTAACTACCACGTTTTAAATACGAGTATGCATACGCGTAATGTATTTATGCCTAATGCAACTAAGTGTTTGGATAGGTTGTCTGGTTTAAGTGAATGGCACTTAAATATATAATTTATGCTCATTTATGGTTAAAGAAAAGCGAACGCTACACACAATATGCGTTGGACACTGTTAGGTCAACTGTAAGAAATTACTAAACAAAATGTATATACATACGTATGTAAGTACTATAAATAATTATTTTATCGTCAAGGTATTTCGTAACCAATATACACAATTCTGAACAACAAAATCAAGTTAAAAATTGAAAGTATAATATTTATAATTCCGCATACTTTCAAAGTTTAAAATTTTTTTAATTTTTTTTTTTTTTGAAAAGTGTTGTTAAATAACAGGGATAGCCGGATATCGGGGATCGGTTACTCGTGCGACCAATGATCAGTTTCCCACCTTCAAATTAAAATAGGAAGCTGTTGCGCAATCTCTGCATATGTCTCTTGCACTTTCGTTAAATCTTGCGGTTTTAAATGTTTATATAGTCAGAGAAAATTCAAGGTTGTCATTCCTCAAGGTTTTCATTGTAGCGCTGTATGCTGTCAAGAGTATTTATAAAGTTTTGTCTTTTCAATTTTACACAAACTCCATATTTAAACTTGATTAAATGAATTATAGTATATGTATTTATATAAAACAACTATTTGAGTCACTCTTTAATATAATAATTTTAATTGAATAATGTTTTATTGTAATTGTTCATTTAAGAGCCTATACCTCTCTCCAACCGCAATTTTGTGTCAGGGCTTAGGGCTAAATAATTTTGTAATTTTTAAAGAAATCACCCGAATTCCACCGTAAAATAACATATTAAATAATAATTATAATTGGTTGATTGTCTGGTTCCACCTATCCGCCAATAAATCAATTAATTATTATTATTATTATTAATAATATTTGCGCTGTCTATTTTATAAAATGTGCTAAACATAACAACATTGAGTTGCAAAATTAGTTGTATTTTTAACCAATAACAACATTTTTATAAAATATTCGCTGTCGTATGTAATAGCCCCAAAGTTTATTAACACAAGGTATGTCAAACTAATAACTAAAACTAGTTCATAATCATACCGCATTTAAACAATCTATGCACAGACGTTGTATTAACTATAATTCGTAGATTAATAGTAATTTCTTGAAGTAAACTATTTTTTTTTCTGCAAATTTGATTTCACTTTTTAAGTATACAATTTTGTATGTCAAATCAATTTTTAAAATTGATTCGTGTTTTGGTGTATAAGACTATACGAGGTATAATACAGAAAAAAAATATTCTTTTATAAATTCTATAGTTTGTTGACTTTGTCCGATCGTATATATGTAAAATGCTATTGTTGGACTCGTCCATTCATTAAAATTAGTAGTAATAACAAAAAAATTTACTGTTGTTATTATTAATGCTTAGAAATTTATTTATTGCAAATTGTTAATTAAAAACTAATCATTCATTATAAACTAATTAAAATATCGTTTACTTTGCAATATTTTATCTAAAATATAAATTTCTACATTAGTATGCGATAAAATTAGGTCACTGTGTCGTTATGTGTAGCGTATATTATAATAGAAAGCATTGGACTTGTATTAGTTTTTGATTTCATAGTTTTGTATCTTCTCGCTTTTTTATAATTCGATACACTTTTTTAAAGTTGGTATATAAATAAAAGTAGTAAAGTGCATTGAATGCGCATCGTTAACATGAAATAAATTGTGGTTTTCTTTTGATTTGTTTTAGACATATTTCTGCTTTGGTAACCGACTACCTGGTTTAATTCGGTTTTATGTGGTTTCATGTACATATATAGCCATACATATATGCTTGCATTGACAATATTGAACTGACTACATATATATTTTTCAATTTGTTCTTTGCCACGATAATGTATCAAAATTTTTTATAATTATCTTACAAAAAGCAGAGATTTGAATATGACGGAAGATTATGTTAAAAGAGGAATGATTACGTCCAACGTCTTACAATTTTGTTTCTTGAGAATAACTTCCAAATTACTCTTATAAAGAGGAATAATGGCAATCGATTTTATTTTCCATAGTAATAGTTGCTTTCCAATCGACCACCGCACGTACTTATAAGCACTTAAAGTTTTTGTCTTCGCTATATTAACTACTCACAACTGTTCTACCTTTTTATTATGAGTACATACAGTTGAACCTCTCTCCAGCGGACCTCCAAGGGACCAACGTTTATGTCCGTTGAAAAGAGGTGTCCGTTCCAAAAAGAAATTGATCATAAATAAATTTCAAATATTTTTCGCTATTTATGTATCATATATTGTAATTACATATTCATTTTTACATCAAAATTAAAATTATCGCATTGCATTGCAATGAAGGAATTTCACAGCAATTAAAAAAAAAATCAAACGCCTTCTTCTATTTCAACAGGCCCAATTCCGGTACAACTGACAGCTTAGTCTTTGGGCCATTTTTTTAATTCAACCTGAGCAAGCATTGCGCTGTCAAAAAACACTCTGTGTTTTTTTTATTCAACCTGAGTAATTTTACTCTGCACACTGCGTTTTTATTTGTGAACTGTGCTTACACCGAGCTTACTCGGTTCTTCAAATTTTACTCTGAAATTAATGTCAGTGTACGAAGAGTGTGCAAAGTAAAAAACAATTTTTTTACTCTATGCGCACCGGATAATTTTACCCAGTACAACCTTTGCTCGGTGTACACTGCCCGGGGTAAGCCTGCTTGCTCGGGTTGAATTAAAAAATAGACCCTTTATTAAAATAATTTTAGAGTGTTGTTTGTTTTGTTCTTGCTTTAAGAATCATGTTCTCTATTTCCGACTCTATGGCCATGGACTTTTCTAATAATATCACGTCGCCTTTCAATTAGAAGAAATTTGTAATTGGCTTTAAAAATATGCCACATACCTTTTAAGATTTATTGTCTAGCTCTTGCACAAATTTTTATTTTTACAGCGTACAATTTTTATTTTAGCAGCAAACTGTTTGTAAAAATAATCAATCGGTAACTAAATAAATCACAAAAGTGAATAGAATTTTTTTACTTTTACCAAAACGGTAAAATCAAATTTTTTCTCAAGAGAAAGAGTTTTACCACAAACGTAATATATACAGACGAATTATTGCGAAAGAAAGTTTGGTCGAATACTGTGGCGCCACTTTTCATATTACATTATTTTTTGTAATCTAATCGAGGAACCCCATAACCCTGCCATCTATATATACATAGCAGAAACAGCCTAAAAAAAACGTTCGTATTTTTTTCGCACCTAAACTACATACACATAGTAATAAAACTTTATGAATGAAGGAAACAATAACAAAACAACACGATGATCATAGTGTCGGCTTATTAAAAACGAGCTCTCTTATTCATGGTTTAGTTGTTTTGTGTGTATGTAGTATGGATATATAAAAAATTAAATATTTATAAAAAATAAAATATGCATGTATATCACAACACACGGGTAGTAAAGCACGTGGAGCTTGGCCATGTGCGCTATACATGTACAGAGAAAAATAGATTTTAAATAAATTTCGTAAAATAGATACATAATTCTTTTTTCTATAATGTTGCTGCATGTAGTTTTTTGTTTCTATATATGTATATTCGAGTATAGTTGTGTTGTATGTGGATATGTAGTTTACATTTTTTATGAATTACTCAGACATATTTTATGGCTTCGTTGAATTGAAAAAGGCCGAAATTAAAAAGGTAGACTTAAAAAATATGTTTTTATATGAAAAAATGGGACCTTTTTTAAGTCATATTTATAACAAATTTTCTGACTTAACAAAGGTGTTTTACAAAAACAAATTTAATTTAAAAATGACACAAGGAAGGCATATTTTAAGTCATTTTAAAAATACATTTTATAATTCATTTTCAAAATGACTAAAAATAGCCATATTTTATTTTACATTATAAACATAAAATTTACATTTGTTTTTGATAGATATAGTTAGAAATGCATGCGTTATAAGTGGACTTTTATGCCATTTATAAATACACATTTTATGCTTTTTATAAATACACTTCTTAAATCATTTTCAAAATGGCTTATGATATGCATTAATAAAGTACGGTTTTTTTTATTTAATTTTCATTACAGATTTTAAGTCAATTTTAAAATGAAATAAAAACGCTGGTTTTAAGTCCGGAAAAATACAATTTTTAAGTCGGCCTTTTTAATTCGGTAAGCTATATTTTATATAGTTTTCACGTTTCGTCCTTCGTTTCCCATTTTATATTTATGCGAACCATAATTTACAGGAATATAATGTATTAAAATGTTAACTTGCACAATAACGATTATAAAGTATACGTTATATTATTTATCATAGATCATCGTTTTTTATTTTTAATACAATTTTCATTGAGAATTTTTCTTTTCCACGTAGGTACCTATATTTATTGATTGTTGATAATCAAAAGAGTTAACTATGTGTGAAGACAAATGCGCTTCTATTATGTTTGTAAAAACGTGTAAAAATGAGCAATACATCATTATGCAGAGATGCTTTAGTCGGTCTCGGTAATTATATTATTATTTACATATAATTGATAATCAAAAAATGTATGTCAAACACATAGCGATCCTACGGCACGACACGATTCAATTCTGATCTACTGCAAGGAAGGATAAAGGTGTAATATAGGTTTAATCGAGATTAATAATGATATTGGTCTTCAATAATTGCTTCATTAAATCAGTACCTAAGGAAAAAATATATATTTTGGATGTATCTAGAGATTTCCTGAAATTGAATACTAAAATTAATACTTTTCTTATTAATCATAAAGAGCAACAACATATTCATATTTGAGGCTTGTAATTGACTCCAGCTTTAAATGGAATTTACATAAAGATAAATTAAAGAAATGCATTATACTATATATATTTGCGATAAAAATAACGCGAAACAATTTACCCAAACCAATCCTCAGTATGATCTACATATCATCCATATATTCATATATAGTGTATTTAAACCCAATATGGAGTGGGGCACCAGAATATTTGCTAAACTGCTTCTTTAACCACTTGAGTGGTTTGCCCGAGCGTGACTCGGACGCGTAGTTCGATTGTGTTTTGATTTGCTCGAGTCTTGCTCGCGCAAAGCTTGTATTGAAACAATAATTGAAAAATAAAAATTTTGTATTCAGATTACTTGGTAATTATTTTCTAAAGAAATGTAAAAAAAACACCTAACAATTTATGGGCAAACTTTCTCACAAAAAGCCGTCACTTAAGTGGTTTCTCATGATTTGTTTATAATAATTAAATAAAAAAGTATTTCTGTAAAATATTAAATATCTGCGTATTGTTCGATGAACTCTGCAGTGAAACAATAAAAAAAACTGTTAGCCTATTTTGAAATAAAACAAAATTATGGCCTATTCATCGAAGAATATAAGTAAAAATTAGTAACATATACTAATTTTTAGTTATACCAGTTCTCCTATACTTAAGTTTTTACCTAAAATAATTGGTGGAATAAAACAATCAGTTACTTTTCATCATAGAAAAATACGTATGGATAATATTTGTTTCTTGTTTTAAACTGGTTCTCGGCTAATTGTTTGATTGGTATTTTCCTTTTTATGCGAAGCTGTTTGCAAAATTGCCAAGAGTTATTTGCAAATGGTAGTAAGCAAAAGTTATTTGACAACATAGTAGGGATTTAGCCGCTTTATTTCTAAGGTACACAATCAATTAAATTTCGGATTAATGAGCAAATGATTAGTTCATTGAAACCAAGCCAGATCCCAGGGCAGCTGAAAGAGGCATATTGCTACTGGATGAGGAATACTAGCATGCCCGGAGGATGAATTTATTTCCTTCCATTTACTGACCAAAACAACGATTGTTTGACTTTGTTGGGATACATTGTTAAATTGTTTTTCTCTGCCATGCCAACCAAACATTGTAGATATTCTAAGTCCGAAGGATTTTACATATTCACTTGAAAACTAAATTTTTGTTGTATATTAATGCTGTGTGCAATCAACTACGTTGACTAAACTAAATTCAAACTAGAAGTCCCTGAAATTTAAAGACAGATATCACTAAAATAAAATATTTATTCTGTGTAGTTTATTTGTTAATGTTCATGTACAGAAATTTTAAAATCATCCGGAGTACACCATAATAAAATAATGACAATTCTAATCTAATAAAATGTAATCAAAAAGTAACTACCTAAATTTAATTGCATCAGTCGCGTGCTGAACAATAGCAGAAGCTTCAATATTTGTTTTACTTTTACAATTTTATTACGACAAAATTAAAAACGAGGCTCAGGCTTGCGAACAAATTGTGCATGGAGAAGGTGCTATATCAAAATGAGCAGCAAAGAAATCTCGCTTTCATTCTGGAAAAATGGATGTGAAAGATGCCCCTCGCTCTAGTCGACCAACCAGTGGAAAATTCGATGAAATCATGCAAAAAATTGAAGAAGACCAGCATATAAGCAGCCATGCCATTGGTAAAGAACTCAATATTGATCACAAAATAGGTTTAAACCATTTGAAAATGGCTGGATACAAAAAAAGCTTGACATTTGGCTACGTCATGAATTAACAGTTAAAAATTTAATGAACCGGATTTCTATCTGCGAAATGCGAAAAGGAATCGTGTATTATGAGATGCTGCCACTTGCTGATGATATATCTGAAATTTTTTTTTAATTTGGATGTACCTTTGCAAGAAGCTGGAATGCGTTATATTGTGGGCTACGTAGCGTTCAAAATTTTGAGTAAAATTAAATGTTCCCGTTGCGAAAACATGTTTATCAAAACTGATGAAATTTTAGAGGCTCCGACAGAATATTTGATTAACAATAAAAACTATGGCGATGAAAAAAAGAAGAATCTTAAAGCTCCAACTGATTATTATTTCAAAATTTGCAAAGAACAAATTTATTTATTTTCCTGGATGTTTTCAGAACGCGCAAATATGAAAGATTTGAAGAAGAATATTGTCCAACTTTGTATTGTTAACACCAGCAGGTGTTACAAAGATTTGTATGTCGAACAAAATCCATGCCATGAGCATAACAAGGCAGCCTTAAACTTCATGATTTTAGTTTTAATCAGAAAACACTGTACCTGGTTAGCTGAAAAACACATACAAAAAAATTAAAAACCGTACGAAATCCTAATTGGCGAATACTATTGCAAAACAAATAATTATATAATGAAATGTACCGCACATGGGTTATTTTAATTTAAATTTTATTAAAATTTATTTTAATTTTAATAAAACTTTATTATTGAAATTTTTATTTTATTTGTTTTATTGTTATTGAATTTGATTAAATAAATTAATTATAACTTAACAAGTAAAATTGCTGGTTCCTTCCTCTTTATCTAGTGGTATACCAAGTGAAGTTTATTGCATATGGATGATTTATTGTATACGGAAACGTCCCCATACATATGTTTGATGTACATTTTCTTCTAGGGATTAAAAATTCAAATTTAATGTCAAATAACCTCACTCTCTTGAATAACCTCATCGCAATTCTTTTTCAATGCCCTACCTGTTTAACCCTTTGCCTGCCCACCATTATTATTAAAACTTACTGTCGGACGTTCTGTGCATATCGTTCATAATTTTTCTCGTTATCAATTAGCATCAAATCAAAATATGTAGTTGAAATGTATGTATTAAAACTAAATACAAAATATACCAAAGCATATGTTGTTATTATTTCTGTACAAAATTTATAACTGTTTTTTCAGTTAGTAAATATAGGTACATTAATTATTTTTATCAGTTAGTAATGTTCTCAGTCTCAAACAAAATTTTGTAATAAAAAATAAGGCAAAGTGTATCATCATCACATATGATTCGCAGGACAGTCAAAGGGTTAACTCATCGTATAATTAATTGATTTTAATAATGGTTGCACGACAAATTCGATATTAAACAAAAAATTATTTAACATAACAATTAAAACTAATTTCAAGTAAAACAACGTGCATACCATGTGTCATTTTTTGTGTGTATGTGTGTCGAACTAACTGCCGATATTATTTTGTTCGATTCATGGTTTTCATTTTTCGTATATAGCTAATACTAATAGCAATTTTTTTATCAATAAATTTTCTTATTGATCCGTGGTAGGTATGAAAATAAACAATATGAATATAATTTAAAACAACCAATGAATGGAATAACGAAAATAAAAACAAATAAAAAATAATAATTTACAGTTTTCACTTATAAAATTGTTTTTCAGTTTTTTGTGTATCTGCATACGTAAAAATTGTGATGTTTTCGACTATGTTGATGGTAGTGCCATCTACTAGTAAGTAGATGTCAAATGAATATCAAAATAGCAAATGGGGTTCCTCGATGTAGTTTAAATTTTTCTCACCAACAATTGGCGCAATTATCAGTCAATTTGATAAAACCATGTCTTCATTCGCCAATAATTCGTCTGGGTATATTGAGTTTGTGGTTTTACAGTATGTATCGGCTCAAAATCCCGAATCAATCACAAAATTCCGACAAAAAAAAAATCCCAATTGTCAAAATCCCGAATTTTAAAATCCCGACTCTCAAAATTCCGATTTTAAAAATCCCGACTCTCAAAATTCCGACTTTGCTGAAACTTTAACCGACAAAAGTCGGGATTTTTAAAAATATTAAATATTAAATTTTGTTTTTTCCCTTCACCTTTTAAGAACCGATTGTTATTAAGAAGCCCGATTTAAAAAAAAAATATGAACTCGGGAACCCGTGGGTCGGCCGGCCGGCCCGTCAGCGCCCAAATTCAATTTTTTTTAAATCGGGCTTTTGAAAATCGGGATTTGTTTTTGTGGATATTTTGATAATTTGGGACTTTGGGATTCGGGATTTTGAGCCAGGATTTTTTTCAATTCAGGATTTTGAAAGTCAGGATTTTGAAATTCGGATTTTGAGCGTAGGGATTTGTGATTCGGGATTTTGTGATTCGGGATTTTGTGATTCGGGATTTTGATTTCGGGATTTTGATTTTGGGATTTTTAAATTCGGGAAAACGAGCCCAACCCTACGTATTGCTGTTCATATTAAAACGAAAAAACAAAAGATACACACTATCCCTCAATACGTTCTCTCATTTAAGAACTAGAAAGGATGGAAAACGAAATTTTTGTGTGTTTTGTAGATTTGTATTGTCCGCTAACAGAGGTTCTATTAGACCAATTTAGCATACAATTTAAAGTCCGTGTCCGGTTGTGAGGGGGTTCGTTATATAGAGGTTAATATGCATAGTTAATTGTTAGTTTTTAAAGGGACTTTAGACAGTGTTCTTTGGAGGGAGGGATCCGTTAAGGAGAGGGTCCGTTAAATGGAGGTTTGACTGTAGTTGAAAGCTGTTACGATAAATTTGTCCGCTAGGTGATTGTGTGTAGTATTTTTCTGGTTATAAATGTCAGGTTTGCGCAACATAAAAACGCTTATTATCTTTTATTTTTTCAATTTATATTTTTATTAAACAAAAAAATGGCCTCTCTTCTTTTATATTACAATTCACAGTCTGGCAAATAAAAGTGTTACCAGACCACACAAAATACATTTCAGTTTTTAAAAATAATATTATAGATGTCAGATCGTTAAGTTTCTTCGTCTTACACTCGTCCGTTCCTTTACCAGAATTCATCGTCATCGGGAATTTAACCAGCTTCAAGTGGTCTGATGGAAATATCTCTATAAAACGGCGTCGACCATCTGTTTGCGTTAGTTCTTCGATACAGTTGAGACGGGCTCAGTATACACAACAACCTTATCATCAAGTTTATACTTAACTGGTGTTCGGTGTTTGGCATCAAATCTTATTTTTTGTTGCTTTTGATCTTTTGTTGATCTGATGTTAATTAATGTATGATTTCTTTTCTTCTAATAGAGTCAATTACAGATATCATCAAACCGAGGTTTTGGAGAAAATCCAAAAAGCAATTCTTGTGGCGATTTCTTAACGGAGTGGGGTAAACTGATAGACATTGTCCTCAATGAGTGCAAAATAGTGCGATTGGTTCTTTCTACGTGCCGATTCGCGCGATTACAAAGATGAACCCCGATCATCTACCAAGCGGGTTGGCATTCCAAAATGAAGTGCCAATTCGTTAATCGCATAAATCACAAAACAAGTCGAGGTATTGCGGACAGCTATGAGATAGACGTATTTCGTGAAAGTCTCAGTGATTGTCAACACTTAACGGTTTTTCCTAGAACTAGTTACAAATAGCCCTAGATGATCCAGATGTCATGTATGACAGGGAATGGGAACCTTATCGATCGGGCGTTTCATTTTTATTTGCATTTTGATTTTCTCGATGGTACAAACAATCAACGCAAGTTTTTATATATTTTTGGACAAATTGCCACAAATGTGGCCACCAGAATACTCTTCGAATTGCCGAAAACGTTTTTTAAGCACTTACAAGTACTTGCGATGGTCGATTGGAAACCAACAAATATATAATTTTCGATAGAAACTTACTTGGAAAATCTAATGGTGAGTTTATTCGTGAATTTTTTGAATTTTAATTAAACTTATGTTGGTGCTGTCTTTCGTTTTTTTTTGTGCTACTTGTATTATGCAGGAAACAGATATGCGAAATTGCGCATGCGGAGAATTTGGAATCCACTACTTTATATGAAATAAAGCACATGCATTTCGCATAGCATGCGTTATTTCGCAAGTTGTCTCTATTTCTAAAAAAAAACGCACCGCAACAATAGCTGCATTTCATGACACCACCATGATCCAGATCATGACATCATTTACATGTGAAACAACAACAACAAGATCACGTGTTGTTGTTGTTTCACATGTAAATGATGTCATGATCTGGATCATGGTGGTGTCATGAAATGAGATTTGCTGAGATGGCTAATATAGGCAACACAAAAACAAATAAAAATAACTAACTAACGCAAACTTCACGAACTTAAAATTCGACTACTATTTTTCGTTTAGGGGATAGTCTATAGTTTATTGGCATCAAGTGCCTTAACATTATTCATTTTCGGAACATGTAAATTTGGCCTGCCTGGGAGTCAATTCGAGTTCCGTGAAATAATGAAATTGAAAAGTTTTTTCCATTAGTAATCGAGTAGGTTTGGATTGCCCATAAGAAATTTTGATTTCACACAGTAAAATTTAAAACTTACGTCCGAATAATTCAAGCTACTAGATTGCCAATGAAAAAAACTTTTCATTTTCATTATTTCACGGAACGCGAATTGACTCCCTGGTCCACGAACTTCTATTTTTCACGTATAATTTTATTATTTTTAATGATTACTACTACGTTATTATTGGCTAAAAATACACATAAAAAGAAACGCTTTGTTTTATTGGATAGGTGTAAATTCATTTTAAACATTTATTTCCACAGTGAAACATAAACATTCGGCTTTACGTCAAAATTTTCAATCAAAAATTCGTCAAAAATGGATGTAAAAAACGCACATGTGGTTTACTTAGGTTTTTGCGTGATGAAATTGATGATTAGTACAGTTGGGAATGTCACATTTAGCACAGTAAATAAAAGCTAATAATTTGTTACATAAAGTGTGCCGTCCAAAAATATTAGGAAATTAAAACTTTTCATCTAGAGCCCGTGGTTTAGTTTCAAAACAATCATTTTATCGACAAAAAATTGATTTTCCGTAAATTTTTGTTAAAACTTTAAAAGCCGCATTTTGTTGAGGATTAAAATAATAGAGGCCAGTTTTCTAATAAGCAGTATTTGTATTTTAATTTATCATAGTAAAAGAAAATTGTTCATCATAGTTGGATCAATAGTAACTAAATTCGAGATTGCTTTATATAAATCAAAAAAATTGAAGGTGTTTTTAAATCGTATTTGAATCATAATTATATCTGAAAATGAAGCCAACTATGATGGAAAATTTTCATTCACTATGATAAATTCAGATACAATCACTTCTAATTGGAAAACTGACCTCTAATATTTTAATTCTCAACAAAATACGGCTATGATTACTAGATTTATTTTAGCTTCAAAGTTAATACATAATAACAATCGAGAAGAATTATTTCTACTGTTTTGTTTTGGGATCACTCAGTTGAGTAAAACCAAAAGCCTCCTTCAACTTTACTATAAATATTTTTAATCGATACAATGTGCACACTTTCGTAACATAGATTTAGTGGAAAATACTTTGTCTATTTCTGATATTTTTGGATGATTTTTTTTAAGAGTCTCACGCTAATATTTCATATAAAAAATATAATTATTGAGATTTTTATTAATGTGCTAAATGTCACATTCCCAACTTTGCCAGTCGTCAATATCAATCGATTTCACACTTCAAACAAAAAAAAAAAAATATAAATTGACTGCCGTCAGAATTTAAAGCAATTAATTTGTAAGTTGCCCATGGATATTACCAAACAAAGTATGTAAATAGCAGTTTTTATAAGTATAAACAAATTGGTTTAGTATTGTTTGTTCTATTTGATTATTTAAATGTCTTCTCAAAATTCGTCAATCGATCAACAAAGGCGTTATTTACAACGAATGTCTTATTCCAAAGATTTAAGAGTGTGTAGTATTTCGAGCACTGTTCGTCATATTATTCTGACAACGTCTTTAAGTTTGCCTTAGGTTATCACCTAGAGTTTTGATCCAGCCATCGCTGGATCTGTTTATTCGCTGATATTTCTTTGATCGGTTGATAACTTTTATGAGAATATATTGAACAAAACCTAATCTTCAAAGCTATACTTGTGTCAGTTTCAGCAATCCCAATTACCTCCTACATTGTCGTCGGATTGCATTGACGTCGCAAGTGTGTCGTTTACTCGTTTTGAAGATGATACAGATATAGATTGAAAGGAACAATTCAGCCCCACTTCAAGGATACTGTTGCTGTCTATTTATAATTCTTCGGCTTCTTTGTGATTAAGCTGTATTAATATAAATCGCATTTGAATGGTAAGAAATGCTAACATAAATATTTTAAATAATGAAGCAAGTTGAATAGGAGCCGTACAATTTGTAATATGTACTCAAAAAATTGTTATCTTTTCCAGATTAAATTTGAACAGAACGATCTTGGAAATAATATTTTACCTGGAAATATCAGATATAATTTAGAAATAAATATTTTGGTGTCACTGCAGTTTAGTTATGCATTACGAAAGAAAACGCCAAAAGACCTACCTATAAAGACTACAAATGATATTCCCGGCATTATAAGTTTAGGAAGTAGAAAGAAATGGTCACATAACTAAATGCTATTGTTACATCTACTATTTATTGCAATATAGATTTACTAACTAAAGATGTGAATATTTTAGATTTCGACGTAATCCTGTTTAACGGAAGCCATGTCACGCTCATCAAGGAGGTATTTGCTTATCATAACTGAGTATTTAAACTAAAATCACAAATAATAAATTTTATAAAATTCATTATTTGTGCTAAAATTAAACACTTTCTTATTTTGAAAGTGGTTTAAGTTCATTATACAAATTACATAGATAATGGTAACAATAATCACAATCCTTATAATTTTTTTATAATTTATAAAATGTATTACGCAAATACATTTTATAAAATATAACAAGAATTATAAGAATTGTGATTATTGTTACCATTAATTTTTTTTGTTGTAAATTAGACTTAAACCAATTTCAAAATAGACGGCTCATATAACAAATAATGATGATATAACAAAACAAACTTTATTACCACCTTATTTTTCTAAAGTTAGTGACTAATGATTAACTACATCATTATTTCATTTACATAGCTTTAGGACGCATTTTTCTATTGGGATAGATCACCCATTTCTAAATCCAGTTTTTTAATTTGCAAATTCAACATTTCATTTAATATTTCGAGTCGTTAATATTTCGGTTTCCTCACTTTTGTTTGAATTATGTCCAAAGCCGCGGGCACACGAATGATTAATACCAACTGTGATTTTACCAATATTCGGGAAATATTTGTGAAATATAACTTTATACTTGTTTTTTCAAAATATGGGTATTGTCCACTAGGTTGTCGTAACTTACACATTAATATTGAGAAATAATTAATCAAGTAGTGACATCCCTCTACAAAATTCCAAATATTTTAATCACCAATCGTCGAGACACTATAAAACACACATGGCCAAACTCCACGTGCTTAATGACACGTGGAGCCGAATTCTAATAATTTTCTCGTTACTAGAGCAAACTTGATCGAAGTCGCTCTAAGTTATTTAATTTTTTATTTCTTTTTGAGAGCCGCATTTGGCCATGTGTGCTATATAACATTGATATAGTTTTCAATGATTTTTGTGTTTTAGAAAATTTCATATTGAGCGAATCCACCGAACCACACTTTGATTCTTTCGTCGTAATTCTTTTCTCGTTTCCTTCCTCTGGCCCAATAAACTAATTTTGTGGTGCTTTTAGAGCATGGAGCTGATTTTACTTTGGTTTTTTAATGAAATGGTTTTATTGTGATTGTTCCGTATACATTGGTCTATTTTCAGTACTCTCGAATTCGTCGCGACCTGATGAGAAGACTGATTTTTTCAAATCAATAATCGCATCCGTTCGAAACTGGTTGTTGTGATTCTTACAAATTTTCCATCTATAAGTCAAAAATTCAAATGGAGCTAATGTCCAATAATGTTTTATCTTCCCCTGTGAAATCATAG
Source organism: Nephrotoma appendiculata (assembly GCA_947310385.1). Taxonomy (NCBI): domain Eukaryota; kingdom Metazoa; phylum Arthropoda; class Insecta; order Diptera; family Tipulidae; genus Nephrotoma; species Nephrotoma appendiculata. The sequence goes on along the minus strand of OX371224.1, from coordinate 186,995,147 downwards.
ACGCCCGCTTTTTATTTCACTGGAACTCATTAGTAATTACATAATACACCGGAGTGACTTTCTACCTAAATCTATAGTCTAAAAAGAGTAATTATTATAGTTTTTGTAAGTTGTGATCTAACTACATAAAAATACCGAATTATTCACAGATATCGAAAAAACCGACTCATGTTGTTGTATGGCCTACAGCTATCAATGATTTATTCATAAAAATGATATAATAATTCAACTACTTGGTGTTCAACTACATATTTTGATTTTGGACAAAAAATACACATCGCCTGAAAAGTTCCCGGTCTAACAAAGAAAACACAATTTTTGTCGGAAAAATACATTTTATTCATCAACATAATTTTCTTCTAGAGCAATACAATCGGTCCAACGCCTCTCTAACATTTCGATGCCTTTTTTGTAGAACGATTTATCGGCCAATTCTTTCGAATACGATGGATGCGGAAACAGTTTAATTTCAACTTCGACCACAGCTTTCTCATGGACAAAAGTTCTTGCAAAATATGACCAACACTTTTCATTGATATCTTTACAATGTCAGTTATCTCACGCAACTTCACTTTGTGGTCTTTCAAAACAATTTCGTGTATTTATTAATGTTTTGTGGAGTTACAGCCTCATTTGGGCGTCCAGAGCGTGGTGTATCATCGGTGGTTGTACGACCACGGTTATTTCCAGCATACAAGTCAATGCTGGTTGATTTTACTCGTGCAGAGTCCGGATAACGCTTATCAAGCCACTGCTTTGCTTGAACGATATTTTTTCTCATCAAAAAACAGTAGTGTTTTATCAACACATGAAATTTTTTTTTTCTCTTTTGTTTTGAAATTAACAAAAGTAGCGCCACTAAAAACACTGTAACTTGCAAACTGATTGATCTAAGATAATGACGCATATCGTTTGAAAGTTGGTAGAATTTAAAAATCATTTATGGGTTTTAAATTTGCGGCCCCACCTATGTGTCAGAACGGGAACTTTTTAAGCGATGTAATAAATGTCTGAGCAAATGTGAGGATTTTTTTTGAGGTGCTTCAAAACCTACTATATTTAAAAAAAAATATGTATTTTGTTTTTCCCATCTGTTTAACTCTCAAACACAAAGACGCTATTGGCGCAGCGCTAAAATAAAAAAAAAACACGATTTCGGCATCAAAATGAAAATATTTCTATTTTTTGAGAGATGATTGACACTTACAATCTCAGTATTAAAATACAATTTTGAAAAACCAAAAACAGAAAAGAAAATTTTCCATGTATATTACCATCAAATTAGTGGCGCCTTTGTGGTTGCATAAAATTTTACTGGCGAAGACGAAGCACCCAATACACATAATGCCGCGGCAATACATTCCAATACAACCTTCGTCTCTTTAATGCACTTAGCAATTTTCGAGTGTATCGGCACCGCTAACGCCAATATCTATTGCTACAGCAATTTGAAATGAAGTAACGAAACGGGAACCAGACCAAGTGAATTCGAAATGAAAACGATTGGTGGCGAAATCATAGTATAAGTGAAATAGAAGCAATAAAAACAAATGGCAAATATTAGCTCAATCAAACTAGAGTACGCACATTCATTAGTCGCCTGAAAAACGAGTAATGGACTGAAAATCCGTCCGCTAAACAATCATGACAAATTTATAAATATCTTTATATAGGTTTTACCGTTCTAAATTTTTCATAGATCAATTGTGTACTCGTATATGTCGATAGCAAATACAATTTTAAGAAGGTACACGGAACTTCAAGTTGCTAGCTCTATTAGAAATATGTGTCAATTATAATTAAAATCGAAAAAAATCTGACCAGTCTCTTGTGTCCAACGGTTGATTAAAATTGGACTTGGCTCCTGGAAAATAGTATTTTGGTGTGTGAGTCCAATTAAGCTCAATTGTATTAGCCTTGAATTCGCTTGAGCACTAGTGAAATATTGGTCCCCACAGAAACTTAGTAATTAAAGTAAAATTTATTGCCAGTATTATCCCTGAAGTGTACGTATTTAAAACAAATTTTATCTGGCAACCAACCCTAAGCTTGACCCTAATGACCATATAACTTAAAAATGTCATTTTCGTTTTTATTTTAAGTTTAATTTCCAACTAACTCAGCAGCTACTTGAAATTATTTTTTTGAAGGACCTACAGGTGTACTCGTACTGCTATTACTTAGTTATTTTATATCTATAATTTTTTCAGTGTTGCTTCATGTAAGTAAAACAGTATAACAGTTTGGTTGCGTACAAAAAAAATATTGCTTCAGTCTACAACTTTTGTAGCTATAAACCCGCGCTAGGGCTGTATCCTTGAAATTGGCGTAAATTTCCCCAATCGGAATACAATTTGCTTTGAAATTCTTCATATTGTTTTAATTTTTCGCCGCCTACTTTAATCATTTTTTTAAATTTATTTTTGTTTATATTAAGAAACATAACTTTTTCCCTCTACTAAGGGAAAAATTACGACTGGGTAAATCGATTCGAAATTATTTCCTTAGTAGGGAGACAAATATTAGTAAACTTGAAAACAAATTTGGAAAAATGATTAAAGTAGCCGAAAAATTCGAATAATATAGAGAATTTCAAAGCAAATTATATTCCGATTGGGGAAATTTCCGCCGATTTCAAGAATACGGCCCCTCGTCCCTATCCTGAATTCCGATCATACCTAGTATGTTACATATTTGGTTTTATAAAAATAAAAAAAAAATTGGCAATATTTTTACACCAATATAACATTTTTGATATTAACCTGACACCTACAAAAAATATTAATTGGCAACACTGTTTATTGGTTTAAACAAAAATAAAATCATAAATCGAACCTGATTTTTATGTTAATTGTTTTTCGAGCGATTGTATAATATTCGCACAAAAAGAAACGGAATGAAACTTTGTTTAAATTTTAAATATTTGTTATGCTTATATCAATTCGCTAATTAGATAATGAAGCCGTTTTTGCTTGCGTGAATCGAGGTGTTAAAAATCCGATTTTTCATTAGCACATTACTAAATTCAGTACGCCAAATTTGCGATAAAACCGGACATTAGGAAGTAGTATAATTTAAAGTTATTTATAATTACTAATTAAGTAATGCGGTAAAGATTAGATTTTCCATTTAATTAGCATTATTAAAATATATATAATAGGCCCATTTAATAATCTAAAATATTACATGTACAATTTTTGTAGCAGCCATCTTGATCCAAATTGTATCAACAATTATTTGGCGTATAACCTTTTGAAATATGTATGGTATTAGTTGGTTCCTCTTTTGGCACTTTTTGGGAAATTTCTAGGTACCAAAAAGACATACACTATGAAACAAAAGTCAACATACACCTCTAGTTTTTGATATAACTTAAAAACGAAAAGACTACAATGAAATTTTTTATTGCCAAAATATTTATTTTTCTGAACAAAAATGCATATTTCATGAACAGTTGTTGGTCTCTTTAATTTGGATTTCACAAAATAATAAAAAAAACTTAAAATTCAATCAAACAAAAGTCTGAAGATCAACTCCAATAAAATAGGAAATAATAAATAAATTTAAATAACCAAAATATCTTTTTAGTATTTAGTTGGTCCTCCACTTGTGTCAAGTACAACTTGCAATCGTTAAGGCATGTATGACACCAAATTTAATGTTATTTCTGGTGTATGTTCTGCCCAAGCTTTTTTTAGAGTATTCCGGCTACTAATATCATATTTTCTGACTTGTCGCTCTAGTTCGTCCCACAGATTCTCTATTGGGTTAAGGTCTGGCGATTGGGTTGGAAAATCTAGTATAGAACATTGTATAGCAAGCACTCCTTTACAATAACCGCTATATGCTTAGGATCACGATCCTTTAAAAAGATTTAAGCCCTAATCGTTCCACAGATGACTGGAGGTTATCGGTGTTCATGGCGGCATCAATAAAAACTAAGTTACTCACTCCGCAGTTGCAGCCGTTGCTCCCCAAGCCATCGCACTCCCACCTCCATGTTTCACCGTAGGTTTCAAGTTCCTCATTCGTAACGCGGTATTTCCTTTTCGCTAAACCCTTTCTCGTCCATCAGATACAAATATGTTAAACTTGCTTTTATCAGTGAAAAGGACACGTTGCAATCGTTTCTTTTTATTTATGTTTGAGATTAATGGTTTTTTCCGTGGAACTCTGCTCTTGTATCCCTCTTTGTGAAATGCTCTGCGGACAGTGATTGGATGTAACATCTTAGCAGTTGCCTTAACAATTTGTTCCGTTAATTTTGGGGAGCTAATTTTCGGATTTTTGTTAACAATTTTTTTTATTTTTCGAATATCTCGATTACTCAGTTTCTTTGGACGGCCACATCTTCGCTTATTTTTTACTTAACCTCTTTCTATAAAAATTTTCACCACAGTTTGATCTGCCGCACGAGGCAAATTAACAATTTTTGATATTTCACCGTACCATTTGACTTCATTTCTAAATTTTATGATTAAATTTCGCACATACATATATTGAAATTTTCTTTCTTGGAACCATTTCTTGAAACAATATATAACTTGAAATAAAAATAACTTTACCTATAGGTTAAATAGAATTTACGAATTAATACTGACAATGATATTCTGTGTATTATCACTTGCGTCGCAAATTTTGGTATTAACCCAGATGCCGAATCAAATTTTTTCCTTTAAATTTACTTGTTCCTAAAAACACAAACACTTTAATACTAAAAAACGTTGCAACGAATGAATTCTTTATATAGTGAATAGGACTAACGGGGCTTTCGAAAAAAAAACTTTCCACAAGTTGTGCTCAAATTTTCTACAGTATGTTTTGTGTGGCGTTATAAAGGACAACGGCAAAATCTGTGCCGACATGTTGTAACTATCACTTTTTTCGCTTCGATGCATTTTCGATGGAATAACGGTAATAATTTTACAAAACAAATATTTTTACTTCTAAAATACCGTTATTCTATCGAAAACTCATCGAAACGAAAAATCGAAACAAGATGTCGGCACTGGGTTAAACTAATATTTTTGTTTGTGTATGTAGACTTTTGTTTCATGGGATTTCCCCTTTTTTCAATTTAAGAAACACATGCGGCAATAAAGAAAGAGTTTTGGTGTATGTATTTGATAGTTTCTGATAATAGAAATAAATATTTCGTAGAAAAGATTTTTCATCAAAATTGTGTAGTTTTTTATATATCTCATAAAATCAGGGTGTACGTAGACTTTTGTTCTGTAGTGTACATATTATATCTATTAAATTATTTAAATATTGAACTGTCAAATATTTTTGGGTGCGTTCTTTTATTGATCACGGTAATATTTATTGACAACTGTTAAAGTTGGGAATGTGACATCTAGCGCATTAAAAATAAGCTCATTGCGGGTTTTTTTCTATGAAATTTTAGCACGGCATACTTTATGAAAATAAAAATTAACATACAAAAATATCCGGAACAAGGTTCTTTTTTTTACCGCCAGATCCACTTATAGTTGTCTATAGTTTCTTATTTAGACTTTGTCCGAAACTCGTAATAAATATTTTCTTGCCGTAATTATTGCAGTTTGTTTAAAATATTCCCTTTAGAATATTAGCATGGAATGCTAATGGACTATTGCATCATCAGTAGGAATTGGAAATGCTCTTGGACATAAAAAAAATTATATTTCTCTCATATTCAAAACACACTTCACAAAACAATCACATATAAAATTTACAGGATATCAAATATATCACACAATACATCCAGATAACAATGCAAAATTAGGAAGCGCTATAATGGAAAAACAACATTAACCGTTACGTAGCGCACACATATGCAACAAAAAAAGAAATACAATCAACCAGCATCAGGATCAAGACAAAAAATGATTCACTAACCGTTTCTGCAGTTTATTGTTCACCATGATATAACCTAAAGATAGATGACTTTATATAAAGTTTCTGAAAAGCTTAGGAGAAAAGTTCATTGATCGAGCCGACTTCAATGCAAAACATACGCATTAGGAAATAGGACTAGTTTCCACTAGAGGTAAGAACCTTCTCGGCTGACCTTTGTAATTAGCACCCTACTGGAAAACCAACTTTCTGGCCCACATATGTCTATAAAATACCCGATCTATTCGATTTTATAACCACCACCTTCGACTTTATAACCAGGAAATTACCAATAACTTACACGTTAGTATCGAAGGAGGTTTCGACTCGACCTGTTGTCTATTGTCAATCGAGTAGGTTTGAATTACTCATAAAAAAATTTATTTCACGCAGTAGAATTTAACCTACGATTTTACCTACGATCATTAACATATGAAAAAGATACTGCCTATTCATTGTGGCAGACACCAAAATGAATAAAAATTCAAGCAAACAAGCAAATGAAGTTGGGCAACAAGCAATGAATTAAAATACGAAGCCTTTATCATCTAGATCGTATATTTCAGCCTAATGAGGAGAACAAATACAAGAAACAAATAAGAACAAGAAATAAATCCAAGAAAAGCACCAAGCTGTAACAGGAAAAATCCGTTACAGCTTCTCACAATCGGCATTAAAAAATTGATCATTCTAATCAATGCAGCCTTCAAAAACAAATATACCAAAGATATGTAAATTTACGGAAGCGATTATGATACCCAAGCCAGAAGAACAACCCAACTCATCCCTATACACCAATATGGATTTCGAAATACATAGACTTTCTACAATAAATCTCAGATTTCAATGACGTGACTCAGACTTTTGACAAACTCTGATACGACGGTCTATTGCTGAAACTTTTGAAAGTTTTTCCAAAACAATTATATCACTTTGTTGAAACATACATTACAGATAGACACCTTCATATTAAATAGGGAAATGAATCAAAGCTACCACAAGAGACTAGGACCCCAGTACTATAGCTTCTATTCACAAGCAATATTCCACTATAGGTACGTTTGCCGATGACACTACTATCACATCAGAAAGTGGCATCCTAGAGGAAACTATATTAATAAACACCAACAGAAAAGTAAACCAAATGCGTATAGTACTAAATAATGTATTAGTTTTGAATCTAGATTCTAAACTGTGATGGAAGGTGTCAACAAAATGTGAAGAGCTAGTCACAGAATATACAGAAACGACATAACTCTATTTTTATATGAATTTCTTTCGACTCGAAAACTTGACCTTCTTCATCGAAATAGGAGTTGTAAAAATAGTTTAGACAGGTGCATAATAAATAGCGCTAGTAGTTTCCAAAAAAATTAAAATCAATTATAAAATCTTCGGAGTGTTCCTGAAAAATTTTCTCTCAATTGGCTCTCTCAATTTCAAACGTCGATGACGAAATTGTAAATCAGCGAGCTGGTAGCCCAAGTATTTTTGATTTCTGGCGATAAACTGTTTGAAATTTTATGTAATGGTTGTACAGTCACTCCAGGTCCCTACGATTTATGTAAAATGCTCCCATTTGTATTGATATGCTCTTGGACGTATACTGTAATTTTATCCATTTAATAGATAACCTCCTAAATTCCCTGACGAATGATGGTAAGAAATCGACTGTCAAAGATATGGCTTGAACCGCGAATGGTCAAAAAATGTGTATTGTGTATGATGATGGTGTGGTAATAGTTGGCTCAGTGGACGGGAATCGAATATGGGGCAAAGAACTTAAAAATACTAATTTGGCTGGAGTTCAAGGAGTCCTGATGGCCGGTTAATTCTATTCAGCTTGATAAATAGTGAATTACTTTTGTATGATAATCTAGGCACCTTCATAATGAAGCTAAATAAATCCAACGAGGTGTGTTTCAGTTGTTGGAATGTCGTGGCACAATATATCAGTTGCGATTAATCGGACTGTCTTAGCAATTCGCTATGAAACTGGTAAAATGCAAATAATGAAAAATGAGAATGACGATTGTAAGTATTTACATTATTATACCATATATGTCTCCTTAATTAGATCTGTTAACTTTTACTTTCAATCATCTTTTTTAATTTTACTTTTTCAGTACCAGTATTCATTGATACTCAAATGCAAGCGGTTTCATGCTTATGAAACCGCATGATGGAAATATTTGGGCTGTTTGTGGAATGAAACATATTAGTACGGCCACTAACAAGGAAACAAATCAAGTAATACTTTATAATCCCCAAGGACATCATTTACGGACACTAAAAGTACCTAGGTCGAGAAATAACGTCATTATCGTTTACGAATTGCACTAGGTAAATGTTGATACATTTATTTATTTTTGCTTTTTATAGTCACCCGATAAAGTTGAGAATCCAGAATAATCCGAAATTATGAAAATTCAATTTTTAATAAAAAGCCGGAAATTTCCATTAATCAAGTGGCCGACATGTGTGTTGACAATAACTGATGTACCGCCAATTTTGGTCGACGCACAATACGTAGGGATTACCGAAGATTACAAGTAATGCTCGAATACGTGAAATCACCACATTAATTCGCTTTACATCATCGACAAATCCAAGTGTTTTTACGGTCTTTAATCGCCAATTGTTTCGTTGAACGTACGCTTGAAATGAGTATAATGTCTTTCTTGGCCCTGGAATTCTTCAACTGACCCTCTTGGGGCTCCCATGTTACATTCCTCGAACGCGACATTGTTGACTGCAACGGGTAATTATGCCGATGGCCAATAAATTAAATCCATTCTGATATAACTTGATGGCGAATTTAAATAATTGGGTTGTCTCGGCTGAATTGAATCACTATGCTGCCGGAGAGTAGTAGATAATTCTGACCACGTAATCCGTGGAAAAAGACAATATTTTTACTCGATCAGGGAATATTCGATCAAAAATATTTGACACCCGTGCCACAGAATATAATACATTATGTGCCCGTGCTAAATTTACAGTCACAATTGAATCATTCTCATTAATAGTAATACTCACTGTTGATCAAATGATCACGAACAATGTGGCAGATAGTTGAAGATAGAGAATTTATTTTTACACTTCTAAAAACTTTTAATGTTTACAAAATGATTTGTTATCTCATTTCTTTTGGCATACGTAGGAACTATTTTATGAGTATTGCCAAAATAGAATGGTTTCTAACTTTCCTTTCTGTAGTATATTCTGTAGCTCAGTTTCATTGTGCTAAACCGAGTAACCTATAACATCATCCAAAGATTCCAAAACAAAGTACAGAAGGATATTGTTAATGCTCCTTGGTACGTACATACGTCAATAGGGCATAGGACAGTGAAAACAGTCGCCAACGAGGTAAAAAAAGTAGCACGGAAGCATGAAGAGGCTCAAAAGGGTTAAACGTTTCAGTTAGCTTTATAGCCAGCGCACGGCAGCCAATGGGGACATTCTAACATGTAATGATATAGCAAATTAGGTTAGAAATGAAATGTTGTTAGTCGCATCATTCGATAAAATGAAATATGTTGAAATAAGAAGCTGTATAGTAAAAGTCATCGTGTTTTATTCTAATTTTGGCTACCTATTAAAATTCAACTCACAAAAATTAGGTATTAATCGATATTATAAAACGGTGGCTTCCCACATTTGATCTAAACTAAATAAATAAAGTAATGTCCACACATATAAATGTGTCATAAAGAAATCAGCCAAGGACAATAGCTATAATGAATTAGGAATAATTTTCGGAACCATTTTTAACACAACAGTATCGCATCACAGTTATAATATGTACAAGAAACGTTTTGAATTTATAATATTTCTGAAATTTTATATTAGACACCGACCGACCACCTTGAGATGTATATTTAAATTTCCTTGAGGTGAGACTGTAGAACTGTACCCATTTCGAAAAGCATTGAAAATGAAAAAAAATATATTTTGTAAGATTTATTTATATTAAGTGAACATATTAAAGACAGGAAGTGATAGCAGGTCAAAAACTGTTTATTAAATGATCATTAACAATATTTTTTTGGTTTGATATATGAAAAAAAATATAAATTGCTTGAAGGTAGACATTCATAGACTAAAAGAATTAAGATAAAATTGAATATTTAATTATGTATTTTATTTCGATTAAATCGTATCATACGAACGAGTATGTAAAGGCTCGAGTCTCACACAAGTGATTGACAGTTTAATTATATTAGAATTTACCTACAGGTAGAGATCGATCGGTTAAATAGAAAAAAAAATTCAGACAATTAACAAAACCGTAGAAGCGATACGACACCATTACGAATTTAATGTTGTATAGGTAATCAATTCACACGATTTGCACTCCAATCATTATTATTATTATTATTTTTATCATGAAAAGTGAAAATCGCTTATACTGAAAGTGTAAGTAATAGGTTTTGTGTTAAAGAAATTAAATAAAAAGTAATTCCTGATTATAAAAATATTTAAAACAATAAACTTCTCACATAATCGTACAGTAGTAAGAAATTTTTCTTACCGTTTTCACATGAATAGAAATAAAATTGCATAGCTTTATTCATTCCGATGGTAGAGAAATTGGTTAATCGAGTATAAATATATAAGAATGAAAGTTAAAATGAAGGAAGTAGGTTGAATGAATATATATTTTCCAAATCGCTTCAACAAAAATGTTTGTATTTAATTTAATTTTAATTTCTTTTTAAAGAATTTAATAAACCAAACTAATTTGTGGTGCGGTATTGATTAAAAACCAAATTTATTCTCAAGCCTTAGCATAACAAATTTTTGTTTATAATTGGACATTTTGCCGAAATTAGTTATACGGGATGCATGGCTCGTTAAATTTGGTACGGTTATGTGATACTGTAAGAAATAATTGTAGCTCCATGCGACAAACACTACACCTACTGTACCTACTGGATTATCGATTTTTGTTAAACTATATCGATTTAGATTAAAATAAAATGCTGTGGTTTTAAATGCCACCTGAATCGAATGTGTTGTTGACATATTATTACAAAGTGTTCAATGAAAGCAACGCGGATTTAGTTAGGTAGCTTATAATAATTATAAGAAATGCAATTTATTATTTTAAGAATTTCATTTAAATTGTACACAAGTTTCTCTTGCATTTTAACGACATTCTCGTTTATGCACCGACATTAATAAATATTAGTTTTTATTGTTAATTATTCAACACTTATATTAATGTATTGGAACACAATTCATTAAGGGACTATACAGTCGTTAAAATCAAGGATATTGTTATACTTATAATGAAGTTTCTCACTCCGCGTTTGATTATCTATGATGTAATATCAAAATGTCAAAAATTAGTTACAACAAATAGTTTGCTAACGTTGTGTCATAATCGCAGACTTAATATGACTTTGATGAATGATTTTCATGTTTTGTATTAACATTCTAGGTTTGACTCACGAATACTTTTTTTATCAAAACACAATTCTATAATATCTACTACCAGATTACAATTGACAAGTATGTAGGTGGGCTAGTTACGAGTAAGTAGATAAAGTTTATTATTTCGGTTGTTGTTGTATATTGTCTAGGAAATTGGTGATAAATGTGGCATTATAATTTTGTTGGTGTATTTAACGTATTTCGCCAATTCGAACACAGGTTTTGCAGTTAAAATTCATTAATTTACAAACCAGATCCACGTTTTTATAGATCATATTCGCTTTTTACCAAAATAAACTCAATGCGGTTTATAAACTGAACTCACATTTTTCCAAATGATCACCACATAAAGTGTCGAGCAAAAATGGAGTGAATAAAGATGAACTACTGTATATTTTTAATATTTAAAATATATTTTAAAACCTAAATAACAAAGTATTAGAAATGCATTTAAATTAAAACTAGAATGATGGACATATCCATTTTGGATAAACTGCTGCTAATTAATATTTTTTGTCCACAATCCTGTATTCGCAAATACGCTTGCTACTCTTCTTGGCATACTTGGTCGTAATTTAGCATTCGTCGTTTGAGAATTCCCCGCAAATTCTCTATCGAATTTAAATCCGGGTTTTGTGCTGGCCCTTTTAACATTGTACTTTTTTGTTCATCCCGCCATTTTTGCACAATTTTTTCGGTGTGTTTTGTATCACCATCTTGGTGGAATAGTATTACATGGATGGGTAACCATATTCATCAATAAAATAAGGCAAATTCTCTTTTAAAATGTATAAAGTTATTCATTATTAAAGAATCAAAATAGCCACAAACCATTAAACTTCTTTCGCAATGTTGTACAGTTTTCTTGGCTTGGTGCTTCGGCAATTTATCGCCGGTTTATTTTGGAATCACCTGACCAAATATTTCGTCTTCTATCTTCCAACTTTCATGCTTCTTCAACACCTCAACTTTTGTGCATGTGTCGGGCCTTTGCTTGGTTTATTTATAATGGTTTTGGCGACCTCTAAGGGTGTTTTAATTCGTCTGTGGCCTTATTCTTGTAATTCCCTGGGAATAGGGAACTGGGAAAAGATTTTACATAGCGTTTGTCTATAAATCAGTTTTTTCTGGCCTACTGAGAAAAACAGTTTGATGTATTGCAAATTGGGAATAATTTTTCCATAGCAAAATTATCAGGGGAAGTTATTTCCAATTTTATTTTGTTTTCAAAAAAAAATACCACTAACTGTTTACCTTAGTATGCCAGAAAAAATTATTTAAATATAATTGATATGTAAATTCTTTCCCTAGTTCCCTATTCCCGGGGAATTACCAGAATATAGGGCCACTGGTCGTTGTATACGAGCGTCTCAATTGGACAATAATTTACGCCGCTCTTTCTAGCCCAGCTTATAGACTCTATACCACTTCGACAGCAAACAAACCGCATGGTCGAATGGATAAAATTCCACAAACTAGGTAGCAGTTTCTCTTAAAGACAACCGCATTTATATCAAATCAATGATAGAATTCTCTAATTCTGTGTAATTAGGTATTTTCTGTTCAATTATGAAAAATTAAATTAAATGAATGTCAGTGTTAATTTTAGCGTAGAAACTAAAAAAAAGAATGCGCTGGTTATTCACCATTTGTGCTCGCCACTGTATGTACAAATGCAATTCAAAGTATGTATTACGTAAATCAAATTCAAATTTTTCCATTTCAAGTTATGAACATTTTTCAATTCAAATTCAATACTTTGTGACTCAAAATAAAAGGTGTTTAAATTCCGAATAGTTTTTAAACAATTTTAGAGTTTTATTAAAATTCATATTGAATTTGAGAGTAATGTTGGAGTTCAGGAAAATAAAGTAGCCCGATAAATTTGATTCACTCTTTTTAACAATAATATTGTTTACATGTTAATTTATTCTCGTAGCTTTAGTTCAAAAATTTGTTAAACTTATTGAACTAACGTTTAACGTTTTTTAGAAAATTCATTGGAACATGGCAGTGATTAGCAATGACATTAATATCCTGATTTTTGTAACAGAAAGCCATTCACCTAAACATTTTATATCAAATTACCGAGGTGTGTTTCTTGTAGTAACAATTATAGTTTTATTTATTTTAATAGAAAGTTACTATTATTGATCACTATGTTTAGGCCGTACAGTCAATCACCTAATCGGATAATTTCGCTATTTACCCTAACATAATTTTTTTTCGAAATGTTTGCGGTTCGCTTTATTTATCAAATTTGGAATTGACCTTTCCTTTTTTAATTTTTGGTTATTCCTCATGTGCGTTTTATGGTTTTCCAGTGATCATACTGGGGACGCTCCTATTTTATTTAATGAAATTGGAAATCCATAAATTCATTATGTAAGTTTTAGGAAATGGACCAATTTAAAGGAATTCGTTGATATAAGCGTCAGCTGGAAGCAATAACGACATCGTTTTTGCAATACACATTCCCAGAAATCTTGGGTATGCAACACATAATCAAATATTAATATGCCAAATAAAAAATTTGTATACTAATAGTTCTGGTAAAATTTATTTCGCATGATGACGATTTAAAACCGTGGTATGCGTTACAGAAGTAATAACTAAATTGGAGCTGAAATTTTGTACAGAAACCGAGGCTGTTGCCCCTTGATCCATACAAAACTGGTTTTTCCAGCATGTTCAAAATTAAATTTTAACCACGCTTAAATTTATGTTATTAACTCGCCTTGCTACTAAAACATTATTATGGCTGCGGGCCAATAGTCTAGTAAAAGTCAATTTTAAGTAAATTTTTCGGTGAATTCAATTATTTTTCAAAAACTCTGTGGCAAATTGATCGAAAAATCTGTTCTAAATCCGATTTTTACCATAGTAAACGATTTACTTGACTATTGGCCTACAACCTAATAAGTAGTTAATAATGCCACTGTAAGAAGTTTATCCTTCTAAGTGTTGCCTAGCTGTTGTATATAGAGTAGTAATGGTTGAACGTACTATCGCTGCGGGCCAATAGTCGGGTAAATCGTTTACTTTGGTAAAAATCCGATTTAGAACAGATTTTTCGATCAGTTTGCCATAGAGTTTTTGAAAAATAAATGAATTTACCGAAAAATTTACTTAAAATTGACTTTTACCCGACTATTGGCCCGCAGCCTATGTAGCAATTTACGCTGCAAACAAACGCTGTATTTTAACGTTGTTGCGTATACCGTTTTATTATTTTGGAGATATATATTATAAACGTCTATGTCACTGACTGACTCAATCGATAAAGCACAGCGTGACCAAAAAAATTTTTTTTTTCTATATTATAACGTCTATGTCACTCACGCACTGACTCACTCGAGAACGCACGGGGTGACCAAAAAAATTCGTCATGTGATTTTTTTCAAATTTTCGTCAACGAAATACACAAAAAGCAAAAACAATGCAATCGTAAAATCGAAAGAGTATATGTTATGTTCGAAGTAAAAAAATCTCATTAATATCTTATACAAAATTTGAATTTAACAAGACGTGTTTTTAAATTGGTATCAAAAGTTAGAATTCACACAATTCGAATTCTCAGGCGCTTCAGATGAATCGTAGTATAATCGACTTGATTCATATGGTGATGCAGAAATTTACTACAGCGCAGAGTCGTTATTAAGCGAGGATCCTAATGATGCACTCAACTTTCCTGTTGAATTCCTCAATGAACAGAATCCATCCGGCATACCTCCCACACGTATTGGTTTTGAAAAAGGGTATTATCATAATGCTTCTGTCAAATCTAAATCCAAAGAAAGGTATGTGCAATGGAACGCGTTTAATTGTTGAAGAGCTATCGCGAAACTTTATTAAGGCCAAAATCATTTATGAGTGCAACAAAGGCAGTACGATTCTAATCCCTCGAATTGATTTGGCACCTTCTGAGATCAATCTACCATTTGTTTTGCGACGACAATAGTTTCCCATAATTCCGGCATACGCAATGACGCTGAACAAGGCGCAAGGCCAGTCTTTTAATAACGTGCGGGAATTCATTTTTAAACGTATGTCGTTCTTTTCCGCTCAATAGATTCTCACCAAGTGAAAATAAGAATCGCAGATAATCCACAGCAGGGATAGCTTCTCAACGATGACCGTCAATTTTCTCGAAATGCTGTATTTAAAGAAATCCTGTAGTTTAATTTTTAATAAATATTGTTCGTACAAATAATTACAGTTTTTTTTTTGATTTTGTAATCTTACATGCGATCTATTTAAAAAATATTTAGCTACGCTAATTGCTGGGAATAAACGGGCGCGAAGCGCCTCAGAACAACCTAGTAAATTATATATTTATTTAAGATTATACATAATATTTAGTTGAATTATAATCAAATTTAACATATAAACAAGTTTTTTAAAATGTTGTTCCTCTTTTCCTGTTTAGTTTTAAAATATTTTACCAGATGTCAAACTTTTCATTTACACAGGTTCCACATATTTCGCTTTGTTTGACAGTAATGTTTGTGTGTCCAAATTTTTAAACAGTTATTTTGTGAATTTCTGAAATGAAACCTAGCGTAAAATAATGAGGCAAGCGTTCACTGTAATCACAGTATGCGTGGGTAACACTCTATAACATATGAAACAATGAACCACGTCAGAGCGACCTTGATGCCTGCCGTTTGTAACATGTGTGGTAAACTAAAATAATTTGACATTTAAAAATCATTCTACATTCACTATTTACACCGTCACTTGTAAAATACTATCTAGTTATGCTGACATGGCATAAAAATGGTGAGTAAGTATGGTTGCGAGCTTCCACTTGCAATTTGTTTGAAATTTAATGGTAGATTTAGAAGGTAAATGCAGGTGGTAATGCCATTAAATGGCATTATAAGAAAAATTTATTTAATTGATCTTACGTTGTTCATACAACCTGGCTCTGGATTTATTTGGACTACGACTGGTGCAGGGATAGTTTATTGCATTTTAAAATCATATCAAAGCAACTATGAAGTATTTGCCATTTTTTGTGAATTTACAACTTTAGATTAAAATTAGATTTTTATTGGTTAGATTATACTGTCTTTCAACACTCAGTAAAATTTGTCTGAACAATTTTGGTGCAACTTTGTATAAATTCGGCTTCTAATCGAAATTTGTGGATGTGAGAGTTTACAATTTCCGTTGAAATTAAAATAAATTCAAAAAACAATTTAACCGTAACTAAACAAAAGGCCTTTCTACACGTATATTGAGCACAACACAGAAATTGTTATACAACTAACATCATTACTTTAGGTCAAAACTATACTAATAATTAGTTGAAGTTCGCTCAAGAGAGTGCCATAGACCAAAATGGTCCAAATGGTGTATACATTAGATTTTAAAACACTTCCGGTTGTATGTCAAATGTTTCAATAGCTACAATACAATTTTGAACAAACCTATTCTCTTTCTCTAGTCAAGTTTCCAACAACTACTATTATCAAAGTTTTCCCTGATTTCAATTTCATTACAGTGAAACTCATGATAGACAAATTTTATTACTATAAACTGGCTGCGTTCTGTCTCATTTGAACAGATCAGTCGTTTAGTTGAGTAACTCGCTGATTTTTCTAGATTGTTTGGCATGATATGACTATCAAACTAGTCGTTGTAAACTGTGTACATAAAACATCCTAGAAGATAATACAACAATAAAGCGAGGATACAAGTTTAACAGCTCCTTATATAAGAAGTTAAAACTCGTAAGTGTTTGTCTTTTAGTAATAGAAACGTGTTTCAGAACAAATTCAGTTGACTAGAACCGCCATCGTTGGAAAATTTATTATTTTCAATGGTTATGATTGTGTGCACTTTACATCACAATTTTATGTATATGTATTTTATTTTTAATAAATGAGAGTTTACTCGTTTGTGTTTGTGATTATTTAAATTTTAGTTTCGAACAATCGTTCTGTGTCAGTTTTGTTTGTTTATATATGAAAAGGCCTTATGCCATTTTATTGTTATTTCATCATTTGTTACAATAATTGTAAACTAATTGGATATTTTACATAATATTCAGTCAAATTATAGCCAACAATGAAGTTTATATAACATAAAAAGGAGTTTTTGAGAAATCAATCATCTTTTACGCTAAAGTTTTAAAATATTCCGTTAGATGTCAGTCAAAAAGCGAATAAATAAAATTCGACCTAAACGTCAATGATTTTTCCGTTATTTTTCCGCTTTTAGGCGCTGTTAGTAATAAAAGATAACCAAACATTTTACTCCGTACCCGATAAAACCAATCTCTTACAAAGGTTATCCGATAGTGAATTGAATTGAATGAAAATAGGGTTAGGTTTTCTGATTCATTTGAATACAAATTAAATTAAACTTAATTTAGACGCTAAAAATCGATCGAGCAATCTATCACCAATGTTGCTATAAGTTTCGTTGCGTACATCAGCCCATTATCGACGAGGTATGTCAAAAATGTTGATGTAATAATAATTAAAATGAAAAAAGAAAATCATTGTTAAATATCGTGAATTGTCTGCCAGGTGGCTTTTCAGCGCTATTTTACAAAGAAAAATTTGGTAGTTTTACCTTTTGCTTTAAAGATTGGAATTGATTGCTTAAAAAATTGGAATTGAAACCAACTTTTATTTTTCTTCATACTAAGAAGTAATGTTTTTAAAATTGTATTTTATATTATTAATTATAATTTTAAAACAACAAAAACGCTATTTTAAAATGTAGCTAACTTCATTAGTCTTTTCTTAAGGCAATAGTTTGGAGTTTGCTAACTTTTCCTTAAGGTAAAAACCCAAAATAAAATTTCTCAAGTTTTATTTTTAAACAAAGTATTGTGGAAGCTCTGTTACCTAAGAATTTATTTCGTACCCGACAGCAAAAATTTCGATAAAATGCTTCTAGTAAATTTAAAATGTTGAAATGAAAATCTAGTTTGGTTTTAGATTTTCTGATTGAAAATTGAATCAGCCTTATGCCTCTTTACACCAAGAAAAATGTACTGTCCGTAAAAAATACTGGAAAACCAAAAAAAGAAAACATGATATAAAATTGCATTGGAGTGAAGAAGACAAATATTTTTATTTTTTTTTTTGTTATAGCAAGATTTTATAGCTAAATTTTGACCGATACCAAACAAAAAACATAACCAAACAAATTTATTTTTTTATGTGGCTTGTTGTGTGTGTTGACAATTTTAAAATTAGTGGTTTTTATTCGCGATTTTAAAAAATGTACTATATATCCAAAACAGTTAATTAAAAGAAATGTCCACTGTTTTTGCTCACTTTGAAAAATAATATAATCAAAAATGACAGAAAAGAGCGTTATACCATAATTAACTATAAAAAATTTGATGATACATGTGTGAGAAAAATATTTTCAATCACTACACAATATTTCTTCATATGTATTGAAATGTTGCCATAAAAAGTATTCTCGATACATATTTTTTAAAATTATTATGGCAACATCACAAACACATACACAAATATTTTGTCAGTAAATTTTACTGATTTTGTTTTTTGTTTCATTCTAGTATAAAGAATATCTATATTTTTATCTCGTTTCGTTTTTACTGGCAGTAAAACTTTTTTGGTGTAATAGAGGCATTATGGTACTATTCCACGGGGAAAAAATATTACCAGCAAAAATCTAAGCAAAACTAAAACGAGACAAAAATATAGATCGACTATTTGAGAGAAAGACACATCCGATTATAGCTTGCTGAGAATTTGCTGAGCAAATTGTTGTTGTGTTGCCATAATTCTTCATAAAAAATATAAAGTTTAGTATTTTTTAAAGCAAGGAAAACGAAAAAACCATCCCCACTCCTTTTTAATTTTATTTCTAAAATATTTTTATGGATAAAACATTGTGCTCACGTATATTATCCTCTCGTATATATACATACTTGTAAAAATTCGAGTCAAGTCAAAAAAATTATTTTAGATAAAGAAATTTGTTAAATTCTTGTGTATGATAAGAAATTTTTTTTATTAAAAATAATTTAATGCGCGATTCACATGTAATTTATTGTTAAACATTAAAAATAAAGATTTTTAACTTTTTTAAATAATTTATCCGTTAAATTTTGTTGATGCTAAAATTTTCCCCTTACATATTTATGGTAGAACATTTTTTTATATATTTTCGAAAAATAAAAAAAATAATAAAATCACATGATTCTGTTCATCTCAAAAATAATATTATATTTTTTAGTAAATTTTGGGAATAAAATTCTTTGTTAAACATTCGAAATGAAGATTTTTCATGTTTTTTAAAGGTTTTATAGGTTACATTTTATTGATGTCAAAATTTCTCCAATTTTTTCTACCATAAAATAAAATGTTGTGTTTCAGTCGCACTAATGTAATTTTTAGTTCTTATCTTTGTCAGATGTTCAGCAAAAATTTTCTGTTTTCTCCATGGAATAGTACCATTAATATAAAACAATTGACCAATCTATTGCAAATGTCACTAGAATAATTATTCGATTTACGATAAACAATGACGAAATTTTTTTGTGTGCATCAACTGGTTAAGCGAATAATTTCTTGTGCACGTTTTAGTTACACCTTCTTTGTGAATTTTATTATGATCCAGAAATTTTATTAGCTTTGAAAATAATTTTTGTATAAAAATATTAGCTGGATTAATATGATTTTGATAAATATTTTAGTTTTTTGGTAGAAGCTGAGCTTACTATCTTTCGACAAAACATGATCTATTGATCAACATCGGTTCTTCAAGTTCAAATTCAATTCTTATAATATTATTCACATAATTCACATCAATTCAATAAATATTACAACAGTTTATTATATCTGTCAAATGTCTTACCTTTTAGGCTAAGGTTCATGTAATAATACACAGAAAATGAGAGTATAGTTCTCTCGTGCTCTAGCGAGGGAATTTGTTACTACGAGTAAGAGTACATATATAGTCAGCCGCGGTTATGATTTTTTTACGAAGTGTTCTTGAAAAGCTTACTGTTATTTTTATATTGCATTAAAATATGAATACTATAAATTTATATGTAATAAATATTTAAATTTAGAACTTAAAAATAAAATTAGTGTATTGGGTGTATCTGATCTGTAATCTGTAATCCTAGTGACTACAACAACACATTAATGAAAACCTCACATTAAACTTAGCTACACTCACCTATTTTTATTTTTATACACTTAAACAATCGAGTGATTAAAATTTTCTTGCATTTATCTACTCAAATCTTTTGATCCTTTATCAAAATAATGGCGAATATTTTAACTATAATTAAAATAAAATTACTAATGTGTTATGTTTAACCATAGTTTCAAACTAAATTTGAACTCAGTTTCGGAATGAGATGTTTTTTCTCATTTCGATGCATTTCAATGCTCACAACGCCCCGAATGCATCAAAACTGGAAATTCCTGACACTAATAGTTTACCAAAACAGATCTAGTTTTCTGTTTGTTATGGATATTTCTGACATTTTAAAAGTCAATTAAACGTCAATCTTGAAATTTTTGTCAGCGCCTAATCCATTACTATTTAAAACCAAATGAAGAGACAAAGGAAATTGTAGTGTGTCTTGTGTTCTCATTGAGAAAGTCATGATACCCAAATTTTGGTTACAAAACTAGTAATGTGTCTGTGGTATTAGATATCAGTTCCGAAATATTTGAAGCTTTTTTTGAAACAAAATCATCGAAAAAACGCTTCCTTGATGAATACTAAAGTCCTACCATTCGTCAAATATTTTCAGAAAATCATGGCAAACTGAATGAAAAATATAAATTTAACTCTTATTTGCCAGATAAATGTGAGTCTAAAATGTTTTTATTGTTTAAAAGGCCAAAATATAGTTTTGAGGTTTCACAACCCAAACACAGTGAAATTTTGATCGTAGTTAAAATACCTGAATTTATTCATTATATTTGTAATTGCTACACCATCCTCAATTATATGACCACAAAATTTTTTATTAAAATTTTCAATTAAAAATTTTAATTTTAAACTTTTGATAAGACCACAAAAATGCATTAAAACGTGAGGTACCAGATTTAGCTAACATAACTTCAATAAACATTCAATCTACAATTATGACCTAAACAATTATTGCAATCAAATTAACCAGTTGAATGCAAATATTTTACATTTCAAAACATTTTCAAAAACAAAAATCCGAGGCTAAAATTTAATAAAATGTCAATAAATTGGTCTCATCAAAACCTTGTACATGTACAACGGAATAGGTGTGGTGTTTTGACTAAATGTATAATGACGATAATGGTTCGCTTACACACCACACCGGCTTTAAAAGATATGAACTTGCAATTATGCATAAAAAAAAATTATGACGCCACACCGAAATTACTAGATAGATTAATGTAAGTAACCCGTTTAAGTGGAATGTATACGTACAATTTTTTGACTTTTTTTTACTCGTTTTATTAATATTGATTAAATTGTTTAACACCTTAGATTTATTGAGTGTAGGCAATTAACAGACACATAATCATGGCATTGAGTACTTAAATAGCGTACAGGTTAATTACATTTTTGGTTATGTTTCTTGTAAAATTTAAAATTATAAAATGACATTATTTTGAAAGCACCAACTGTAGAAAGCACATTTAAACTCTCGTAAATATCAGAAAAATATTTTTTCCAATATCATTCTGGTGTATCTCTTCGCTTCAAAAGCTTAAATTTTTTTTTTTTTTTATTCAATCGTGAAAATGAAAGTTAAAACAAACCTTAATTGGGATATAATAAAGAAATATATTTGTATATATGAGTGTGCATTATGTATGTAAGATGTATATAAGTCTTTTAAAATACATAACATAGTGTGCTAGCCAAGAGTGTTGTAATAACCATAAACAACAATGTACATGTATAGGATTGATGCAATTTTTCGTGCAATAGAACAATCGAATTTCGCGTATTTTTAACACAAATCGATAATACTTGGAAAATAAAAGCTTTAATTGCTTAATTCTATACACAATATATCAAATCGGAGACTTTCGATTAAGCATAAAATAAGCGTATTATATGAATCGTGATTTGAAACCTTGACATGTGTGTGACAATTAAACATGAGATATATATGTTAAAGCTTTTTATGCAACTTTACATAACTTATTACATAAACAATTTTATCATAATTGTGATAAAATATAAAGATTTTAGATAAAAGCGAAAGGAGCATTATTATGTCCATTCGATAATAGGTTGTTTGATTGTTGATCAGAAAATATACTAAGTATGTAGTTCGATATAACTTTCAAACCAATTAATCACACAAAGCTTTTTTATGTATACATGAAATGTGTGTAACTGTCTACCCCATATAGATCGCAGTGATATGTAGAGCTGCGATTTACTTTCTATTTTTTCTTTTATACATATGTTTACAGCTTTAATATTTATCCGAGTGCCGCACACACACCGCCGCCTGCCTGCCACACGATTTTATGTGTGTGACAAAATTTTAATTTTACAATTTTTTTATACAGTAAAAGCTAATTTATGATGCTTACCATCTTTCACGATTTTTTTTATTTGTTTCTCTAAAGTTCACTTATAAAATATAATATCACTTAAATAATATATAGGTATATAAATTAAATTACAACACTGTATAATATTGGTAAACAGTTTTTATTTTCGTCACAAACTATTTTATATTACAAATTGTACAACTAAATAATCCATTGATGGTTGTCTGTACTGTTCTAATAATTAAAATTCACTAACAGTATATTCAATTATACTGAATAAAAAAAAAAGTTTAATTTATTTTTTTTCCAAATCATTGAAACTCACATACAATCATATTTGAAATGGATTAAAATAATTTAACTTAATTTGAATATCGAGAGATCCTTTTATTTTGGATCAAATTAATAAACTTAACAAAAAAAATTTTTCACTAGTATTTCATTGTAACTGAGACGTGTGTTCGTCGCGAGTTTCACCTACAAATTTATAACTTTATCAGTTTGTCTCAACGAACGTCTTAAATTCACAACACACAAAAAAATAATAAAAATAAATTAAATTATTTAAACACAACAGTTTCTTGATTATAACACACGATTTGTGGTATTAACAAAAGAAACTGAGGAAATATAAAAAGAAATATTAAAACTCACAAAAAAAAATTGTTAAACAGAACACAAAAGTCTCTATTTAAAAACCAAACTGAGTAGTAGTGTACAGTGAGGGAAATTTAATTAGCATTATCTTTAAAATTTTGAAATAATATTTTGGTAGAAGTTGAACTTAAACCAAAAATTTCAAAATCAGTGTTTTATTAAAAAACACGATTAAATTGAATCCATTAGCCTCATCTTCAGTGAGAACGCTGACCAAACTCAGACAATGTTTACGCATGGTGTGGATATTGTTTGTCACTGAATTCCAATTCCTATTAGAAACTACACTAAACAATTAAATAATACATACCATACATATTAAATGATGTTATATTAAAAAATGTTGACCTCCGTCTCTTGCAACTAAAACGATGGGTTAAGCTTTTGTAAAAGGTAGCGGAACCCATGTCAAAAAATGATTTAGAGCCAAAGGACATTTAAACGATAATTTTAGTCTGAAAATAATACAATTAAAGGCTCAGTATGTCCTAATCAAATACTCCATTAAATAATTTCGGACTAAACCAAGCCTCATTACAGTATCTTGTAATGGTCTACTGGGTTGGTTCTGCTAGCTTTAGGGACATTTAAATAACACTTATTTAGAAGCACACTTTCCTTATTTCTTATTCATTCGGAATATTCCGAAAATACTAAAAGTGACATTTAACATTATTTTATTCATGCTATTTTATTCGTTTCAATAGGATTGTCGTTTCCGAGGGTGTCATTGGGATACGTGGCAAAAGAGTGGCTTCTTCCTTAAACTTTCCGTTCAAAATGGTTTCTTCAATAACATTTCCGGTGATCCGCTTGATGACCAAACGTGTACCGTTCCATAATCTGGGTGAATTTAAATTACGAAGCATAATTATCGGCGAAACAAATTTTAATCTAAGATTGTGTAGTGGCATTCCTGGCATATTTATTGAATTTAAATATTCGGTTGGATAATTTACTGCGTGATTTTCATCAACGACAGTGTTGATTGATTTGAGATTGACATCAGTTCGCCTGGCAACGACTCTTGTATCTGAAAATCATTTTCGTCAACATCAATATTTTTCGCTGCCAAAAAAGCAGTTCCATATTACCGTTGCTAATATCCAGCATTTGTTCAGAAAATATTTGTGCCGGCGGGTCACTTTGCAATTGTACTCGCATGTTGATGGTCAATTGAACGGTCTATACGCGTCGCGATAGAAATGATTATTTTAAACATGCTTTAATCTCATCGGCATAAGTAGAGCGTGGAATGACTGGCAATGTCTGTCGGAAATCACCGGATAGTAATAAAGTAGCACCACCGAATAGTTTGATGTTGCCGTTTAAATCTTGCATAGTTCTATGCAATGCTTCGAGTGAATGTTTATGAGCCATAGTACATAATGATCGACAGATAATGATCAAACTTTTTTGCAGCATTGCAGCCATTATGCTATTTTTTTAATGCTATACATTGCGTTCGGTTTGTTACGACCGTCTAATGGTACTTTGAGTGCTGAATGTGCCGTTAGTCCATTAGCTAACAAAGCGGCAGCAATGCCTGACGATGCAATTGCCAATGCTGCGAACGTATCTTTGCAAGGATAAATGATATTAAAAACGTCTTGCCGGTTCCGCTTGATGCATCTATAAAGAAAAAGCCGCCTTGTTTAGCAACAACAGTTTGCATAATTCGACCATAAATACTTTTTTGTTCAGCAGTCATTAATGGCTCATTCTTCGCAATAAATGTAGCTAAGTCAACATTGTTATGCTGTTCTTCTCGAGCATATCACTGTTAACTAAGTCGGTCGCCGGACGAACAGGCGATGTCATGGCATGCCATAATGATTTATTGGCCAATTTGAAATTAAAATACACAAATGCTCGATCAACACTAAAGCTTCATTGTACATTTTTGGCGTGTAATCAATGTTTGGATCTTGGTTTGTGTATCTAACTCGTTGTAGTATGTCTTCAGCCATGTAATTCTTGTATTTTTCCCACAAAGCCGATGATTGTGTTGGATAATATGTTGTTAATAAAATTGCGAACAGTTGACGAATGTTATTCAGCGTGGATGTAAATGCTGTATCTGCAAAAATTGGAAAGACGTTGGTCCTGGAACATTCGCCGTTCGTGTATGGCGAAAAGAATACACCAGACAGCTTCGTTGCTGCTCATGTATCTGTCCATTTGTTATCATGATATTTCGTCGTTTTTATTTATATTTTGTGCTTCAAATACTGCCAAATCATTGCCTTTACTAACATATTTGCAAATCTTCTTGGTAAACTGTACAGAACTGTAAAAATCGACATTAATATGAGCCTTATTGGTGAGTATGGTACCACCCACTGATTATCAATTTTAATTTGATTTGTAGTGTTCGACATTCACATTGTGAATGTGTGGCCACCATTCTCTGCATTTCTGCACCGATACAATGGATAACCGTCGATATCAGTAATGGTATCCATTAATACATTGCTTTGGGAAACGCTTTGTACATTTTCCATTGTCCATGCATGGCTACGTCATGTTCAAAGCACCGCACGGACCATGGATCATATTTGTGGTAACAATATCGAACAATTCGGTGTTTATCAGTGTGTAAGAACATTACGTCATTATGTCAACATTATGTCACGTGCTTATATACTTAAGAATTAATAAAATAGCTTTAAATAATATTTATAGGTGGAGTAGGGAAGTTAAAATTTGTGGTTGTATGTATTTTTAAATGGGAAATCTAAAAAAAATTTAAAAAAAAATTTGTTGAAAAAATTAAAATATTTTTTTTTAAATCTCGACAACAGCGCTACCTATCGGATCTAAAACTATCCTATCTTTTAAGTTTGAATTAACCATATCCATATCATACATTCACAAAATTTCATTGAAATTGTTGGGCGTTTTCGGAGATTAGCGTGTACGAACATCGTGACACGTGATTTTTATATATATAGACAAGAGATAAAAATATCGAACAAAGTATTTGTCTCAAATTTTGTATTGCAAGTGGAATTTAGTGCATTCAAATGGGGCCGAGATTGTCTCGCTATGGTCGGCCTCAATTGAAGTTAACATCAATAAAGTAAAGGAAATGGTGACGGAAAATCGTCATTTAAGTTTGAGAAAGTTAGCCGCTGAACTTTCTGTGTCTCACGAATCAATTCGTAGCTTTATACACGATTGTTTGGGCATGAAACGTGTTATGCACTCGAAATTCTTGCCAGAAGATCAGACGCTAAATATAGAATATTATCTGGGCATTATGAGGACAGAGTTCTGGAGAGAAAACTCATGGTTTTTTTGCACCGCACGACAACGCACCATCTATTTCCGTAAATTTCCCAACTTTCAATCTCAATTTTGGACAAAATCCGTACACAGGGAATATTTGATGTCTAATCAGTTTATTTTTGGAACATTCCACAAAATTTGACCGACTCCATAAAAGCCGGGAACGATACTCTTCTCTAGAATCTCTAAATAACAATAATTCTAAATTTGTATTAATATTGTTTTTTAGGTATGCTATGTACGCTATCCAATAGCGAAAGAAACAACTAAATTTGCATAACGAGATGACAAGAGCGAAGGTTCGAACCAAATGTTTAAAACATAAAAGACCATAATTTTTCGAATCGAACTTGAAGAAAACTCTACTGATGATATCCATGTTAATCCAGATGACAACTATTCGCCTTTTAACGCAAAGTGGCTGACATCTGACGGAATATTTTGGATCTAGGGCGAAAGATGATCGACTTCTCAAAAAACTAGTTTTAAAGTAATATAAACTTCATAGATGACTATAATTCGACTGAATATTATATAAAACGTTCTATTAGTTTACAATTAATGTAACAAATGATGAAATAATAATAAAATGGAATGAGGCATTTTCTTGAATAAACAATTATCACCTTTCGCTCGCATAGGAAGAGGCGCTAACTAGGCGGTAATTAAAAGGCCAATAAGCTTCTAAAAGTAAACAACGCAATAAGTGCAACACTTTTCTTACTGTACATGTTCAATACATATTAAATGTTTTATTATTAATAAAATTAATTGCTTTTGTTTTATTGACAGCTAGTCTCTATTTATCTAAAATAGTAAATTTATTTGTTTATATTTTGACAGTATTTTTTTAGTAGCACTCTATTTTGATTAGAAATCCATATGGATTATAAATAGTACCTTGCCGTCTGCACATAGATACTTAAGCCGCAGCCACATGAATGCAAATACATACCAACATTGGCGTATTTGTCCAAATAACAAATCGTGTAGCCACAAAACAAATGACAAATTCAAATCAAGGTTACATTTGTCCAACATTGGCGCATATTCGCTCAATAGGCGGTTTTTCAAAAAAGATCAAAGGAAAAAACAAATACTACAAATCGTGTAGACAGTAGAGTTTGTCAATAAATTGTCATATTTTACCAAACATAAAATACACCAACGTTGGTCGATATTTGCATTCGTGTGACTGCGACTTTACTCGACTATGTGTGCGTTAAACCATAAACACATATCTGGTTCCGTAACTAGGGCTGTTACGGGAACACTGACTTATTTGTGGACACAGTCTTATTCAAATAAGTAACCTCGCGAAGAGACTTATTTGAATAAGAATGTTTAGACAGAAATGTCTCCAATATTGTGTGTTGACTAAAAGTAACCATCGAGGGATAAATATATACTATAAGAGAAATCAAGCAGTGCAAATTTTATAAGCCAATTTCTCCGAGGCTAATCTTATTTTATCGGGAAAGTTATTTTATAGTTCATTGTTCTTGTTATGCTTATACAGATTGTCAATAGTAAAATAGATTAACCTCGAAATGTCTAGATGAGTCCTCTTATGTATAATTTGCTCTATGATGTAATACATGCAGTTTTTTTCAATTCTAGTAGCAACGACCAACATGTCAAGAGAATTTTTACTTCCATATAATATAAATTGAGTTTTAGTTTTTGTTATTATACGTCACAAATAAGTCGGTATAATGAATATTGGAACGACTTGTCCGACTTATTCAAGATGGCGTCCAACAAGTCTGTAATAAGGTATTTGGAAAATGGCCTAGGATTATGAAAATACAGTTTGCGAGATGAGAAGTCAAGACGCACTACAATTGTCAGAAATGACTTTTATTGTGACAGAACAGAAAAAAATTTGTTCCCGCCAATCAAATTGTCAATGACAAATAGAAAACTCAAAGGAAACTAGATTTTCTTTGTAAACTATTACTGTTCGGAATTTCCATTTTTGATGTATGACAAAAATGCCTCGGGATGAGAAAAAATATCTCTCCGAAACTATGAATAAACCGAGTTGTACTTGTAAGCCATATGGTTAGGGGTGACGCATTAACGAAACCATGGTTAACTCGAAACCGTAGTTATGAAACCAGTAATGTGTCTCATTAGATTATTATTTATTATTGCCCATCTACGAGTATGTAAATAGATGTTTTTTGTTTTTTGAAAAAATCTGAGGTTTTTATGCCTAATGGAAGTATTTTTTTATTTTTTTTTTTTGTGGTTGTTGTTCTTAATTTATATTGCTTCCATATGTCCTTTTCCTTTACCAAAATTGTAATGTCAATGAACAAACAAATAAATAAATATTTATAAGTTAAACTTTATTAAGTTAATGTTCTCACCTTCGCGAGTTCAATGTTTGCTGTGTGTATTGACTATACGTAATACATGCATTTATCGGTGCTGTTTACACGAAGTTAACATTGCAACGCAACACTACACCTCTAACGTTTAGACGAAATACGAAAATTGTTGTTACTTGTCTATGTATGAGTAAAATTAGTTTGATTTCGTAAAGACAACTATAAGTGGATCTGACGGCAAAAAAATAAGCTTGCTCCGGATATTTTTGTATGTTAATTTTTATTTTCATAAAGTATGCCGTGCTAAAATTTCATAGAAAAAAATCCCGCAATGAACTTATTTTTAATGCACTAGATGTCACATTCCCAACTTTAACAGTCGTCAATTGAATTTCGAAGTGTTACAACCAGTCTACTTGTGCTATTTTTTTTTAGGCGGTATTGATACTTGTACCCCTGTGCTCTCGTGGAAAAATTTATTACTACGAAAAAGAGTTTACGCGGGTTTTTCTATGAATTATTTATGAAAAGTGATCTTGGAAAGTTTAATATTATTTGTATATTACATTAAAATATAAAAACTATAAATGTATCTACAATTAATATTAAAATTATCAATTTAAAAATGGAAAAAGTGTCTTGGGTGCATCTGAAGCAAGCTTCATTTTTTTCCACTAGCAGCGTTTTCTGTACTTTCCCTAGTCTCAATCATCGAGCAATAAATATATAAGAGAAATCAAGTAGTGCAAATTTTATGGGCAGGTTTTTCCGAGGTTAATCTTATTTTATAGTTTTAATATATTTATATACACAAATTTAATCTTTTTCTATATTTAATCCATATATACGTATATTATAAACATATCGGCATAGTTATTTTATAGTTTATTGTTCTTGTTAGGCCTATACAGATTGCCAAAAGTAAAATAGATTAACCTCGGAATCTCTACATGGTTCCTCTTATATATATTTTGCTTTATGTCTCAATTGACTGGATAAAAATACAAATTTGAAATAAAAGCCTTTTACAAAAAACAAAAATCGAAATCCAACAAATTTTGTTATTTTTTGTCTTTGTATTTGTGATTTTGTGAATTGCAACTCGTCGCTCACCTAAAATTTATGTTGAAAACGTGCAACAAGAATATTTCCCCTCCAATTAATTTATAAGCAAAACGAGGAAATGTTGTGTTGCAGTTGTAACTCGTGTAAACAGCACCATTGATTTTGATATTTTCTTTCAAACAGTTTTTTTGTTTCTTGATGTTTGACGTATTTTCTTGACAATCATAAAACTCATGATTTAAATAAAGTAAACTTTTTTTTGATTTATTTTAACCAAGCGATGCTTTATATCCGTAAGAATCTCGGTAGAACTAATAGGATCGAAGAAGCAAGATGTGCTGTAGTCTTTGTAAACACCAAAAATGAAACGGATGGAAGATCCAGAAAATTGAGTGGATAATTCCTGCGGCACGTTTATAAAAAACTTGTTGAGTTCCGCACAAATCTCTTGCGGAGATGAGCACAGTATCTGATTGATTGGAACCGGTAAATTTAATGTATCGCTATATTGGATGAATACCGCCCTAAAATACCACCAACAACTTGCCACGTATGCTAAGTATTCGTGTATGGTGATTCAAGTGGGCATTTATAGAGAAACTTGAATCACCATACACGAACACTAAGATTACGTGGCAAGCTATTGATGATATTTTAGGGCGGAATTCACCCAATATAGCGATGACTAACGGTACTCACCGCAAGAAATCTCTGCAGAATTCAACAATGTTTTTATAAACGTGACACAGGAATTATCCACTCAATTTTCGAGATCTTCTAACGAAATTTTCGTATTGAACTAAAACTACTAACTAACTTCGTTTTTGATGTTCAAAAAGTCTACAGCGCATCTTGCTTCTTCGAACCTATTAATTCTATCGAAATTCTGCATCCAATCAAGCAATTAAAAAAGAAACGGTCTAAAGGTTTAGACGAAATGGATAATATTACTGTTAAAACTGCTCTTGGTACCGATGTATATTGAAATTCTTATTTAACCTGAGCCTAGAATCTGATGAATTTTCAAACATTTTAAAAACAACTATTGTGATTCCAATTTATCAAAACGATGACGAATTATTGCCATCTTGTTAAGAGGTGGTAGACAATTCTGGGTTACTTTCGACGACCAACTCAGTTTTTTATGGATTCACATTTAAACCACAACTGCTACCCCAATTAGATAGAATGTTAAACTTACTTTGTATGCATTCACCTTAAGGAACGCATGCAAAGTACGCTTGATATTCTCTCCAATTGGGCTAACAATTTCGGTCTAAATGTGAATCCATACAAAACTGAGTTAGTTCTTTTCTCCACAAAATATCAATTTTCTCAGATCGACCCCTTAACTTAAATGGTATTGAATTGACCTTCACTGATAAAGCGAAGTATCTGGCTAGGATATTTAACCAAAGACCACCCGGAACATCATCCGAATAAGCAATCACCTTAAAGCCGCATCCTTTTAGGTTTAATTACAGGTCATTTTTAACCAGTTCCAAACAATAGTGGATAATATCCGACATTGCGATGTGCCACTACATACTCAGAAATCCGCTATAAGAGGACCCACTCAGGTTAGCCGTCACGACCTTGCTTTTAAGAATTTGATCTACCCAGCCCTTGAGTAACTCGGCCACTCACAGAGAGAAGACTGCTCGCGTAATCACCTCTGGACTGACATTGTTAAAAGCCTTATTCTCTATTCTCTATATCCAGAAAAGTTATCATGTGGTATGTTCAAGAGATTTCACGATAGGAGCAATAAGAGAGCGGAAAGCAGTTTCCACAGAACTCCTAAGGTGAGCTTCTATCTGTCTTTCTAAAAAAATTTAAATAAGGCCTAAACCTATTTATATCTCACAGAATTTTATCCCGCTTTTAACCTGGCTTACAATGCCTATGACTCTGTTGTCCCTAAGCCTTTGTGACGAAAATTTGGTGCTATCTGGAAAGTGAGTTTCCAGTAGTAGCTCCGTTACTGTCTACTCGTTACTGTCTAAGAACCATACGGTCGCTGGAGAAAACTCGGAGTGGTGGAATTTAGAAATAGTACTATACGCAGCATAGATGTGCCAGAAGACTCTTGTATTTTATTACAGTAAAGCCTCCAACTATTTGTTTTAGCATTTCTTAATTCGTAGTTGTATGTCTTGAGGACTTTCAGTCGGGTTTCTTCCGGTCTCTATAGATAAGGTTTTTGGTGGGCATTGTCTCCAATTCAAATTGGAAATAACAATAATCGGAAAAAGAGCGAGACAAGTGTAACATCTAGGAAGACATTTAACTAAATTATTAAAATTATTTATTTTTCATATTAATCACATCCGGAAAGTACTTTTTCATTCGGCATGACTGGGACATCGCGCTTCGGCAAGGCAAATCATTTCAAATCGGATTGATCATTTTCTTCTGTTTTATAATTTTTAACTAAATTTTACCTTTTGTAAACCGAAAACCGTTGAATTACTCGTTTCGATCTTAATAAATCTGACCAAAGATAGAACGAATGACCTTCCTTTCGAAAATAGATAACATTATACAGTCGTTAGAGGTCAGAATCCAGCTCTTGCTTCCATAAGCTAGCTCAGGTCTAATGAGCACTTAAAACTCGATGTTTGGCAGCATTTCGTTTGATGATGTTATTACTGACCCGAGGTATTTGAGTTCTTCTACGCTGTCAAAATTATGGTCGCTGATTAAGATATTTGACATAGAAGTGCTCCTAGGTGTTGATACGAGTTTTTTTTACTGATGTTCATTTCCAAATCAAATTTTTGCATAGCGACCACCAAATTGAACAGAACAGGCGCGAGTGCATCACCCTGGCGAACGCCAGATGTTATTTCAAAGATATCTAATACATTTCCTTCGACTACGATTCTACGTATCGACCCAGGCGTCATTAATTTACACAATGAAACGAGTTTCTCTTGTATTCATAGACATATGAGCTCAAAGGTTCTCGCGGTTGATACTGTGTATATGTATAGGTGATGTATGCTCTTATTGTACCCTAACAATTTTCCAGAGTCATAATCATGATGAACCACGATTAAGTGGTTCAACGGTTGAGGCAAAATCAGCACTGGTAGTCGCCGATGATGTTTTCGGCGAAAGGGAAGCGTCTGGCAAGTACAACATTATTCGACACAGTTGTAGTTTTCACATTTTAAACGGTTGCCTTTTTTGTGTAGCGGAGATATGATCGCGTGATAATAGCGACCTGCGGGGATGCCGTCGAGACCGAGTGCCTTCCCATTTTTCAACCTACAAGTGGATGCTTCTACTTCCTTTAATGTGGGATATTCGACCAAGACCACTTCAACCTTTAATAGGGGTCACCTTGCCAGATCGATTTAGCAGATTTTGAAAGTAGTTTTGCCATACTGGAAGAACATCAACCACGTTTGTTCTAACTTCTCCACTCCCGTCTGAAAGCGTTACTTTTTAGGTGGAAGTCTTTAGTGAGATTCCTGGCGTTAGCGAACCGGTCTCCCAAGTTTTCTTGTTCCACTAGGAAGCTTTTCGTTATTAGTGTGCCGGATAGTCAATACGGATAGTCTGTTGTGCTTGTCTTTTGAATGCAGTTGACAATTAGCACTTGTATATCAAAACGACAAGCATGTGATTGCTGTCCATGTCGACACCTCTGTGAGATCTAACATCGGGTTTACTGGGGCAATATCTCTTAGAGATCATAACGTGTTCATTATTAGCCAAAAACGCACTGGATACAACTAAATTGTATATTCTTCTCAGTTCAGTGGCGCGTTGGCCATTGGTGTTAATGGTGAGGTTCAAGCTGTCAGGATCAATATATGATGTATTTTCTGCACTCCTACCTATTTTTATTTAACCATCAGGATGTTAAATTTCTTAGTGTGCAGTCTGACCATGCTTGCGCTCCTACCGGGACTCAAAAGGCGAATAAATAAATCTTACTGACGTTTACAGCAAAGATCTAAAAGGTTTAATTTACCTCATGTAACATTCTTGTGTCAGGCTCGTTCTGAATATAATCAGTTTTGTAATGAATAGGTCGAAAAAAAGAAACCGACCCGTTAATTTAAAACGTAGTCAAGAAAGTACCCTATTGGTAATGTTTTCAAAGTATGTTTTGAAATGCAACTCACTCATTGTTGATGGTATATTTCGTAGTTAAATTTTCTCTAATGTTGCGTTTTTTTGAAAATACTGCTTTAGACCGCGATAAATTATATTTTGATTTTTTAAACAAATTATATAATATTAAAATATTTGTGCTTCGTATTCACTTTATCAAATCCTAAGTGTACGTTTCGACCAAAGAATTCGTGGCTATTTTAGCAAAGCAGCTCACACGGACAGTATACATACCAAAAAAGTTGTGTTCAAACACAAATTTTTTATACACACATATTGAAAAAACAAAGAGAATAGCAACCAAAAAGTACTAATGCCGAGATGTTTTTTGGTTGCTATTTTTACATTAGTACTAAAATATAGAATTTCCTATAGGAAATTTAATATTTGTACATCCCTTCACTCATGAATGACAGCTCTCGTGTTGTGTACATAATTTTGCACACAAAAATCGTTTGTTAATTAAAAATATTAATATAGAATACATATATATTAATACAATAATTAATAATTTTAAATTAATTAGATTTCTTAGAACCCCTTAAAAATTAATGGATAAGATATAGGTAACAGACATGTGGTGGCGAATGACATGGAACAACATTTTGGTGATCGTGGCCATATTTTTACGGGAACTTGATGAAAAAAAGAAGTGCCAAGCCCAACTACATATATTTTATGAGTTATATAAATTAAGTGATTCCAAATAAATATTTCAAAAATAATTTTGTGATTTCTATGTTTTATTTTTATTTATATAAAGTTTTAGACAGCTCCCCATTGCCACCGGTATCGACCCATCGGTCATAAAATATTCAGCTAGCTCACTTCGCACTTTAATAGCTGTTAAAGTTGAATTGTAACTTTCTTGTTTTGAAATAGAAGGATTTTTTTTTAAATAATTAAATAATATATACAAATATTGTATGGAATTTTTGAATATTTGTGAACCACAAAAAAATGTATGAAACGTCAAACTGATTCTAATACTTGCAGAGGGATATCAAATCAACGTACTCACACAAACATAGCAACACAAATTTCACTTTGCTAAAATAGCTACGAATTCTTTGGTCGAAACGTACACTTAGTGTACGGTTCGACCAAAGAATTATTTGCTATTTTAGCAAAGCAACTCACATACATACAAAATAAAATGTGTTCAAACACAAATATTTTTATACACACATATTAAAAAAACAAAGAAAATATCAACCAAAAAGTACTAATGCCGAGATGTTTTTTGGTTGCTATTTTTACATTAGTTCTAAAATATAAAATTTCCCATAGGAAATTTAATATTTGTTCATCCCTTTCACCATTATTGTGACAGTTCACGTATGAAAATAATAAAAAAACCACAAATTGAAAAAATATAAATTTGTATCTTTTTTGGAAATCAATGGACCAACTAGTTTGAGAAGCTTGTCGAAGGAAGCTGGTGACATACGTGTATAATTAAAAAAAGATTCGTGGTCACTAAGACGCATTTCGGCTACCAAATTATGATCACCAAAGTTTGCTCTGCATTCTTCGGTGAATATCGGCCGAACCCACCATTTTGGGCTTCTCCTTTTCATCTTATGAAGTCTTCTTGAGGCCATGCTATTTATGACGATTGCAAGAGCAGCAATACAGACATCTTCGCCTTCAGTATAATTATCATCCATTCCTTTTTATTACTTTATTGATCTATTTAGTAAACACTTTTGATGCACAAAAACACTTTTAAAATTACCAAACAATTTTGACACACAAAATAAACCACTGACGTTTTTGTTGATTTTTATTAATGTCAAAAGTACAAATACACAGCAGAATGATTTACTAATACTACTGCACAAAAAAAAAATCCCTTTGTAAAAATAAGAACGAAATTTTGTATCGAAATGTACACTAAAGAACTTATACTAAGTCCATATCATGCATTGTATTGTTGAAGAAAGTTTATATTTGCTTGTTCTCAACAACTCTCATCAACTTTGTATGTATGTAGAGTACAAGAGAGTTCATCAAAACACTTAATAATTCCTGAACTGATGAAACAGGGAAATTTTTTTAGTACACAATTTTATGATTGTTCCTTACTTCATTTCCAACAGGAAATTGACACAAAAATGACAGTTGTGTTGTTATGCGAATATGCCGGGCCGGGTCGGATAAAATATAAATAACAAATGGACAATAATACGTAAGTATAAGTATTTTGCTTTGTACGTATTCAAAAACATGTTAATGCATAAATTATTTAGAAAAATAAATTATTCCATTTACATTATAGCTACAACAACTCTGACTAATTCAATATGGGTGGTAAAAACAAGGTTATGTTTTCATATTCAGGTCATAAGGTCGAAGGACATATTGTTTTCGTTTCGTTCCGACCTTTAAGTTGTCAAAGATGTCAAAATGTATGGAAAACCGAAAACATGGTCACATTCATTGTTAAGTTAAAGATGGAACCGAACCGAAACAGTTGATCAAATTTCAATCAAAACTTAAACAATAACCTCAAATTATTTATTTTGGCGATTATGGTTATCGTTTTTTGGTCAATGTGTCAATCTTCACCCATTATTAAATTAATTATTAAATAATTGGTTGAATTCAAACTATATTGTGAGAACTAAAAAAAATCGATCTGTCAAATAACACGCAAAAAACTAAAATCGAAACTAAACCTATATGTTTAAAAATTTATAAAAATTTATTGAAATCGGAACAAATCGCAACGAAACGAAAACTAGTGCCTCGACCTTTACTCAGATGGGGCGGTT
Source organism: Nephrotoma appendiculata (assembly GCA_947310385.1). NCBI lineage: Eukaryota > Metazoa > Arthropoda > Insecta > Diptera > Tipulidae > Nephrotoma > Nephrotoma appendiculata. The sequence goes on along the minus strand of OX371224.1, from coordinate 186,958,064 downwards.
AAAAATTTACCCGATTCAAAAACTAACACGGCATGGTGCTTTCGTGAAAATTAAACGAATTGAAGTTATGTTCCGTTTATATCGCGACTTCATTCCTGAAATGTTTTGCGTTTCTCATGGGGCACTTCAATTTATAACCTACGAAGAAATGAAAATCCCATTGACGCAAAACTGGCTATTGAATCGAAATTTAATTCACACATTACAATAAATTTAATGTATCTAATACTTCAGAGCATAATATTTAACTTTTGGTGCAATCTGAAAATTAATGGCAGCTGTATGTACATATCCGTACCACGTGAAAAGGGCCCATCTGCAGGATTAGCATCATTCCTACAAAGTAACTTGGGATTATATAAAACAAACTTGGAGGCATGAAAGCATACCAGGTTTTAATAAAGGTCCAGTGGCATATTTGGCTCATGTAACACAAAATATGATGCTAGTTATGTTAATTTATGAAAAATTTACTGTGTGATAAAGAGAACGCGAATGCAAAATCAAATCGCCATAAAAAAACGTAATATAAGTTAAACAATGAAAATGAAATACTTGAATTTAAAAAAAAAACGGAATCCTTAATATTTGCTGACCAAATTAACTAATTTATTTTAATATTAGGTATATTTTGGTGTTTAATTGCAAACCAAAACTAAAATGTCAAAATGATTGACTTGAAGTTAGTTACAGTTGCTGTTTTAAATTTTTTTTCTAAATTTCCCTGTATTTTCTCTATATTTTATTACTGTCTCGAACACCATATTTCAAAAACACGCACCATAAATATTTCAATGTCCGTTATTTAGAAACTGTAGTTGATCACCACGCTTTCAAGATCTCTAAAAATCAATCATTGTAAAAAATCCAGTGAAAAGCCAATTTTCACTTTATGTTTCCAAACTAGTATTACCAATCGTAATCATGTGATGGAAATTCATTGTTGTGTCCTGCCTATGGTGGAATTTGAACCTAGTACTTACTGGACCAGAAGCCGCTGCTTTAACCACTCGTGACGTGTCGATGAACTTGTTTATAAATTGTCTCTCTTGCTACTCACCTGAAATTTTTAGAAGTCATGGTACAAACATTTTCACATTTCAATAAAATGAAGCTCATGAGAGAATGAAACAGAAATTAAGTATACGTTGGTTGCGTTCAGTTGAGTGGGAATCTGATTGTTGATTTTTAAATTTCTTATATCAGAAGTGGCTATTAAAACTATTGAATTTAGTACTACACTCTTGCTTAAGTATTCCGTTCAAGTCGACACTCACACGCATGCACAGAACTTTGAACTCGCGGCTGTGTATGCGAACTGTCAGTGCCATTTCACAATTAAATTCATTCTAAGTAGGACGTGCAAATTCGTTCTCAAAATAGTTCAAGTGTTTTTTTATTTATTTTTTTTTTACAGCGGAATTACTTTTCGATTACGTCGATGGTACATTCCATAAACCAACTGTTGCGAGTGCAAATTATGCGACGGAAATTGTGACTTGAAAAAGGGCAGACGCAAAAGCAAGGCGGAGAATTTCAAATAGATGCGGAAAACAGTCAATACGGTAAACCGTCAGACGACATGGCGACTTTAATATCAAAATTAATAGAAATTGTACAGCAGTTGAGAGATCACGGAGTCAATTCGCGTTCCGTGAAATAATGAAAATGAAAAGTTTTTTCCATTAGCAATCGAGTAGGTTTGCATTCCCCATAAGAAAATTTGATTTCACACAGTAAAATTTAAAATTTACGTGCGAATAATTCAAGCTACTAGATTGCCAATGAAAAAAACTTTTCATTTTCATTATTTCACGGAACGCGAATTGACTCCCAGAAGGAGACTATATCTGACTCGATGGTAATTTCGAAAATTTTGAATCGATACCTGTCAAATACAATCATTTCAATAGCGTATGGGGGTCTGCAAGTCACAGGGCCAGGTTGAGGAGGGGAAGTGATGATGGCCAAACGAACTTTTCCAAAGAAGGGCAACAACAACAAAAAGAGAAATTAGTCGAATACACCTACAAAGCGGCGAATAAAAGCGACAAGCCGAAAGGCAAGTGCTTTAAGAAAAACGGAAAGGTGACATATCATAGACACAAACTGAGCATGGACAACGAATGATGCCAAATACTGAAAAACCCGAAATGTCGTTGCAGTGGGAGTTCACAGGAAAGGTTTGTTCCAGATGCTTTTCAAAACAGACGAATCACCAAAGTTCGATACTTCTTGTTATTAAAAGATAATTATTCACATTTTCGTTTCTTTTACTTCATAAAACAAAAAGCTGAAGTAGCGAGTTGCATCTAGAAGTGTGTCAAGCTGATACAGAAAGATGATAAGCACAAACTTCGTATTGTCAGGTCTGACAATGGCACGGAATTTGTGAATGCAAAATTAAAGGCATTTTTCAAGGAAAACGGCATTCATCATCAACGAACTGTGCCGTACACACCTGAGCCAAACGGGTGTGCTGAGCGAAAAATGCGGACGATCGTCGAATCAGCGAGAACGATGCTTCAGCCGAAGCACATGGAAAAGAAGTTTTAGGCCAAGGCGGTGAATTTAGCAGTATGCGCAAAATCGAACTGTAACAAGCACGATCGTCGGAAAAACATCATATGAACTGTGGCACGAAGGAAGTCTTCGTGCACATTCCAAAGGAGAAGCGACAGAAACTCAACGCGAAGGCCATCAAATGTATCTTCGTTTGATACGACAGTCGTTCCAAGGCACATCGAGCATCGAACCCAAAAGTTTATCATGCGACGTGGTATTTTTGTTGGAGGAATCCATGGCAACGCCCGACATCGGCTGAAGAAAAAGCTGGCGCGTATGAAGAAAAGGCGATCGCAAGTAACAAGAGCGCAGATGATGGAGACGCAGACGATTTCATCACGCCAGAACAACGTGAACAGCGTGGCGCGATATGCGATCTTGGTAACAGAAATGTTGTCAATCGACGATTGCGCGATCGGAACACAATTACGGCAGCGAAGCGTCTAACAATTTTTGCATCAACGCAACACAGTGCAATGTTGGCAATCAGCGAAAATCCGAGAACATACGAGCACGCGATACAATTGAGTGATCGCAACTAGTGTGAGCGTGCAATTTACGAAGAGCGTGCAATTTACGATTCGCTCATTAAAAATCCTGCATGGACTTTGGTTAAGGTATCAACTAACCAAAGAGTATAATCGACAATCGGTGGGTCTACAAAATCAAGAAGAATCTGAACGGAAGCATTGATGCCTACAAGGTGCGATTTAGAAAAAGATGTATACATGAGCCAACCGTGCAAGCTATCCTTGTATGGACTGAAGCTTGTATGGACTTAAACAGGCGTCACACTGTTGGAACATAAATTCACTGCTTTTGTCAAAAATTTGAGATTCAGAGCGACCGAATCGGATCGGTGTTTTCGTCTGTGGCGGGAGAAACGATATGTTAATCCTTGCAATTTATGCCGTCGACGGTTTGATTCCGGCGGAGGGAACGAAGACATCACGCCGGTCATCGAACATTTGAAAAGGGATTTCGAGATCAAGGTTTTCGAGTTGAATTGTTTTCTGGGACTTGAAATTGATCAGCGATCGGACGGATCGAATCACATAAATCAATAAGGCTACGCAAGAAAAGTCATTGATCGTTCCAACATGACGGATTGCATGCAGTGTCTACTCCATTGGACATTTCACAAAATCTGGCAGATTTTGAGGCCGACGAGGAAGTGGGTTTTCCGTATCGAGCAGCAGTCAGAAGTCTGATGTGTTTGGCCGTCGCCACCAGGCCAGATATCAACTTCGCAGTTGGAAGTGTCAGCCGATACTTGAAAAAGCCAGCTGCAGCACATGTAAATGTAGTCAAACGCATTCTGAAGTACATTCGAGGCTCGATGGACACGGGAATTCGCTTCGAAGGCAAAAACGATCTGAACTTCTGCGGATAAAGTGATGCGGACCACGCCGGCGACATACAAACGGGACGATCGGCGTCGGGCTACGTTTTTTTGTTTGGAGGTGGCGTCATCTAGGACGCCATATAGGAATTGGTCTGGCTACGAAACTTACTGGGTGAACTTCAGCAAATTAAGAGCGATGCGCCCGTACTCTTCATGGACAATCAGGTATCACTTCATTCGTAAAAAATTGAAGACGGAATTTTCGAACTGAAGTATGTGCAAACAAATGAGCAGATAGTAGAAATGATGATCAAAGCGCTATCAAAACCAAAGCATCAATTTTTTGGAAATTGGTGAGTGTCATGCCAAAGAATTAACGTAGTTTTTATTTTAAATGTTGGCATCGACTTGGAACAAAAAGTGGGAGTATTGAATTTAGTACTACGCTCTAGCTTAAGTATTCTGTTCAACTCGACACTCATACAGATGCACAGAACTTTTAGCACGGCTGTGTATGCGAACTGTCAGAGCCACTTCACAATTAAATCCATTATAAGTAGGATGTGCAAACTCGTTCTAAAAATAGTTCCAAGTGTTTTTTTTATTTTTTTTTTTACAGCGGAAATACTTTGCGATCAGAATAATCTCAATAAAAACTGCAGTTATTAAAGGTTACTGTAAAAAAGTTACTTTAAAATCCTGCTCGAAAATATAATCGAGCATCAAACGCTATTTTAACACAGTTTTATGAAAAAATGAAAGTGAAACAAATTAAATTTCCCTTACTGTATAAGAAAAAGACGTGTTATTGTTTTTTTTTTTTACTTTTTACGTTTTCTTGAGTTTCTTGTCTTGATATCAAATGATAATATCGATGGTGGGGCGGCAGCCACAACAGCACACTATACCACTAATATTAGTATAATTTCAAAGTTTTACTGTGAGCCAGTTGAAGTAGTAGTTTGATTTAAGTTTTTTCAGAGTATTGATATTCTCGTGTGTAAGAGATATGCAAAATACATTTCACAGAGTGTACCCCATTCAAATAGATCGAAACGAAAACTATTTATTATCGGAAAAACGTAATTTGAATATTGGCTAATTTTTGAAAACTATGCACATTTAAGTATTTACGATAGTTTTTGCAAAGTAGTATCAGTAACTCTAATAAAAATAGCTATACTTTAAGAATAATAATAATAGTAGTAAAATAATAATCAGTCTATGTTATTATTATTTTAGTGTACAAGTACATGGAAACTGTATTACTTATAAATGCATACATTGAAAAAATACCTTTCTTTTTTAATTGAACAGGGTCGCCCGGTTTGGTTTTCTATATTTTTTTTTAACAATATATTATTATTATGATACATTAAGCTAATTTTTAAGAATAATTGATTCGGCCATAACTCCAAATATATAGGCCATTCACCTAAAATACTTCCCCTTATAGTTGTATATAATGCAAATAAATGCTCTCTGACATTTTAACCAAAATCGAAAGAACTTCGATGATGACAAGATATTCGACAGGTGATGATGAAATCACATTAATTTGATTGAGATAACAAAGTTTTCGTTTTTACGCAACAAATAATTTATATTGCGTTTATTGTTAAAATTTATAAAGCTTTACGATGGTAAAAACGGCGTGGCACTATGCAAAACGAACTTTTACTGTCGGAGTTTATTAATTACCAAAACTACGAGTAATTATACAGCAGACCTCCTAATGTATAAGAAGGGCTTAGAAATGAATTTAGGCATCCGGACAAGATTTACTAATGCATAGAAACTTTATTTCGTTATTCGACCTACTTTAAAATCGTATGTTGCGATGCGAAATAATAGAAAATACCATAACGCGGCATATTGAAGGATGATTTAGAAAACATTATGAATTTTGAGATCTGATAATCAATGGTGTCAAAATACTAATTTAAGGCATTTTAGGTTGTCATACTTGCGAGTTGCGACCTATTATACCCGTACAAAGTTGTAAATATGTAGTTCCAAACAACTGTTAAATTCTCTTCGGTTTCAGATTAATATGTCTCGAAATGCCGAAACTCTTAACTAATATTCTAAATATGATGATATGATTATTACAACGCAGGGCAGTGGTTAAGCTGGTAACCTATAACGCATACTTTCGTTATACGTCCATGCCAAATGTTCTCACAATCCTCTATATATTGCAGCAACTGAATTACTTGAGCACATGCAAACTACCACTACTGAATTCGATTATCACCTAATTATATAGAACAATGAGATACATATAAGACACGAATCCTGAACCTGCCAGGGTCTCTAAAACTACAGGATTAGGAAATGTTAAAGGTTCTAACTTTAAAGGTCTAGTTGAGCGAACTGTCGTTTACAACATACAATCCGGAGTTTTCCTATAAAGCTGCCATCACCAAGTTTTTGGAGTTTGTTAGTAATAGGTTATTAGGAATAGTTTCACCCTCATCCCTTCAACCCATCCTAAAGGTGAGGAGGGGTATATGTGATGGAAACACTTGCATCTTGTCTGTTTTTCTGACTTTTAATGTAAAATTTTATTTCCAATTAGAAATTATTACGGCTTCAAAGATCTTCTGATAAACCTCGATGACTCTAAATTGCTAGTGAAATTAAGATAGAAATATAAAAAATATAATAATTTATTACTCGAACGCTGAATACCTGGATGAAGGAATAATACTTAAAATTAGCCAATCTCTTTATCCAGGAGTACTTACTCGCTCTTCTAGAGTAAAAAACCAACCAAACTGCTACACATAAAGTTATTTTCGAAACAATCCCAATAACCGGCGCGAATTCTCTCTCTGTGAGACCTCTACCATCCACCAAGCGATCCGAACTTTCTTAACTAATATTCTAAATATTTATATAAACGACTCCAAACTTCAATTAAAAGAAAAAGTTGTAGAAAAGTTGTCTTTCAAAATTTGTTAGTAAGGAAAGGGCTAACCTTATAGGTGTAAGATCTTTGGGACTGCAATGAGACGTTTTTCCCGTCTTAGGTATAAATAACACATTTGCTTCAGTCCATTTACTAGGAATGTAACAGTGCTCTAGCCTGCCCTTGAAGATAGCTTCTAACCAGAGTGAGGTTAGTCAGTCGTCAGATTCTGTTGTCCCTAAGCCTTTGTGGCGCAGATTCGGAGCCGACTGGAAAGTGAGTTTCCAGTAGCAGCTCCAAGGAATCTGCACTATTTACGGTCCAAGAACCATCCGGTCGCTGGAGAAAACTCGGAGTGGTGTAGAAGTCTCAGTGGACTCGTGTATTTTAATACAGTGTAGCATTTGTTAAATCGTATTTGTATGCTTTAAGGACTTCCTTGTAGCAGTCACAGTCCTTAGCAGCTTTAGTTTCGTTGCCTCCTTCGTTTTTACGAGTGTTTTGAAGTGCTTTCGACCACCACGGTAGTCGAGGTTTATCCAGGTATACTAAGAGGACACGCACCTAATATGGCCTTATTAAAGGTGTCGGGCGAGAATTCCTGGGAATTTTGACGGTTTTCTATTTCCCGTTTCCCGGGAATTTTTTTATATTTCCCGAGATTCAAGGCTAGTCATCTCATTTAAACAACTATCAAAACACAAAAAGTCAAACCTTGTAGATGTAATGCGAAAACCAAAAACTAATAATTTTTTATATATAGTACATATTTGAATTATTTTGAGTTGACGTTCAACCAAATTCGTTGACAACACTGAGTCTTTTAACATATCAATTGTGAATTGGTAAGTACAGAAACTAGTTGAGAATTGTCATATAACATATATTTTACCGTTCACTTCTTCATACCTATTTGTATTTGTTGAATATCGGTTTGCTCGCATCACACTCTGCGAGTCTGCAATTGTGAAAAATTATCATTGATATTTAATTGTAATTGTAAGTAAGTATTACTAATAGTAGTAGTAGTAATATAAGATTACCTACTAATAACCTTTATTGATTTTTAGTTAAAATATTAAAGTAAAAAGCGATCCCCACCACAAGAAGATCCATCTGGAAGTGTTTGGAAACATTTAAAAAAGATGGAAATAGAGAAAATGCTAAATGCCTGCTATGCTCAAATAAAGTGTACAAAGGATCTTCTACTAGCGGATTGAGACGGCATCTAGAAAATGTACACAACATCAATCAAAACAATCGTAAAGACGACAGCAATATTGCAAGCTGTAGTGGAATCCCCAAATCATTGCGGTAGTGTAACAAAATTTGGTAAAGTTGAGCAGCCGTCTGGGTCTGTTATATGTTTTATGAAACGCCAATAAATGGCGGAAATTGTTGCGAGACTTGCTGCGGCTAATGGTTTTTCGATTCACACAATTTGTAAAAGTAGTGTGATGATTCTTATATATTAGTTTTAAGACTTGGCAAAAAAGAAAATAATTTAAAAGTCTCAGAAAAAAATGAGTGGAAAGTACTGTTGTCTAACTTTAGAAGAATGGACGAGTGTAATTAACCATTGTTACACCAACTTGGAACTAGTCAGAATATTTGGAAGGTGTACAGCTGCAAAAACCATTGAAATTTTTGATACCAATCTCCATGATTTTTGGATTACTCCGACAAATGGCATATCGACGGAGCAGCAGTGATGATAGAATTTGAACGAGGGTCACAATATCAACATCATAATTCTGCTATAATCATGACATTAATCTGGCAAATGAATGTCATTTACAAGAAACGTAGCAATATAACAGGGGAACCAGAACCAGAACCAGAGGGAGAGGATATTAGTGATAGTGATCATGAAGAGGAATACCTTAATGGAGATTGCTCTGAAACTGATGACAATGTGACGAATCCATTTGATTTATTGTTGAACAATCAAATCACGCCAAATGCGCTTTCAAAGTGACTTGAGTGTGACAATTGAAATAGTTCGAAACATTGTAGTTTTTTAAATTTTCACCAATTTTCACAGAAACATAGAAAAGAGTTGAACTTGCTCTTGGGTTGTTGCAAAACCTGAAGGAATAGTATGGACTAAAATGGTTTTTGAACACCATTGACGGGATTCGTGCGGCAATAATTGATTTGGGATCTAATCTACTAATTGAATATAATATCAAAGTCGTATGTGATTTGCGCATTGCTTTGGAACCCGTCAAATTGGCAATTAAAGCGCTGGAAGTCGTGATACAAATTTGCTCACTAAAAATAACATTGGCCATTACACGTCCCGGGAATTCCCGGGATGTCGGGAATAAGATTTCAAAATTCCCATTTCCCGGGAATCAAATGATCCCGGAAATAGTGACCCTCTAATCAAGCTCTTGTGTTGAACCAGGTGGTTTGAAACTGGTACTGGTAGTGAATTACTTAGAATATAATTCAAAAATATCCCAGTCGGTTTCCTCCGGTATATAGCTTGGTTTTTTGATGGGCTTTGTCTCCAACTAAAATTGGATATTCCGACACCTTCAGATTCATTAAACTACACTGCTCGTCAAAAAAACTCGGACACTTGAATTTCTTCGTATATCTTCAATTTCTAGAGCAATTACGCTATTTTAATGGCACTGTCATGTTAAATAGTACATAACCGAAAAATAGGTGTAACAGAAACTGTATTTTTTTATTTAAAATCCAATCACAGCAACAAAGTGTAATAAATGAAAAATATTCAAAATTTCGATTGTTACGTTTCTAAATAAATGGGCATCTATCAATTGTTTTGAAACATTTAAAGTAGCATTTATTGTTAGTATTATTATTACAGTTAACGTTAACAGTGCTAAGTTATTATTATTAGGAAATATTATAATTATGAAACCAGAAAATATCGCAAAAGTAATCGGTTTGAGTGAGGATGGCCGTAGCGTGCGTTATATTGCTGCCCACCTAAATTTCCCTCGAAGTACAGTTTAATACGCTATTAAACGATATCGTAAAACTGGTCAGTATGAGCGAACGGTTGGATCAGGTCGTAAAATAGCAATAAACGAGCGGAACGATCGGTTTATGGTATCAATGGTACTGCGAGATTGTTTCCAAACAGCTAGAATCGTCGCTGGTCGATTGGCACAGGTACGTGGTGTCAATATTTCAGTTAGCACAGCATCGCGAAGACTAAATGAACATGGATTGCAGTCCAGGAGGGCTGCTACATGGCCAGAGCTTCTCCCAGCTCATCGAAGAAACCGTTTGACTTTTGCTCGTAACCACGTCAGTTGGACTACGGACGACTGGAAGTCCGTGTTGTTTACTGATGAATCAAGGTTCAGTCTGCGATCACCGGATGGACGGGAAAGAGTATGGCGGCGATCCGGAGAGCGATATTCACAATGTGCCATATCCGCAAGAGTCCCATTTCATGGCCGCTCACTAATGGTGTGGGCAGGCATTTCTATAGACGCCCGTCCGGACCTTGTATTTCTACGCGGCGGCACTATAACTGCCCAAAGGTATATCGTGGAATGTCTAGAAGATTTTGTGGTTCCATACGGACCATTTATTGGACAGCAATTTAAACTAATGCATGATAATGCCATGCCCCACGTTGCAAACGTGGTCAACAATTATTTGGATGAGGTGGGAATTGATCGAATTGTTTCGCCCGCTCGCAGCCCTTACATTAATCCCATTGAGCACATGTGGGATATGCTAGGGCATCGTTTAAAGCAAAGGGAAGTCGTTCCAGAAACCTTGGATCATCTGTAATCAGCTCTGCAGGAAGAATGGGAAATGATACCTCAGGAGTATGTTGCAAACCTTGTGCACAGTATGCCAAAAAGAATGCTAGATGTGATCGGAGCTCGTGGCGGAAATACTTGATACTAGAGTACCGACCACTTAGATTGATTGTTGGTTTTTATTTAAATAAAGATGAAGATATATCAATATCCGTTTTTCGGTGATTTTGTTATTTCAAATATTTTGATCCTTTTGGCGCACATTGTATTATTTCGTACAACCATAACGCGAATAATGCGAATAGTTACCGATAACACAAATATTTACTGAAAAAATGTAGTGTCCGGGTTTTTTTGACGAGCAGTGTATATCCAAAGAGTATATGCGATAAGTGTAATATCTAGTACTTCCTATCTATTTCTAGTTATAAATGTTGGATTACAGCCAATAATAGTGTTTTATGACACCCATTGATCCAGATTTGTTCAATGGAAAACCTGATCCGAAATTTGTTTTATATCAAAAGTTCTGATTTAAAATCTAGTAAGTGCCTTTGCGTTGTTTATGAAACATGAACTGGACCGGATCAGATCAAGCATCAAGAAACACAGATATTGTATACATATGTTAGCACAATACTATAAGAAAAAAATCAAGCAGTAACTCAGCTCAATATGAATTTACATCACATTCCAGAGTGGCCCCAATTTTTTGTTTATGAGCCTCCTTTAATGATTTTTCTAAAATAGCAGGTGGGATATCTTCCCAATCACCCACCTTTCAGAGTTGATATTAGCTAGAGATTTTGGTCATCCATCTCAAGTAACCACATCTGGTTTACTGTAATTTGATAACAGAAAGATATTCAGATTATTTTTGGTAAGAATGCAGGAACGAGTTTTACCTACCTTCTTCGCATATAGCACTTGGCTCACCATTGAAACATAGCTAATTAACCCTTTAGATCTCACCAGCGACACTTTATTACACTGATTGGCCTTCAAATGACGCAAAAAATGGAAAATATAGTTTAAAAATTTCGATTTTTGTCGTTCGAAATTTTGTTTTCGTTTTTCACGCCGCAATGACGAATGATTTATTTTTATTTGTCCCTATAGAAGGCAAATCATTTAATAAATAATGTACCAAATGTTTATGAAGCATTACAGGAAATTTAGTCATTATTGCACCGCATAACGTAGTGACGGTTTAATATAAAAATATATGTCTATTCGATTTGGACGAACAATTAGAGCTTGAGGGTTTTGAGAAACCTTTTGGATGTTCTCTAGAGGATATCCTCACTCAAAACATCCGCATTTATATCAATCATCTTGATTCGATTCTACCCCTAGAGCACCAACATTAACATCAAAATAAAATTGATTTAGTGCTACTGAATATGTTGCCTGTACCAACGCGCTCGCTAGAGATTGAGTCAAATGTGCAATTTCCAATCCAGTAGTTTAGAGATGTTGCCAGAGAATTCAACATGACCGTATCCATCTTCATAACCACGATTGCAGGAAATTATCATAACCAGAAGCACATTTTTCTTTGAAATTTCCAATTATAACACGATTAATTTCATGTTAGAACTGAGCCCTCACAAATTAATACCAACATTTATAAAGAATTTATGAATTTGTTTACAACTAGTTGCTGATTATCAACAACTAACAATCAAATCTCGAACAAAAGTCAGCCTCACCAGAATGCTGGGATGGTGTATTGTTAGTTAAGATTTCATTTATGAAATATTATATATTATTTGTAATCAAAAATGATAAACACGCCAAAGAAAATACTATAGCTGTCTATGAAACAGATGAAGATGAATTGGCATATGAAACGAGTTTTATACGAAGGCAAATGAGAGACCACTGCAACCCGTTAAAACATCCAACGTAATCAATCAAGGGAAAATGCAGGAAAATCAATCAATACATAAAGAGATACCACCTCCACCCATTAACATACTTAATGTTAGTGAATACGAAACAATTAAAAAATAGTGAAGCTCGTTCGAAACGATAAATATAAAGTCACTGCGCTGTATAATAACGTTTTAAAAGTGAATGCACTTGACCCACAAACATACAGGATGTTATCAAATGCAATCACCGCTCAAAACATCGAAAACAAAGCTGAGCAACCAATTAAAGGCATGGCCAGAGGGCTACATCATACATGCCCCAACGAAGAAATAATTGAGGAACTTAGCCAGAAGGGATTCAAATTTCTAACCGCTGTGAACATATTAAAGAGAAAGTTCACTATAAGGCAAACGGTGAACGAGAAACAACCAAAGTTGGCCTCCCACTTTTACATGCTAACATTTGAAAACGCTGAGAGCATTGATAGGGTATATGGAATCAAAGCAATCCTTAAGGAGACATAGCACCTTCAAATTTGAAAAATAAAAAAGTGTTTCAAAGATTTTTTTTTTTAATGGAATAAAAGAGATATCTTTTAATGAAACTTTCCATTGACATTTTATTTAACTGAAACTATCCAAAAAAAAATTTTTTTGATTTTTTTTAGCGCACTGTCGTCTGCTACAAGGGTTTTCCAAAAACACTGAAAATTCGCGGCGTGCATCATAACTACCCCCTCCCCCCAATTAGTTGTAACTCAAAAAATTGAAAGCCGATTATTCCTTCCGTAGTTCATTCTGAGCAGAAATATGTGTAGATCAACGTGTTAAAATTTTAGAACGATTGGATAAGTAGTTTTTTCTCAATCTTGCACGCCAACTTGAAAAACGTCATTTCGAGATAAACGCGTTTAAAGTTCGTCATTTCGAGATAACCGCATAAAAAAACGACTTTGGCGCGCTTCGAAATATCAAGAACGCACCGAGTCAGGAAAACCATGTCCTGCAAAAAATACTTCAGAAGCTAAACGCTATCAATTCGCATCTGGCTGGGCAGAACCAAAGACTAGAATCTATGGGCGAGCTACGGAAGCAACAATAACAGCGACTAGGAGCGTGTGAAAAAAGGAAGTATGTTCAGCAATATGTATTCTTAGACGTAGTCCAAGCATTTGATAAGATTTGGCACCATGGTCTAGAATTTAAGCTCCAACGAGATTTGCCAAAACAACATTTTGAATTGCTAAAGTCATTTGTCTTACATCAACGACCGTTACTTCCGGGTGAGACAGGAAGGGGAATACTCTAAACTGAAGAAAATATTGGCAGGGGTTCCACAAGGCAGTTCTAGGCCCCGTACTATACCCCTGTATACATGACTGTACTGATGACACAGCTGTTATGACCACCGATGCTAGTGTCGTTGAGTCCACAAGAAAACTACAATATGCTATTGATATAGTAAATAACTGGACAAAACAATGGAGAATAACACTTAACGAATCGAAAAAACACATATCAACTTTACAATTAGGACATTAGAATATATTCCGATTAGACTGAATTCACAACAAATTCCATATTCTTTTCATATTCTTCCATCTTAAAAAGAAAAGGCAAGAACTGAATTTAAAATTCAGAAAAATGCACTGGCTTATTAGGAGAAACTCCGAACTGACAACGCACAACAAACTACTGTTATATAAACAAATCCTAAAACCCATCTGAACATATGCGGTATTCAGCTTAGCATTGTGAATGCCCCTTGGCAAGCATGACAACGAGGAGCTGCGGAACCTACTGGATCGCACCAATGGACCAAAACGCTTAAAAAGAACAAAGCCTTTAGAATTAGTGGTTCCGTGAGCCGCTTAAATCAAAGGACTGACAGAGCTGGGATGAACCGATAGGTCTCATCCCACAAGAATACTAGTACTTAACTAATAAAACAATTACTAGATAATCCATATGATTAGTTGTAATATTATTCAGTATAAAGATTTCTTAAAATAAAAAAAATTAAAAAAAAAAAAATGTATGAGACTCAGACATATTTTTAGAATTCGATTTGCTAGCACAGAAGTGTAATACTGTTTCTTGAATTTTTCGATTTTTGGAAATTTTTTAAACTCTCGTTTAAATGCATCATATATTCCTTAAAATAAATGTTCCCGGTATACTTCCTAGTTAGTCTGTAGAATCTATCCAGGTCTTTCATTTTAAGGCTGTCAAAAAATCAACTTTTAAACACAAAAAGTTCCCAATTAACCTAATTTGTTCTTTAGGATGGGATTATATGGATAACTAGTTGACCCGGCGAACTTTGTCTCGCCCCAAATTACTCCGTCCGAGCAAACACTTTTGACCTTCACGAAAATTGAATTTAATGAGAGAAAAATCAAACAACTCAACACAATTCTCATTAGACGTTTGAGTTAGATGATTGAGTGGCCATTCCATTCACTTTTTCATCGAATTCAACACTAAAGGTAGATTTATGGTTGCGTTCGTTCGTTTGGTCATTTGTTCGACCAATCATCTTTTGTACAAAAATCCAGAATCATCAATTTTGAGCAATATGATTGGTGGAAAAAATTGTCAGAATGAGCGAACGAACGCAACCATAAAGGCGGCATAATGTATTGAAAAGTCATTAAAAGGTCGATTCAAACTTAGGCAACTATCGAAAATTTAGTTGTTTTTTGCAAATTGACTTTGTAATTTGTTAATCGTCATAGTGAACGCCAAAAGAACGGGGAACTAAATGCACTTGTTTTTACACCATTTTTATAACTAGATAAGATTGTCAAAATTCTACACAACTTATATTTATAGTAGTCCGCAACCAACGCCATCTATTGAAAATAATCTGAAGTGGCTATTTAAATGAATGATCATTGTCAAAATACAATTTTCATCGGCGGTGTTAAGTATATTTCCAAACAAAATTCCTTTACAAAACGCAATTTTCGATTTTCCGATTTTGTTTTTTTTTGATTTTTCGGTTTTCCATTTGGTTTCGATTTTTTTCGTGTTTACGGATTTTGGATAAAAACAAAGTAGCAGTTTGGATGTAGCCTTCGGTGGGAATCGAATTCAGTACCTCCCAATCCAAGCGCCGATGCTTTAACCACTGCACCACCTGTCTCATAAAAATTGTACACACAAAATTCATATCAAAATAGCTCTTTATTCGATTTTTCGGGTTTTTAGACTTTTCCGGTGAATTTTTTCAAAATTTTCTTTCGTAAGAACCATCTCCTGGCAATTACAAACACAATAAAAAAAGATTAAGCCAAATCGGTTCAGCCGTTCTCAACTGATGCGCGCACATACATTTTTTGCACCATTTTTATAGATATAGATTAAGGGTTTAATACATTTTTTTTTTATTTAAATTATTACAACTGAATACAATTCATCTAGTAATTTTTCTTTCTTAATTTAGTCACTTGTGAATGAGAAGAGGCCCATTGGTCAGCTCCATTTATAGGTTTGTAGGTGTGCTGGTTGTTCATATGCGTACACGTTCCACCTGGATGACCACCACTACCGAATTGAGGTATTATTGTAATTAATTATTTGACTCTCATACGTATTACTATTCTGACTCCATGTATTATTTTTACTATTTACATTAAATTGTTATTTACATTAAATTATTTTAATTATTATTTATGAAAAATAAACTAAATGAAAATTATACAATGTGAGTTTTTCTTAATTTATTTTTAAAGCGCGATACAAGTTAACGACAACTTGTATCATGTAAAAACACCGAGAGAATGCCATCGTCATCCTCTTTACCTTCGTTTCTTTTATTCGGCCGTACATTCGATTTCATTTCGGCCTTTCGTTCTCAATTCAAAATGTTACCCGATTATGTGGTGTGAAGTATGTCGTTTAACCGTGAACCCTTGAAGCCGAATTTAAGAATGCTGGAGGCAGCCACAGGTTATTTACTGAATTATAGTCTTTGCTATGGTGTCCTTAATCCATTAAATCAATTGGTTTCGTTCACTGCAATCGTCTTACTGCATGTGAAGTGTCCAACATACCACGAAGCTCTTCATTTACGTGTTGATAGACACGTTGTCTATGAATTAATGCAAATTTTTTTATTTCTTCTTGAACCGTCGGGATATTTAGGTCCCTATGAAGGCCATCATTCCTAATGTACCACGGAACGTTAACTATACCACGTAGCACTTTGTTTTGAAAAGTTTGGGCGCTCCTTCAAAAGTTAACTCAATTTTAGAATCAAAAAAAAAATCTATTTTGCTTGCCAAATCCCGTTTTTTATTTTCTTTTTCTTTTTTCTGTTTTTTTGTTTCTAGAATTTTTGGAATTGGGCCTGCTCAATTGAATTTGACCATTTCACAATCAATAATTGTAAAATTTAATTTTCAACATTGGAATTATATAAATACGTTCTTTTAATAAAATATATTTTTGGTCGTCCTGAAAAGAACGTTTGGGTTTTTGACGTCATTAATAGATTCTATATAATCCGCTCCTACGTGCGGCACGCAGTGCGACATGTTTGCTGATCCCGGCTCCTACGTCCCCCGAAGTTCAAATCTAAAGCCCCTCGGAGGGCTAAGCGGGGGGGAGCGCAGCGACCTCCCGCGTGCCCGTGAGAGTTATCGAAGCCGTTAGCCTCTACAATTATTGCATTTCAAAATGTTGTGCATTTCAAAACCTTGTCGAATGATTGACAATAATGTGTGTTAATAATACATAATTAACAAAAACTAACTAACTATAGCAAAAAAATAATCTCGTAAACAAACAAAAAACACCACCATAAAAAAGAAGAGAAACAAAATTTCCTTTACTTCATAAACAAACTCAAAAAAAAAAATACGAAAACAATGTAACGTGTGCTAATGATAATAAAACGAAGTTTGGCAAGCAAAATAGATTTTTTGTTTTGTTTTTGAAATTGAGTTAACTTTTGAAGGAGCGCCAAAGTTTGTATTATTTTGGTGTTGGTTTTCTTTGTACAGCCCCAGAGCTGTATTCCGTAAGTCCGTACAGGCTTTAGCACCTGTTGATACAATAGCAATTTATTTTCGGTTGACAATTCCGAATTTTTCCCGAGAAGCCAATACAGTTTGCGATATTTGATATTAAGCTCATCTTTTTTCTTTTTAACGTGCTCTTTCCATCTGAGCCTGGTATCTAAGGTCATCCCTAGATATTTAGCATTATTTGCATACGGAATCTGCTGACCGTTAATGATTACAGGTTTATAACTGACTTTTACATTGGTGACATTCATATGCGTGGATTTCGATTCATTGAGCCCGATACGCCACATTTTTGTCCATTTTATGATTTTGTCACATGCTTCTTGGAGTTTCGTTGTCGATTCCTCGATAGTGTCTCCTACTGAGAGAACTGCAGTGTCATCAGCAAATGTTGCAATGGTAACATCGTTTAATTGAGGTAAATCTCTGGTGTAGAGCAGGTAAAGAATAGGTCCCAAAACCCTACCCTGCGGGACTCCTGCCGAAATCTATTTTAGCTCGGAATATTCATCTTCATATTTCACCCTAAAGTGACGATTCTCTATGTATGATTTTAAAATCATATAATATTGTTTTGGTAAATCTCTATGTAGTTTGAAGAGTAAACCTCTGTGCCACACCTTATCGAAGGCCTGCGCCACATCTAAGAAGATACTAGAACAAACCTTTTTCCTTTCTAATGTATTCTCAATGACATCTGTAAGCATATGGACCTGCTCAATAGTTGAGCGTTTCTCTCTGAAACTAAACTGATATTCTGGGATAAGGTTTCTTTGTTCTACGGTTCTTTTCAATCTTTTGAGCAACAGTCTCTCAAACAATTTCGCTAGTGTTGGTAGAAGTGAAATTGGCCGGTAGGATTTTCTATCATTCGGTGGCTTGCCCTGTTTGGAAATCATTATTACTTCTGCTACTTTCCACTGCATTGGCACATGCTTTTCCCTGAGAATCGCATTGATTATGTGCAGTAATTTACAGGTACCTTTTTCAGACAGCTCCTTTATTATTTGCCCTGTGATCATATCATAACCAGGAGCTTTCTTTACTTTTATATTCTTAGTTTCAGCTTTTGATTCTTTTAATGTTACAGGCCTGATCTCAGTATCAGCAGGGTTTTCGTCATTGATCTGCTGACCTATAGGTTGAAATGTTTCTTCAAGATGTCAGCAAACAGGTCAGCTTTATCTTTCGCACTTCTAGCCCATTCCCCATCGTTTGTTTTGATTGGGGGGATCTGCATTTTTGGTCGTTTTAACCCTTTTGTTGCTTTTCAGAGGGAATAGTCGGTATCTTTAGTTGGAGCTAAGGAACAAAGGTATTTTCCAATTGTTTCATTTTTCACTTTTTTTATGAGTGCCTTTAGTGTGATGCACGAGTTGTTTAAGATGGTTTTATCTTGCGGCGCACGCGAAGTCTGCCATTTCTTTCAGGCTTTTCGTTTTTCCTGCACTAGTTCTCTTACTTCTATTGAGTAAATATAACGAAGTTTTCTTTCCTGGATGATAATTTGGGGGTGCATTCCCAAGCCGACCATTGTATGACATCAATGAGCTTATCTAGTTCTTCTTCTATTTCATTTTCACTTTTGATTGGCACTTGACGTTCTATTTTTTTCTCTACCAACTGCCTAAACAGTTCCCAATATGTTTTGTTGCTTGTGAGCTGTGGTGAATTGGTTTTTTCCATTACATTTTCACTAACCGTCATAATACGGTATACAGGAGAATGATCAGATGTTAGACTTTCATCATTTTCTAAGAAGATGTAGCGTTCCGATATGCCTTTAGTGATGTAGAAATCTATTAGATCTGGGATTTTGTTAGGATCAGTTGGCCAGTACGTTGGTTTCCCTCCTGAGTAAAATTCACAGTTTGAGTATTGGCCAGGTGCAAGTAACTCTTTGCCTTTTGGAGACGTTAATCTTGAACCCCAGAAGGTATTTTTTGCATTAAAGTCACCTCCAATAATGAAGTTACTTCCTAATTTCTGGAACAAGTTAATGTAGTCTTCTTTCTTTAGGTTATACCGTGGGGAGCAATATATCGCATATATATTACAGGTGTTGTGATAACCAAATTTAACTGTCACGGTGGTTACTTGCATGGATTCTTTTTCTATTTTTAATTCTTCATGATGTTCGATATTATCTCTAATAAATATAGCTGACCCTCCTCTTGCTCGTTCTGCAGGATGGGTGGTATGGTAACAAGTATGTCTCCCGATTGATACGTAGGAGCTGTTGGTAAGATGTGTTTCTGATATTAAGCATATATCAATTTTCTCCGTTTTTAAAAATAGTTCTAATTCTTCTAGGTGTTGTGTTAATCCGTTTGCATTCCATATATGGCTATTCTTAATGAGTAGTTTTGATGTCTGGTTTCTCCTCCGGAATTATGAATTGAACTATTTATTGCATACATTATTTATGTTTAACTATTTTGGAGCTTTGTATTTCCAGCAGATTAAGTCGATCCAGAATTAACTTATTTAGCTTATTCTGTTCCTCAAGGCTCTTTAAAATTGCTTGGACAGTGTTTTTGAAATTTTTAGTACCGTTGGTCTCATTTTCTTTCGAATTTGAAGCGGCCTGAGCATATGTGTAATTCTCCCTACGCATAGATGCTTCATTTCTTGCTCGATCCTTGTTTGGATGACTTAGAAGGGGTTTGCGTACCTCATTTTCTGTAGCTGCTTGGCAACCTCACATCCTCGGTAGCTTGCTGGATGTTGCCCATAACAATTTATACATTTTGCTGGTACTTCTTTAGATAGTTTGCAAGTTTGTGTTGAGTGCTTTTCAGCACATTTCACACATCTTGGATCGCGCGCGCAATATCGTTGCGTATGGTTATAGCCTTGGCATTTTTTACATTGTACTATTCTTGTACTGCCTCTTTTAACAGCTTCGATCTTTACTCGCATGTTGAGTATGCAGGTTATATTGTAAATTTTTTCTATTTGCTCGGATTTATCAAAGGTTAGCATGAACAGGGGAAGCCCTCTTTTTGAAACGGGTTCTAGTCGGTTCTCCCCGCTACGTCTCTCTTTTTTAATAATGTTCACGGCATCAAGGATTTTAAATCCTTTATTTTCTAGGTCCTCCATTATTGAATTAATTTCACAGGTTGGATGTAGTCCTCTTGCCATGACCTTGATGGGACGATAGTTTTTATTTTCGTACGTGTACCACTGATATTTTTCCATATTCAGCTTCATTGACAAGTTTCTGTATGCGTTTGGATTTGAAGTGTTAATCTTCCATACATTATTGTTCAGAGCAGTAATTTTATACTCTTGTTCCGTAACATTACTCATTACACTTTGGATTTCTGAGTAGTTGCTTACTCCTACTATAAAAATCGGTGGTGGGGCTTTTACCTTTGGCTGTGCTTCATTTTGTTGAGCTGGTTGCAGTTTGAATGATTTTTCTACTTCTGATGTGGACTCAGCGTCATTTATTGGTGGAGGTGGTTTTTCTTTTGGTTTAGCTGCTTGTTGTTGTTCTAGAGCTTGTTGTTTATTGATGATTAATTGTTTTCTAGAAACCTCTTTTGAAGTTGATGGTAAAGTTTCTGCCATTTCTGGTGAGTGTTGAGCTTTCCTTTTCTTACTTGGTCTTTTACTCCGTTTCAACATCCAATTTGTTTCTCTTTCTAATTCTTCTTCATCCGTATGGAATGGATTAATGTCCTCATCGATTGTAGGGCTGGATGTCGTCCCAAGTTCTGCACGTGTTTCAACTGCTTTTTTGAGTTCGCTCTAGAAGATCTATATACCATCACAAATGTCAATCCCACTTGCAACTAATGCTCTCTGCTAACCAACCAATGAGGTTCTGGCGGCCCTGAAAACAATTGTTTACATCCAGTGATGCCCCAACTGCTCAGTTTGCTAATCTTCACTCTAACGAGGCCAACAAGATCACTATACATATACATTTCGCGACTCAGCACCCGAAGAGCTTATAAGAGAAACTGATTGAGTGCTGAAACAGAAGGACCTATAGAAATAAACGAAGGGCAGAATTCTCGCCAGAAGGTGGGGAGCATTTACAAGCAAAAGTTAAGCAAACTACATTTGTACCTCAACAACACCAGCAACATAATGTGATTGGCATTACAAAGTTTGCGGATAATCCAGGTGTAAAGAAATTGATGTCCACAAAAGACTATAGAGTCATGACATTTAAAAATTTTGCTTGGAAGCTTTAGCCACAAAGCCCACAGAAGGAGATAAAGAGTGGTATACCTACAATAAAAAACCCAAGAAATTAAAGTTATGGCCCAAGGTCGTTATCCCACATACAATATGGATGATATATATAATAGAAGAGCTGAAGATGAAAGAACTGAAAATTGAAGACGCAGTAAATATATTTAAACGGGAGAAAATTGAAAATACCCAAGGAACCAAGATCATTAAAATAGGACTCACACTGTTCATGTTCACATTCAACAAAAGCAAAAAAATTGAAAATATTTTTAATATCAAAGCAATTTTGAATATGAGGGTTAAAATAGAACCACTGAAAAAGAGCACGAGATTAATACTTCACTGAGAGAAAAGCTTGGGTTAAAAGAAACAAAAATCTGAGTATATTTTGCAAAAATCTTGGTGATTTTCGATCCAAAAAAACCTCTTAGTTAAAAAAACGAACAAGATCTTAAATGAATTAAATTTTAATTTTAAATAACCAAATCGTGGTTATTTAATTTTTAACTTAGTTAATTTAACCAAAAACATTTGGTTGTTTTAATGGATATAAGTTGAAAAAAATTGGTAACAGTGGCCAATGTTAAATCGACCAAGATAATAAATTATTTTACTATAATGACCTGTTAATTTTACCAAATTTTCTTAGTAAATGTAACCAGGGAGGTTAATGTTGAAAACGTTTTAGGTTGAAACAACCAATTATTTGTTAATGAAATTCTTTTTAAAATACACACAGTAGTCTTACAGAAAGTAAAACTTTATATTGGTAAATATAACTTCATGCTTTGATAAAATCGACTTTTTACCAAGACGTTGAAACTTGGAAGTTTGGTTTCAAACTAAAAAAAAAACATTGAATTCTTTATCTTAAAAAATTTAGTCGTCTCATCAGACTGCAGTAACCAAACTACACAAATATTGAAAATACTTTGAACTTACATTTAAAGTTTGGGATATCCATATAGATGGGTGAATGAGTGCGTGGATGTTGGAGGGGGCGGGGGCGTGGAAGGCGGGGTACTCGGTGAGCCAATGGGCTGGATTAAGGTGTTATGCGACCCGTGCTGATGATCGACTAGACTGGGGGCTCATTTAACAAAGCCCAGTCATGAACGGAGCCCTCTGGATACCTGGCGACCTCCAGTTGTATTTAGCCTTACCTGCGTATACGGATCTCTGCGCAGGTGGACGTATTTCTCCGATACTCGTGGGAATAAATGGAAGATTCAGGAAAAAATAATAAAAACAAGGGGACCCGTACCCGTATTTTGTCGCCCCGGTGGCAAAGTGGTTAGCATACTTGCTCCAGCGACCGGAGGTCCTGGGTTCGATTCCCGGTCGTGACAAGGAAAAAATGTCACGGTTGGTTTAGGATCAATGAATTAATCACTCATTATCCGAAATGAAAATATGATTATGAAACCTCATGTGAGGCGGCCAAATCCCTTGATGGGATATAGTGCCAGAGAGAGAGAGAGGACCCGTACCCACCAAAAACCGGAAAGTACTATAGAGGGGAGTAACTCTAACCAGAAAGGTGGGGCTCCCTCAACTGAGGCAGGGGTAAGCAACACCATGGCATCGAAGCCAGGTGGAAGCGGAACTGCCAAACAGAAGAGCGGGAGACCGAGAGAGATCCCCCCAGCAAAACGTCGGTACAGAGAGAGACGGTCGGCATTTAGAGTTCTGGAGAAACTGGCTGCGACCCCTGAGGGGCAGCTTACAGTTGTGCAGAAGGAATCTGTAGCATGAGCTAAGAAAACTGTCGGCTGCGATAGCTCGGAGAGGGCCCTTGTGTCTAAAAGACAGAGGTCCCAGGATGAGCTTGAAGCAGAAGGCAGTAAGCGGGCCAAAGTGCAAGCAGACATGACGTCGGGTGCTCCTAAGGAGCAGAAATTATTCAGTGAAATCCTGAAGGAGCACGTGCTGGTGCTAGCCGTCATTGACAAAGGTCAGGAAGATGGGAGCATCACGTCGGAAAAGTGGAGGGTAGTGTTTAATGCACTAAACTCCAATTTCTTGAGGATCCTGAGAGAAAATCCTGGTTCCCCCCGTCCTGCAGAGATACGGGATGGCACCAAGGGCGCGTTAAGCTAACTGCGTGCTCGGATCAGAGATCGGTCGATCTCTATAAAAGGGCAGTGACCGAGGTAGGCGAGGTGTGGCCGGGCGCGAGGCTTGAAGCGGTCAGCATCGGGGAAATCCCGAGCAGGCCAAGGGCACGCGTCTGGTTACCAACCGAGCCGGACAAGCCAGAGGAGGTCATTGAGATTATCCGGGCCAGTAATCCCGATCTTCCAACGGAAGGATGGAGGATTGTGAAGCAGGAGGAGGCCAAGAGGGGCTTTAGATTGGCAATCATGCTGATCAATAAGGAATCCTTGGCTTCCCTTGCTAGATCTAAGGGAGTGATCAACTTCGGTTTCGGGTCGATCACTCTTAAAGTTTATAGGAAAGACGAGGTCGATAAGGGTGCGGAAGACCAGCCTGGGGGCGACGGCGAACGGCCCCTGCAGGAAACGGTCAAGCGGGCTGTGGACGACCAGAGTAGCCGTTCCGATATTTCGGACGAAGTGAAGTTGGTGATGGGAGGCAGCCTCCTCTCTCTGAAGTCTGATGGGGGCAACCCGTCGAACACACGACGAGAGGGGGTTGGCGACCAAACCAACGAGCCAGATGACACTATCCTGATACAGGGAGAGCATGAAGTGGTAAGTAAGGTAGATTACAATGGTTAGCATTGTACAAATAAACCTACACCACACGAAGGCTGCCTCGGCAGCTCTCGTGCTCAGACTGACTAAGTCAGATGAGGACTTGGTGTTAATCCAAGAACCTTGGATTAACAATAACAGGATTTGTGGCCTCAGAATAAAAGGGTATAAATTATTATACTCAAGCAATTCTGAAAAGATCAGATCGTGTATATTAGCGAAAAATAATTTGAGTATTTTTCTTCTTCCACAATTTAGTAGCGGGGACGTTACGGCGGTGAGCGCTGAGGTAGGCTGTGAAAAACTATGGCTAGCCTCAGCCTATATGGATCGCGAGAAGGAGGTTCCACCGGATAACCTGGGGGAACTGATCCGGGAAGCAGGTCAGAGAAAGGTAGGTGTGATACTTGGATGTGATGCAAACGCGCATCACACAATCTGGGGAAGCACAGACATTAATGAAAGGGGTGAGTTATTTTTTGATTACTTATTAACTAACTAACCTTGTAGTTTGCAATATTGGGTGTGAACCAACATTCATTGTAAGAGATCGACAGAAGGTTCTAGATGTAACCGTCAGAAACAATTTTTGATATGATCAGTGGATGGAGAGTGGCGAAGGAGCACTCATTCTCTGATCACCGATATATTACATATAACCTCAACATCAAACCTGTTGCCCGGAAAGCCTTCAGGAATCCCAGAAGGACAAACTGGAACAAATATGGGGAGGTGTTGAAGGAACTATTGCCGCTGGAGGTTCCTGGACTTCCGGCGACAGTAGAGGAATTAGATGGCATGGTTGATATTGTCACAAAGGCATGCAATCTGTCATTTAATGCTGCGTGTCCCCTGATAAAACCTAGGGGCAGGCAGAAACCGACATGGTGGACCACGGAGTTGGGAACCTATCGGAGAGCGTGTAGGACAGCCTTTAATAAGGCTAAGAACACCAGGGAAAATCGAGATTGGGATTCCTATAAGGAAGACCTGAAAAAATACAAAAGAGTTGAGGAGGGCACAAAGGGGGTCTTGGAGACTCTTCTGTTGTAGAATGGAAGAGGTCTCCGAGACTTCTCGCCTAAGGAAAATTCTATCTACTAACCCAACCAGTCCTAGTTACTTAATTATGCCGGACGGGTTATGGACAGCTTCAAGTGCGGAATCATTGGAGCTTCTCATTGAGACCCATTTTCCGGGAAGCATTGATGACTCGATGGAGCCTGGAGCTCATCGAGGAACACCTTTAAGAGATGTGGATGGCATCGTGGACAGGAAACGAATCCTGTGGGCACTGGACGGTTTTAAGCCTTATAAATCGGCGGGCCCGGATCGGATTATACCAGCAGAGATCCAAAGGAACTCTGCAGTCATCCTCCCCTGGCTGGAGGTTATCTTCAGGGGATGTCTGCAATTGGTCTATATTCCCAGGAACTGGACGGAGGTCAGAGTGGTTTTTATCCCGAAATCGGGAAGAAGCTCACAGGCTTATCCAAAGGACCTGAGGCCTATAACTCTATCATCCTTTCTGTTGAAAAGCTTGGAAAGATTGATAGACGTACTTATTCGAACAAAAGTTCACCCGAGGAATTGGGCAAAGCCGCAGCATGCGTACTGTAAGGGAAAGTCGGTGGACACAGCTCTGCACGATCTAGTACGCATGATTGAGAAGTTAATTTGCTCGCAAGAGTATTGTATGGTAGCATTTCTCGACATTGAGGGTGCCTTTAATAATGTTAAAACGGAGGCGATCATGGAAGGATTGTCATTTTTGAAGGTGGATTATCCTGTAAGTAGGTTGATAAATCAGATGCTGGTAAGCAGGATTATTATCTCGGAACTGGGGGAGTCCACCATTAGAAGGCGGGTGGTTAGAGGAACTCCGCAGGGAGGAGTAATGTCCCCCTTTCTTTGAAGTGCAGTGGTGAATGGATTGCTGTTGGAACTGGAGAAAGAGGGGATGGGGGTTGTAGCGTATGCAGATGATGTAGCGATAGCTATCTCAGGCAAATATCTGAATACGATTAGGGATGGTATGCAGAATGCACTCCTGATCGTTACGAAATGGGCCGGCAAATGCGGATTAGGGATCAACCCGTCCAAGACAGAGCCGGTACTATTTACTAAGAAATATAAAATTCCAGTAGTTAGCCCACCTACTGTGAACGGCATTAGACTGGCTTTTGCTGACAGAGCGAGATTTTTGGGCATAATCTTGGACAGTAAGCTCAGCTGGAAGCCTAACATTGTAGAAAGGGTGAATAAGGCTAATGTAGCCATTTACTCGTGTAGAAACGCAATAGGGAAGAAATGGGGTTTGAAACCAGAGCTGGTACACTGGCTCTATACCGCAGTGGTAAGGCCTGTGCTGATGTACGGGGTGGGCGTGTGGTGGCCAGCTCTGGAAAAGGTAACCTACATAAGGATGTTGGAGAAGGTGCAAAGAACGGCCTGTATGCTTATAAGCGGGGCGCTTAGGACAACACCTACACGCGCTTTAGAGGTTATGTTCCACCTTATTTCAATCGAATTTTTTGGTAAGCAGATGGCAGCTAATATGGCTACAAGGCTCTCGGCTGTCTCTCAATGGAAATGTCTTCAGGCGGGACACTCGACGATAGTTAGATCACTAAGGGAAGAACTGGCGAATCTAGATTATATTAAACCAACGTTGTGCTTCAATATAGGTTTCCGGATCATCTGTCCTTCTAGGGAATCCTGGAGGAACGGATCAATACTGGAAAACGAGGCACTGAAATTTTTCACGGACGGCTCTAAGCTAGACGGCAAAGTAGGAGCCGGAGTCTTCTGTGAGAAGCTCAATGTTAATATTTCTGTTCGTCTCCCTGACTACTGCAGCGTGTACCAGGCTGAAGTGGTGGCGATAGGGGAAGTCGTGACATGGTTGAAGCATAACGTGGTATCTGTTAGGGATATCGCGATTTATGTGGACAGTCAAGCGGCACTCAGGTCACTAGAGGCGGTTTGTCTGAAGTCACGGGTGGCGCTGGATTGTCGATCATCTCTTAATGAGATGAGCGAGTATTTCAGTATCCAGAAAATCTGGGTCCCTGGTCACTCGGACGTCACGGGAAACTGCAGGGCAGACGAACTAGCTAGGTACGGTAAGACTCTCCAGATGCAACCGGAAAGGGCAGGTCTGGGGAGGCCTATAGCAGCGCTCAAATTGACGCTCAGTAAAAAGGCAATCGCCTTGACAGATGAGAGGTGGACCAACACTCTCACGTGCAGGGTAGCAAAACAGGTTTGGCCAAAACTGGACCTGCGGCGCTCCAAGGCACTTGTATCCCTGGGAAAACGAGATTTAGGATTGGTCGTAGGGATACTAACAGGACAATGCCTTTTTGGGGAACATGCGAGAAGGCTGGGTCTAGAGACGAATGACTTTTGTAGAAGTTGTATTGACGAAGAGGAGGAAGAGACGTTAGTTCACTTCCTATGCTCGTGTCCGGCACTATCATACAAAAGACGTAAGTACTTGGGTGTGTACAACATGGACAGCCTTTCTGAACTCTCGGACTGTGGGGTGCGAGATATTTTACGCTACATCAGTAGCTCTGGTTGGTTTCAGCGGGAGTAAGGGGAGATTGGATCCTGTGGTATCACAATGGGCCATTATTGGCCTAAGTGTGCGATAGCAGCCACTCTAACCTAACCTACATTTAAAGTATAATCTCAATGTCTTAGCGAATTATAATGATTCGCTGTGCAATTGTCAACCTCTTCGTAAATATTGTAATTTTTAACAAGTCTTAGTTTAAATGACAAAACTTAATTGTATGTCAAAATAAGTAATTAAGAAAAACCAAAATACTTTGTTAGATATAAAAATAACATTATTCACCTAACAAAATCTTTTTTGGCTAAATTAAACAAAACTACGTACCAACATCCTGGTAACTCAAATTTAACCCATTTCTTGTAGTAACCAAGTAAGGAAATATCAAGTTTTTAAATTAAACAAGAAATTTGGTTTATCTAGCTCAGAATTTTGTGTTAAAACAGCCAAATTAATTTAACTAAGTATTTGGTAGTAATCTTTTTTCTAAGTGTTCAATGCAAGAAATGGCACACTGGAGAGGATGCAAAATAGCATTACAACTGCAAAGATTAGGAAAAAAATGCGTCAATCGACTTAAAACTCTAACTTTATAAGAAAGAGGACCCCAACTACAACTAGAGTACCGCCACAACCACAGTCCATAGGAATATAGAGGAGAACCTAGCCGCAAACAACGCAGCAGTTAACTAATGCTACTAGAGAAAAGTCACTCAAAATAAGATTCCAAAGTATAGAATCGATAAATGCACGGCTAGCAAAACAAGAACGTGGTCTAGAAGCTGTATAGTATAAGCGACTATAGAAGAAAAAGAAACCACGAATGAGTTACCATCAATGCTATTCTAATCATAATAACAAAACACTTTGGAATATCGAAACAGAATTAATGCAAGTTAAAATCACAAAAGTTGAATGAACAATAATAGATTCCAGTATCCTCTATTTACTGTCCTCCACGTCATTAGTTAAAAAAAAGAATACAGTCGACTGTTTAAATCACTAGGACCAAATTTTATGAAAGGCAGTGATTTTAATGCAAAGATTATACCGTTATTATAGATCCCGAAGAGCTCTTACAAATTCTAAAGGAAAAGAGTTATTTAATACAACCCGCGAGAACAACTGCGGATTTCACTATGGCGATAAACTACATATTGGCCTACTGACATACATAAAATTCCAGATCTTCTTGACTTCTTTGTAACAAAATGAGTTTTAGAGGACTACAAAAGAATCAAAAAAAGTGAAACAAGATTATTCAGATATTCAGTGGTCAGCCACTCACCTATGATCGTTACTCTACCAATGATAATAAAAAAAGGAAATTTGCCTAACAAAAAATAGAGCTAATTGAGATTTATTCAAGAAGTTAGTAGAAGAATGAACGAATCTCCGAGTACCAATTATAGCAGTGAAATGAACTAAAAGAATTCACAAATGAAACCACAAACAAAACGATTGATATACCTGAGAAACGAATTAAACCAAAAACAGGTAGGGCAGTGAAAATATCGCCATAAACTGAAAGCGTAAGGAGAATCGACATAATTTAAAATTCTATGAACTATCAACCAAACTCGGAACAATTACAGTTGGTGATCCTGTATCGAAATCGGAGACGATAGTGCCGCAGTGGGGCAAGGGGTTAATACAACACTATGTTATTTAACGGGTGAAATGTATGGGTGAAATGTATGGGTGAGTTCTATGCAAGTTTGAGCATCATCAAAAATTATTCGGAGCCCGACAGGAAATGAACCGGTTATTTCAAAATATGTGTAATATGTCTAAGAAATATTCGAAATTAATTACAAAAGTGATTGATTTTTAACTTAATTCTATTTGCAGTGAAAACTTCAAAAAGTTCCGTTTCAAACACAATCGGAAATATTCTGGTACCACAAATAATGGGCGAATTAGAATTCAAAATTCTGGATAAAATCGTAACGAAGCAGTTGACTGAATAGCACGTTGCCGTTGCGGCCCTACATCGCATGAATTTTGGAAAATCACCTGTAAATTATAAGGGGAATTACACTATGCGAACTCCAATATCTTTTAGCGACGCAATTAACGATGTCATTGAATTACTATCGGTCGGATTATTTAATGTTTTGAGAAAATTTTGTACAATTAGCGTTGGTGTAAGTGACTTTGCATCGTTGTCCCCACTTATGCTTTAATCGGAAAATTTTGTTTTTTAGGAATGCCAGTGACCGTCGTTTTAAATCAGCCTTCAGATCGTTGCATAGAATAAAAAAAACCCGACTGAAAACGTTTTAGATGTGATGGGCATACTTAAAACGAAGATATGAATTATTTAATTAATGAAATACTGTTAAATAGAAAATGTAATTGAATTTTTAAATATTGAAGACTGAATTTTATTTTATATTTAGGGTTATAATAGGGGGGTAGTATATTTAGGATTATATACTAAAATTACACTTCTCTGTCTCAAAAGTAACAACTGTCTGAGACAATAATTTTATTGGACAATTTTTATTCTAATTATTCGACGGTATTAGCTTATCAAGTATTCATCCAATACTGAATGGAAATTAGATATGACAATGACATTTCTTGTGGGCGACGGGAACATGAAAATAAAGAAATCTATTGTAAACGGCAGTAATAGTCGTCATGGTAAATGCTGGAATTAACAGCAACGTTAATCGTCAAGACAGGGGAATTGACGTGGAATGTTGGTGACTACAACTACATGCAAGTGACAGCGTTGTATAAGAATAAAGCGCGAACAGTTATAAGAAATGAAAAGAACAGTGATGATTTATAAATAATGAATTGTTGAAAAAATTATAGGTGATGGAGTAAATAAAATTTGAGCTTAAACGCTGTAAGAATTCGTATCGAACGCCCGAAATCCGTAACATTTGGTGTCATAAGTATGGGATTTTTCAAATAACAGCAATGATTAAAACCATAAACACCTATATATTCCAGCAATTGAGGAATAAAAACAAGCTCTTATTGAGGTTGCAGAGCACCATGGATGACGATGCTGAAACAGAAAAGCGTAGATTGCCACAATATTCACCGACACCAAAGCAATCTAGATAATAACGGTTACTCCAAACGATAAGCAGAAAGTGCAGTCTTACGAGGAGCAAGTAAAAAATGAGGGAAAGGTTGTGATGGATCAAACTACCATATCTGTAGAGCATCCTACATATACCCGAAAAGAAATAAACCTTGAACATGAGATAAATGATGGCAGTGCTGCTACAACAAAAGAAAGAACAAAGCGTCCAACTGGCAAATCTATGGCAAAACTGGTGCACCGTACAGCGCTGCTACTACAAATGAAACCAACTGGCAAATCTGTGGGACAGAAGACCACAGAGGGTTCAAGAAACAATTAAGGCAAGAGGCAAACGCTATATTCTAGATCGGATAGTGTAAAACTGCGTGAAGAGTGTTAACGACCAGTGAAAACGAAGGACGAATTGGCTTACCAAGAATAGGGAAGATCCTTAGAGGTAGCCTAGCAGTACGCATTCCAGTACGCTTATTGAGACTCAGTCCGGCAGTGAAGCTGATCGCTGGAGAAAAAGCGATCCAGTCGCGACAGAGAGACATACTTAGATAGTACGCGTCGGAGTTGAGAAGGGGGAGTGCTGGAATGTGACAGGGCAAAAGGATTAGGAACGGGATGCGGCGGCAGGAAGCAATATAATGTTGGAGCAAGGTTTGAATAAATTGCAATGAATATCGTTGGCCCATTTTCAGAAACAAAGGATGGTAATCGATACATACTGGTGTGTATTAATTACTTCCGCAAGTGAGCGGAAGCCTATACTCGATTGTGTAGCAAGAAGACCAAGCATTAGCCAAAATATTTGTGAATAATTGGATTTGTAGATTCAAAGTACCACACGAACTACACTCCGACCAACGTAGAAACTTCGAGTCATCCGTGTTCCAAGAACTGGGCACAATTTTTATCATAAGGAAAACTCGTACCATATCATTACATGTACAGTCAGACGGAATGGTAGAGATGACAAGAAATTCTCCTGGCAAGGTGTTGTTTGGCACAGAGCCTCGCCTACCGTGTGATATTAAGTTTGGTTTACCGGAAACTGAACCAGTCTTACTGGATGAATACGTAGTCAATCTAACCCAGAGAACAGACGCTGGAGAGATCGTATGTATGTAGTTTTAATGACTATATGTAGAATTTCCCCTGCATCGCCTTCCTTACACCACGATTCATTAAGAGTTACCCACAGCACCGCGAGGAAGTATGAATCTCAGACCACGCTCCCTAGATCACCTGCCCCCAGCCTAATTTGTTGACATGTTAACAAGATATATTGCTGTTAAATGAGCCTTAAATAATGAATGCTAACGCTACGTAGTGTTCTTGTAGAATCTCCCGTCTAAAACCACTTCGCAAAATAAATCCACTTTGCAGTTCAACTTGTAGTACATCTAAACCCGCTTATAAAGTAGATATAAAATAATTTATTCCCAAAAGGGACCAACATTTTTTACTTGTATATTGGGTCAGCAAACAGAGCTATATCTAAATGATCGTAACACTATAATAAAAATTCAACACCACATATACTCAAACCTTGGTAACCGAACCAATTTTCATGTGACAATCATGTTTGAAAATTCCTTTAATTTATCAAAAACTTGGAATTTAAACAATAGCCCTCGTGTAACTAAACTAAGGCAAAACCTGAGAAAAAAACATTCAACTTCACTTTATTGTTGCAAAAATTGTATCAATAAATGCGATATATTATAATTACCATTTATAAGAAAACCACACATAAAAATTATGCGCTCCATTTAAAACCGAACAATTACCATGCATGCATCTGAATATATTTTCCACTTCAATAAAATTATGAAATATTTCATAGAAGGAAATTACAAACATATATACGAGTATACCTTCTTATCTTAAATGTTCATAACAAGAAAGAATGTTTGCTATTTAAAAAAATTTCATTGCACCTCTAAGATTATACAACCACGGTCTGTTTAAATCCAAAATAAATTCACTAGTTATGTGTGCGTCGCGGATTTCATTTATGATCATGTAGAAAATCTAACGTTGATTAGAAAAACTGGTTTTCTAACCAAATAAGAGCGTGAGTTGATTTAGCAAATCAACATTTAACATCCGGCTTGGAAGATGCAACCAAATCCTAGTATTTTAAAATAAATTACTAAATCAAAATGGAGACTGCGGAAATTATTCAGTTGCATACTGTGGCAACCATATTCGTGTATGTTAATCGCAGTTTTAGATGTGCTTTGTCGCAAACGACGCGTCAGCCAACGAGATATCATCGGTACATTTTTTATGATAAACGATTAGCGAAGCTTGCCGTTATTTATAAATTAGGATATATGCAAGTAGTACAGTGTTTAAAAAGTGAAGAAAAAACAAAGTTGTTCTTTACAAATAGTAGGTGTGCATGTAGAAACTCTGCTTTTGTTTGGACAAACTCAATTTTATTGAAAATATAATTGTTACAAAGATTAACAAGACTAATTATCGTGTTAATTATTTGTCTCTTGCCATTTATCAGGTAAGACGAATCATCGAGCCATTTTACCACATATTCAAATTTCGTGAAACGCTGGTCTTTCAGATATGATGACATCGATCTGAATAAGTGGTAATCAGAGGGAACCAAGTCTGGAGAATACGCCGCATGGTGTAAAACTTCCCAACTTAGAGAGAAGATGAGTTGCTGGGTGGATTTTACTGTATGTGGAAGAGCGTTGTCATGCAGCAGTATCACCTTCCGCCTTCCTTGACCCGTAAATCGCCTTTTGCCCTCCAGAGCATCACTTAATTTGATCAATTAAGCCTGGTATCGTTCGTAGTAAATAGCTTCTTTCCAACCCCACCAGACACACAGTAACACTTTCTTGGCATGAATATTCATTTTTGCAATTGATATTGATGGCTGGCCTGGAACAACCCATGGATTTCTGCAATTAGGATTATCGTATAAAATCCAAGTCTTCTGCTATGTTTATCTAAAGATAGTTCTGCCGTTTCTTTTCACTTGAACCAATGAGCTTTGACCAATAAGCCTTGATATATTTTATAGCCAAGATATTTTCTATTAGACCTATAGTGTTTAGAATAATTTCAGCGCAGGAATTTTTTTTTTCACAATTATCTCGACGTTCTGTTGTGTGAGGTAGCCTCGAGTCTTTGATCGAAACCATCCTCTAAACATTTCACTAAATTCACTATTCAAATTTTGCTATCATTAACAACAACTTATAATTTTTCCTAATTTACAAGGAAATTTTTCAATTGGTTTAT
This sequence comes from Nephrotoma appendiculata, assembly GCA_947310385.1. Lineage (NCBI taxonomy): Eukaryota > Metazoa > Arthropoda > Insecta > Diptera > Tipulidae > Nephrotoma > Nephrotoma appendiculata. The sequence continues at coordinate 186,923,738 of OX371224.1, read as the reverse complement.
GGCGGGTTTTGGAGTGGAACTTCAAATGTTGCACTAATATACTATTTTGTGTATGCAGGCGTTACCCGCTTTATAGCGAATATTCTGTGTTTCCGATTAAGTCCGATAAATGAACTAGTTCTTATCTAATATTGAGCAACATTGAGCATTGGGAACATCCCTTATTTACACTTTTTAGATAGTGTGGCATGATATCACCGAAGCGTTATTAAACAGTTATTCTATAGTTATACTATTTTGCCCATTTTTTAAGATTTTAGAGCAATTTCTAGTTCAGGCATCCATTCAGGAAGCTCCATTTTTTCTAGGCTTTGAGTTTAATCTTAATAATACACATAATTTGCTACAAGTACTATATTTTAAAGTTTCCTAGTGCTGAATTTATGTACCAAGCCGCGTACACTGCATTAAATACACTTTCAATGGTAATGGTATTTTTTTTGCTTTCATACCAAATTGCTCTTTAGTAAAACTTTCTCAGTTTGTGAACTCTGGTTCATTTGGCCACAAAATAATTTCAAATTCGTAAATAAAATTACTCGTTTGCAAAAATATATCACTGATGCTGACTAGTGTGTCTGAAGCAAAGTTACTATAGAAAATTTTTCAGCATTTCAAACTGAAGTTATTATCATTTAAATCACATATTGTATTTGCATGTTGGTGAATTGGCAAGGAATCAAAGGTTGACAAAATATTTATATAATATTTACGGAAACATTTGGAGAAGTGCGAGTGCTGCAAATCAAAATACATCAAAAATGTGAATAAAAATATGAGTGGCACAATCAAACCTATACCAAAAAAAAGATAGTCCAACCGATGAATTTACATATTTTAGAAATGTTGTGTGTAAAGAAAAGTTGTACCAGAGACAACCTAAAAGAGATATTTCATCCTATGTAAACGTAAAAAAATTTAAACTGCGATTTCATTTTCTGTAAATAGGCGCATACAATCAAAAATATTTTGTTTTTGTGTATACGTATACGCAGTTTAACGAAAAATCACAGATCCAACGATGACATTGGAATCATAAGAAGTTTGTTTTGATTTCATTTTTTAGTTCAAATGAAAAATCTAATTTAATTGTCTGTGGTTGTACTAATTCGATACATATTGTTAATGGTTGTGCCTATATTGGCAATACACATTATAATTTATTTACCTAATTATTTTTGTTTTATGTACATATGTATTTAATTTTATTTATACATTTTTTCATATAGGGCCATTACATGGTCAGTAATAATGTCATTACTTGCTGGGAATGACATTAATAATGATCATGTAATGTGCGTTATTGAAGAATGATGTTTAGTAATGATGTAAATCCGGATTTTCTGATTTCGAGACATCATTACTTGTGTGTGACGTCAATACTGTCATTAATAATGATAGTGTAGGGTTTTCGTCATTACTATTGCACATCATTACATACTTTTCTTTATTTCTACACTATTTAAATACATATATATATAAAATTGTTTTTCGGGATTGCTGACGGCAAAAAGAAGTGTCGTTGGCTGGAGGAATTTTTTAACGAGTATATTATATCAAAATATATTAATAGTTATGTTAAAATTATATTTTTTTTATCACAAAAGTGAAAATATATGTAGCATTTATTAAGGTACAGTAAACCCCCGATTTAACGGACACAAAAATATAATTTTAACATAAATATTAATAAGTAAAATATTAATATAATATATTCTATCAACATTTTGATATACATAATATTATGTGTACTCGTTGAAGAGATTTTTTTGGCCGATGGCAATATTTTTTTTGCGGTCGGCAACTCTTGAAAAACAGTTTTGTGTACATAGAGTAGAACCAAATTTGTATACAGAACGATTAATAGAACTTAAGTAATGACGTTAATATTGACGTGTAGGAATCACCGTGTAATGGTACCAAAACTAAAGAGAGTAATGACGCAAGTAATGACATTACTGGTAATGGCATTATTACTGACCATGTAATGGCCCTAATAGAGTTCGTTCAATGTAGTGCACTTCCAAAAAATGATTTTTAAAAATTTTGGATTTCTCATCCTACCGTTTTAGTTTTAACCAATTGAATCACGTAAATTATACAAAAGACACGCCTCTTTTCATATGAAAGAGTTGAAAAAAACTCAGATGTGGGATTTCGGCATTTTTATGCATGTTAAGAACCGGACTTGAGTGTCTGAGATAGCCGTTTTTCTATGAAAACTCGTTTTATTGATTTTTGCTGTAACGACTTTTTGTTTTTAATAAAAAATTTGTTGTATGATTTTAAAAATGACCATGAAAGGCGCCGTTTACACGAAGTTAACATTGCAACGCAACACTACAACTTCTCACGTTTAGCCGAAACACAAAAATTGTTGTTACTTATCTATGTGTGTATAAAATTATTTATTTTTCCTATTGAATTTTGAAATTCTTTTGTAGGCGGTATTAACTGGTAAAAATACAAATTTGAAATAAAAGCAGTTTACAAAAAACAAAAATCGAACCCTAATAAATTTTGTTATTGTTTTGTCTTTGTATTTGTGAATTGCAACTCGTTGCTCACCTAAAATTTATGTTAAAAAGTGCAATAAGAATACATAATAAGGCTGCGGGCCAATAGTCGGGTAAATCGTTTACTATGGTAAAAATCGGATTTAGAACAGATTTTTCGATCAGTTTGCCATAGAGTTTTTGAAAAATAAATGAATTTACCGCAAAATTTACTTAAAATTGACTTTTACCCGACTATTGGTCCGCAGCATAAGTAAGCAAATTTATAAGCAAAACGAGGAAATGTTGTGTAGCAGTTTCAACTCGTGTAAACGGCATGTTTACGGCTACCATCACTATTTTCAGTTTATGTCTCATATTTGACGAATAAAATGGCAACCTATTTCACTTCGAAAATCACGCATTTTCTAATGTGTTCTCTACTTGCTCGAGTAAAACGTCACTCTATTTCTTTTCCACGATTTTTAAGACTACTAGATTAATCGACTCTATTTATCAACAAATAATTTTTTCGTGATACGTTTATCGAAATGTAGAAAAGAGAGAAAGCTCACAATTATATCAAGAGGTTGAAATCGCGATATAAAACACATAATTGTTTACGCTAAATAGAATGTTAATTGATTCCTGAAAATTGAGACATAAACTAAGTCGAAAATAATGATGGTACGACATGCCGGCATTTTGTAACATCACGTTTTCGATAATTTATCGAAGTTTAAAGCCGCAGCCACACGAATGCAAATATCAACCAACGTTGGTGTATTTTATGTTTGGCAGATATTCGTTGACAAACTCTACTGTCTACACGATTTGTAGTATTTGGTTTTTCCTTTGATCTTTTTTGAAAATTCGCCTATTGAGCGAATTGTAACCTTGATTTGAATTTGCCATGTGTTTTGTGGCTACACGATTTGTTATTTGGACAAATACGCCAATGTTGGTATGTAATTGCATTCGTGTAGCTGCGGCTTAAGTCTCAAAATAATATGGGATAGTACCAGAGCCACCTAGATATAAGAGTCGTAATATTCCACCATTTTTAATCGTAAACTCAAATAGAGGAGAAGCTTTTGTTCTTTCTCATAAGAATCAGCTTACAATAATATTTTTTTGTAAATAAAAACCGAAATAATTAATTTGGATTTGCAATTTAAATTTAATAACATAAATTATTTGGTTCCATAAATAACACATAATTACGAAATCAGCATATTTGGATTCATGTAAAAAATTTCATTAGAAGTTTTAATTTGATTAATGAAGTCGTGTAGTTTATTTGTGGTTTTAAGCAACTCGTTTATGCGTGGATTCCACAGTGAAACAATTTTTTTTCAGTAAAACTGGGAAACCGTGAAGTGAAGAGGAGATTATACATAATAAAATTGCGTTAGAGTGATAAAGACAAACAAATGTTGTATTGAGTTTCATACTTTTTATGGCAACATTTACCCGCTTACTACCAATAAATTATACTGAAAAAATTTTTTGGTTCTCTCTCTAACAAGTAAGGCATTTATATTTTTATCTCTTGTAAATTTTACTGAAAAAAATTGTTTCACTATGGAATTCACGCATTACTATAAAACCAGTGATTGGCCAAAATATGTATTATGTTACCTGCAGTATTTACTTCAAACCCCAATCGGCGTTTATATGTTTTTGCTAGGCACCTTCAAATACAAGATTTCTCAAAACTAAAATTTAAATTGTTTCTATCGTCTCAAGTGACTTATTGGTGTAGAAACTGGTTAACTTTTCATAAAACTTTACCATTTACTAACCCACACAACGAAACAGAAAGTTCAATTCTATAGAAAAACCAAAGAATTTGACAATAGAGTATGAATGTAAGCAACTGTGTCAAGTGTCACAAATTCGGAGGGTAAAAGAGAAAGCATATAAATCAACGGGGCGTATTTAGAATTTGTTCGATAGAAATTAAAAACTACACAAATTCAAAATTTTTTTTATTCCAATATAAAACGCATTGTTTTTATGTTCGGTAAAAAATTGTACTTATAGTATTCGAAAATAAAAATTGTTATGAAAAGAAAAGCGACACTGGTAATATAACATATGTTTACAAAAACAAACACAATATAAGAACCCCACTCCAACAACCAAAATTATTTTCTTAATTTTCTCTGATTTATAGCTTAAATTAAGGATACATTTACCACAAATCACTAGATTCTTAGCATATAGTTTACATTTATTTATTTCAAGAAAAAGATTTAGTAATATAATACAGTTAAGATTTCAAACTTAGAATCACGGAAAAAAATGTTGATACTCTACTAGAATATACAAATTGTAAGGGTAGTTCTTCAAATTTGAAGCAGTCAAAAGTAATTATAAATTTAAATAATATTTTTTCAAATTAGTTTTGAAAGTGTTTTTAGATAAATTGAAGTCGAAGTGATCCTCTATTGTATTAAATGTTTTCACTGATCTATTGATTGAGTTGTTATCTCCGTACTCGGTGGAATGGTGTTCTGGCGCCAATAATTAATAATTACGAAATGATCTACTTGGAACATTAATAGAGATGTTTCCCAGTACGTAAGCAGTATCAATGTGACCAAGTAGTACGTTACCGATGAAAGTGGCATCTAGAAGAAGGCGTCTATTTCGAAGAGTGCAAATATTGTATTCTTTGCACCTTGTTGAATATGGTGGTAATCGAGCCACATTTAGGTGGAATGGTTCTCTATGGCCGTAGTCCCAACCATATTATTTTAACAGGAATAACATACATTTATTTTGTATGCTTTCGATTCTCTTGATTGTTTTGGTCACACCACCTACTAAGTCTATTGAGGTCTTCTAGTAGTTCGATTGAATCGCGAATTTGTTTGATCGTATGAAAAAAATTTACGTCATCGGCAAATATGAGACCATTTGAGTTTTTTATTATGTTCGTTATGCTGTCAATGAAAACAGTAAAAAGCCATGGTAAAATGTGAGATCCTTGGGGAAAACCAGAAGTCACGTTGATAACTTTAGATTTCTTATTTTATATATTTATACATTCTATTTTATATAAACACTTGGTAAACTTACTGATGGTAAGATACTCCGTCTGAATTTTTTTAGGCGTAATTTCGTAACTTTTCACAATACACTTCATTTTACTTAAAAGTTTGTAATTTTTATTATCAAATGCTGCACTACTACATAAACCACTAACTATTTTATAATGTTTTTATTATTTTAATGTATTTTAATTAATAATTTCAAAAGCACAAAATTAAGTCGTCACTTCGTACAACAACAAAAACTGGTTTGGGGGTTCTTATTTTCAGATATGAGTAAGCCATATGCATTTTTTATATAACCATTCTGCTCTGACTTGTGATAGATGAAATAGCAAATTTTATATGGGTAAAATTTTGACATCCGTTCTACAGTGTATAATTCTATGAGAAAAACATTAAAATTATGCCACTCTTTAGTTCATTTTCATTAATTAAATACTGAATACAAATGGCCGATTTTCAAATGTGTTTTTTGAATATGTTCCTCATGGTATAAAACAAAAATTTTGATTACTCAATTAAATTTTCATTCAAAAATATTAATTCAAAAATTGGTTATTTTACATTGTTTCTTATGCTAACATGGAAAAAGTTTCCCCTCTAAAACAAAATACATTATTTAATATTACGGATCTTTAAAATCATAGATGGCTCTGATACTGCTTCATATGTTGGGGTCGATTCCGGGGTCTAAAATTGTATGTTATGTTATTTTTGTTTTTTCAATACAAATTTCAATAGGAAGCGGGGAAATAACAGCAATTTTATGCCACGAGAATCGGGCCCTTTGTCATTAACAAGACTGCTGGATTAAAAAATTGTGATATATCTACTCGATTTCTACCACCAAATAATTTGTTTACAATACTTCAACGAAACTATTAGAAAAAGAGATATTGTCACATTTATTCTAGTAGTTGTGATAGCAATAGAAAAACAATAATTTATAAACGAAACATTCACCAATTTCAGTAAAGAAAAGAGACATAAATTTCGATAAAGTATTGAAAATGTGATGTTAATGTTACAAAATGCCACCCCAGGGGTGGGATTTTTTGTAACATCACTTTTTTCGATACAATTGGAATTTACGTCTCTTCACGAATAAAATTGAAAGTTTTTTCATTTTTCAATTACGGACATAAGCAACAAAATTGTTCTGGTAGACTGCGATCGCAATAGAAAAGGATAATTGAAATGCGAAACAGTAAGCAAATTTGTTATAGTAAAAAGAGACACAATTTTCGATAAGTTTCGAAAAACGTGATGTTACAAGATCCCACCCGAGGGATGACATATGTTATAACATTTTCGATAATTAATCGAAGTTTGTGTCTCGCTTCTCTAGAATAAAATGGAGTAATGTTTCATTTTTTATGACATTTTCCAGCCTGCTAGATTTCAAAATTGTGATATATATTTCTCTATTCCTATCATCAAATAATTTTTTTCGATACTTCAACGAAATTGGAAAAGAGGTACTGCTCATATTTATTCTTGTCGTTTGCGATAGCAATAGAACAGAAATAAATCATAAAAGAAACAGTCACCAATTTCCGTTTACGAGAAGGAGACATAAAATTCGATAAGGTATCGAAAATGTGATGTTATAACATGACACCCCTGTCCGACATGTTGTAAGGTAACTATCACTTTTGTCGCTTCGACGAAAAAATCGTACTACTTTGAAGAAAATTTAAAAATGTTCATGAAAGAAAAAATATTTTTACTGCTAAAATACAGTTATTTTATCGAAAATACATCGAAGCGAAAAAAGAAATTTATAAAACACGTTTGCGGTGACACTAATCACTGTGCTTGAATTGCCAACTTTTTTTTCGTGACAAGCTGGGCACCCGGGGGGTGAACCTAATTCGAGTACGCTAAATTCAATGGTGCTAGTCCCATTTCAAAGTTAGTCCCCATTTTTGAGATATCGCATTCGACATGTTTTGGCTCTGAGTCAAAATATACCCTCATTTTCACGTTGATAGCTCTAGAGCCATTAAAATTTCGTTATGCTTTCTTCAGCAAAGTTGATGTGCAGGTCAAGACCAACAACTTTGCCGAACATATCAAGACCGAAAAACCACATCTAATTTTTTTTTTTGCTTTTCATTTCGACGAAAGACTGTTTTTATCATTTTTTATCATTTTGTTGAATTTAAATCGAGTAGAATCGATCGAATAAACATCGCATCGACAAATATAGATACAATAGAAACTATTTAAAAGAAAGTTAAATCGATTCAGTTGAATTTATGGTGATGATTCCTAAAAAAAAAAATCCTAAAAAATTAACATTGTTTTCTCTTTGACAAAACAATGGCGTGCCGTTGCGATAGAGGATAAAAATCCTTTGGTGACATGTTGTAACTTCAGAATTTTCGATACTATCGAAAATTTCGATAATATCGTTAAATTGGTATGTTACATCATTTTCGACCATCATTTTTCTCGATATTTTATCACTATATTTTTTCTCATCGATACTCAGTGATACACAAATTTTGACATAACAAAAAATGAAATTGTGATGTTGTTTTAATTTTTTTATTGAATTAAAAATGTGAAATATTTTTTTTATTGAATTTATAATATGTATAGCGCCCAAATCGCAGGATCATGTGCCGATCCAGGATAGGTTGCACAAACCGATAATATTTTGAGATTGTAATTGCAAATCTAGAAAAAAAATTAGTATACACCTATACCTCGTTAAACGGCGTCGCTTGACGGAGATTCGCTATAACGGCTTTTTCTAATTTTTACTTAAATTTCGATTTACACCTGAAATGTTGACGGTATACGGCCAAAAAAAATTTAAAATACAAAAATATTTGGTGAAAAGTTTTTAATCTCAAAAAGGAACGGTAAAAAATAAAAACCGATCTCGGCCGTATATCGAGGTATGGGTGTACATTAAAAATAACGGTTAATTAATCGAATATAATTAATTTACCAATTGAACATTCAGTGAATGGTTCCCTTTCCGATTGATGAATATGTGCTCCTCGTTGTGCGGTGCAATTAGTAGTACGTGCGTACAATCAACGCATCCAATTATGCCAAGGTGGCTCATCTTTTCAAAGAATACTTATTTGTATCCTTGTTTTTCCCTGGCGTCCGGAAATTTTATAAATTTTCGGCATATTGAATTTTCTAAGATTTCAATAATTTCAGTTATGGCTTGTGAGTGACACAACAGATTCATCCATCGTGTGAAGCATGATATCACCGACTGTTCGCTGGTATGATCCAGTTGCCAAAAAATTTAAAACTACCGCTAATTTGGTTTCCATTGGGATTTTGGTTATCCGTTCGCCTTGGGGAATATGCGGCCTTATTTCATCAATTAAATATGTAAATATGTGTTTATTAATTCTGCACGATTCAATAAATCTAAAATAAACATAAAATTCCATTACACTATAAAAAAATGAACAATTTAATTGACTCACTTTTTGTCTTCCATATCCATTATGTCGTATCTATCTCTAAGATACCTCCTCTCAACAACATATTCCAAATTTAACTCATCCTCGTCTTGAAAAACATCGCGAGATGAAGCTATAGCCCCAAAAAATCTGCTACAGTCCATTAATAAATTATAAAAAAGCAAAGCACTTAAATTTCTGTTATTTATTTGACAAAAAAACAAATGGATTCAAAATGTCATTTTAATTCCAAAAACATTCCGAAAAGGTATTGCGAGCTGTAAATATTTATTATCTATCGAAAAAGTTATAACATACTATTTGTCGTTTTTTTCGATGTGGTTTTTTATCGAAACGAAAAATGTGATAGTTATAACATGTCACCACTGGATTTTTCATCCCATCGTTTTAACCAATTACATCACGTAAATTATACACGTATATTAAGAAACATCTGCATCAATATATCAACCATCAAATGTCACTGCGCCATTCAATCACAGAATCATACGACGGATAAAAATCTCGGATTTTTCTATCCCAGATTATTTTTCAATTTTTTTCAACCTTTTTGTATGCAAAGTGGCGTGTCTGTTGTATAATTTACGTGATGTAATTGGTTAAAACGATGAGATCGAAAAATCCAGGATTTTTATCCACAACGGCACGCCATTGTTTTGTCAAAGAGAAAAACAATGTTAATTTTTTAGGATTTTTTTTTTTAGGAAAAATCACCATATAATCAACTGAATCGATTTAACTTTCTTTTAAATAGTTTCTATTGTATCTATATCCCTTTTTCAACCAAGAAAACAAAAAAAATTGGCTCAGTTTTAGTCCAACCCACACAAATGTGTTAGCAAAAAACCATAGTATGCAATGGCGTTGTTGATAAAAAATTTCGCTTGATTTGAAGTAAAACCAACATAATTGTGTGTACACAATTGTGTGTGACGGAAATAAGTTGAAAAGGAATTCACAAATGTGTAAGTTGGTTCAAAAAACAAACAAAACTAAATTTTTGACATGGTCCACTCAAGTGATATTTGTCGATGCGATGTTTATTCGATCGATTCTACTCGATTTAAATTCAATAAAATGATAAAAAAATGATAAAAACAGTGTTTTTCGTCGAAATGAAAAGCAAAAAAAAATTAGATGTGGTTTTTCGGCCTTGATTTGTTCGGCGAAGTTGTTGGTCTTGACCTGCACAACTATCTTTGCTGAAGAAAGCATAGCGAAAATCTTAATGGTTCAAGAGCTATCAACGTGAAAATGAGGGTATATTTTGACTCAGAGCCAAAACATGTCGAAAGCGATATCTCAAAAATGGGGACTAACTTTGAAATGGGACTACCACCATTGAACTCAGCATACTCGAATTAGGTTTACCCCCCGGGTGCCTAGCTTGTCACATTTTTCAACTAGCACAGTGTATTTAAAGATCGCGATCGATAAAATTAAAAACGAAATCGTGATCAGTGATAATCGCGATAATTTTTGTGTCTGTTGAAGGTATTACTGAGAGGAAGGTATAATAATTAATCTCTAATGCATCAACACTCATTTCTAATGCATTTAGGAAAGTTCAGGGTCTGCCGACGAATGAACGAAAGTAGTACAACGAAATGAAAGGAGCAGATAAGTTCTAATAAGGTTGAAAACGAAAGAAAAAACACTCCAATGCAAAGCATCGTTTGAAACCAACCAATCGAGAGAATCTTGCTGTGTCCTACCTAACAAAGATGTTTATTACCACTAAACATGGTGTAGTGGCATCATAAGGAAAATGAATGGAAAGAAGCAAATTACCAACAACCTGTTTGCTAGAGACGTGTACCACCATATTCTCTGCTTAAAACTTTATAAATTTTTTGAGCAAGTAAATTTTGTTTTGGGAATTGCATTTTTTGGGAGTAACAAATTTATATTGCTATATATTCTATAGAAATATAATATTAGAGGCCAGTTTTGGAATTTGGAATAGCAAAAGACAATTTTATAGTTGGCACATTTAGCATTGTTGGACATTGGACATTTAGCAGTTGACATATTATGTTGAATAAAATCGTAGCCAACGTTATGAAAATGTATAGCACTAAAAAATTGTCAAATCATTGACAATGATTGCACTAATCATGAGAACCTGACACCGCGTTTCACCGTCGTCTTAAATTACATTCACTTACTTACCTTTTTTATACATAGGGTCTATTTTTTAATTCAACCCGAGCAAGTAGGCTTACCCCGGGTAGTGTACACCGAGCAAAGTTTGTACTGGGTAAAATTATCCAGTGCGCATAGAGTAAAAAATTTGAAGAACCGAGTAAGCTCGGTGTAAGCACAGTTCACAAATAAAAACGCAGTGTGCAGAGTAAAATTACTCAGGTTGAATAAAAAAAAACAGAGTATTTTTTGACAGCGCACTGCTTGCTCAGGTTGAATTAAAAAATAGGCACATAGATACAAAGAATTCTGGTGACTTTTTCATTTTAAAACAACAACACCTCCGGATCTAGATCAATCAATCACGTGAACAATATTCTTTATGTGTATTAGGAAAATATAATTCATAAAGATTATTTACAATAAATTTGTTTTCATTTAAATATTTTTATACAAGTTTTAAGTTTCTTTTTTTTTGTAATTGTTTATTTTATTTTTTTTTTTGTATAGTTTTTGCATTTTTATAAAAATATTAAATTTGTTTTTGTTTTATTTAAATTAAGTAATAATAATAATAATAATTTATGTAAATATATTATATGCATGTATAATATACATATAAATATTTTATCTAAACGTACAGAATTGAAAATAAACTGATAAAACATTTCGCAATCTTAAATTTTGTAGATGAAAAATAGAACTTTTTAAAAACAGTAACAAGCAAAATCGATCTTTTCGATATTAAATCAATAAATACAGGAATGCACCTTTATGCTACTTAAATGTTTTTTTTTTATATAATATAATTATTTTTTAATAAGTTTAAAGTAATTATAGCTATATACTTTTTATACGTTTAAAAAAATAACAAATATTCAGAATTAATACATTTTTACGGTTTAAAAAATATATAAACAATAAAATAATGAATTTTATTTGTTTAATCTACACCAGCAAATCCTTGACTTCCTTCTATTGCCTTAATAAGTTTTTCCTTTAAATGAGCATAACTTTCGTACGGAGGTAAATCTAAGCGATTAAAACTGAAACGCCAAATTTGTATGAGATTATGTAAAAATAAAAAATAAGTTTTTATTACCAGGTATGCGCTCTTGGGAAATTATCCGTGGTTCCCCAGCGTTCAATAGTAAACATTTGCGGTCCATTTGAACCGTACAATTCTTTAAAGCCATTCATAGGGACACGAGAAGTTCCTGTGACGAATTGTAGGAGACGCGACCGCATTTCGTTCGAAAACGATAAAATAGCCTAAAAATTATGCAATTCGTTACTAATGATTTGTTAACTACTTACTTAATTTGGGTTAATTACTTACCCGCCATAACCATTGAATAACAATATGATTCGGATGATAATCTCCTTTGTATAATGTATTTGTCTTCCAGTCTTTTACATCAATATTTTGTATGCCACACATCAATAATTCTAATTCATTTTCATCGAATATTTGTAACAGCGTCAATGGAACAATTGAACCAAAGCCTTCTAGGAATGATGTCATTTGTTCCTTGACACGGGATACAAAACGCCATTCGATAACTAATCTAATATATTCATCTTTATTATCATTTGTAACGTCTATATTAGCACCATTTGGTTTTAATTCACGTTGGCTTGTATGCCCGAACGTTTCTTCATCTATGCAAAATGTTAACATTAATTCGCTGGGGTCATTCTCTTTGATCCACAACAGTGAATTATAGTATTCCATATCAACTGATTCCATATCACGCAAATCAATTGGTTTCTGAAGCATCATTTTATAAAATGGACGAATGAAAAAAGCTACAATAAATGAAGTAAGACAATATTAAATGTTTATAATATAATAAAGAGGTTATAGATTACCATCTAATAATTTGCCATGATACACGGCCATACCGGCTATGCGACCAATAAATTTAAAATAATTTAAATGTTCCTCATTGCATAAACCACTAAACGGATTTATTTGTAATGTATAATTATCCATAGCTGAATATTCAAATAATCCATAGTACGGATTAAACATTTCTTTTGATAATAAGAAGAACCATTCCCTAGCTAAACCACCATAATCTAGTCCCGTTTCACCCTCAAATTCAATCCACATTTTTGTTTTAAGTAAATCAGTTTTAGTAACAGCACTTATAACTCTGTACGAATCTTCTAATATAGATACGCGGCGTACTTTTATTTCAAATTTGTTAGGCACATTTGTCTTTAAAATAAAAATTAGCACAATTAGCTTGCATAATAAATAAACACATAATATGCACTTACTGGTTTTTTCAATTGATTCTTGAAATATTCATATTTCCGTTTGTAATCACGTGAATAAGGTACTGCTTGGCCAGCTATTGTAGGATTAGATAATCGAGGATCATCCCATTGCGTTGTTCGATTATCTATTTGAAATAAACAAAAATAAAAATTAGATCACATCAATTACCACACTAATATCATTAATAAAAACTTACTGTGATCTATATAAAATATTCTACCATCCGCATGGACCCGCTCCTCCCAACCGGCAGGCAACGGTCCCAAATCATCTTCATTGGCTCGCCGCTTTTGTGTTACAACATTTGGCATTGGACTAGCACGTCCCGTACGTGGGTCGATCCATGTTGTTTTCCTATCATTATGATCAATAAAGAATAATCGACCATTTGGTGCTTTTTGCATAACCCATCCCGTTGGCAATGCATTTTCAAGAGATTGTAAATCTAAGATTGACGATGATCCAGTAGAATTTGAATCTTCTGTTGTACTACGAGCAGGAGATTGCGGTGATTCAGTTTGTGATGTTGCTACCACGGGTTGAATATTAACATGCACATTGGTACCACCATCAGAAACGTCAACATCTTCATTCTTTGATAAAAATAAATAAAAGTACAAATTACCATTTTAACAACAATCTATACCATAATACTAAATGAAATGTTTATAATCCCGTATTGATGTTGATAGTGCCATATAAAATAGAAATTCTACAAGAATTTTAAAAACATTACATAAAGCATTCCGACACGTAAAACGGAAAAGTAACAAGCTAAGTATTAGATGAAAAGAACAGATGTGGGCATTCGTAAACATAAATAGAATACTAATCGTGCATCAATTTTAAACCTTATCCCATTTAAGTTGTTAGATTAAATAAAAAAGCAAAATTAATTAGAAAAACACTAAAAATTATTTAAAACTAATTAGAAGCAAAACAACTAGAACCAGAACCAATATACCCAAAAGGACATAATACGAGAATTTGTTTTAATTAAATTATCAATACCTCACTATTACTTTCTGCCTCATTATTATTTGGTGTACTTTCCGTTGAATTTTCATTAATTTCTACACTTTCCTGATTTACTGTTGTACTCGCCGATCTAATTATAATAATTAATTTATGTGAATTATTTAAAATATGTATACGAACTACAATTCACATATAACACAATTTAGTTACAATTTGAATATATTCATTGAAAATACACTCCGTTTCACTTATTTTTTTGTATATACATTGTGTAATTTAAAAAACCAAGTTTTTTATTCTAAAAATATTCGGTTAAGCAATTTGACGCTTTTTTTAAAAAACGTTGTCGCTTTTTTGTCTCACTTGTCTAAGAACAGGCATTCAATTAGAAATGCGGGCATTATTTTTTTAATTGTCCGTTATAGTAAATGTACGACACGCTATATTAAACGATGAACCGTCGCCCTCCTGGCTGAAACACCTGCTATATCATTAATTTTCTAATCGATAGGCCCGAATGGAGCTCTACTTTTACTTAATCACTCGTTTAGTTTGGGGAGGCGTAACCATGCTAACAAGAACTTACTGTTATTCCCGTAACTAACGATATTGTTGAGATCGTTATGTACTACACAGAGATCAATTACAACTGCAATTTGGTCGATGATAAGACCCCCTCATAAAGACATGGATTTGGGCTGTTTCTTCTAAATTCAAAAAAAATTATTTAAGGCTGTCTGGATGTATACCAAAAATCAATTTTTGACCATAAAATATGAACAATTGACCAAATTCCGTCTTTAAGGCGAAATTATTAGCTTGCCTCTAGTTAGGTTTCAAAGTTGATCGTTTTTTAGAAACGTACAAATCAATTTTCTTAATACTATACCTCTAAATCGCGAAAAATGTTTACATTGAGTATTCAGGAACATAAAATCGAGGTATTAATACATAATTATTAAGAGTGGTCTTGAAATGAACTAGAAAATTAAAAATTTAGTTTAAAAATTACGAAAAACGATGTTTTTTGTTTTTACGCATGACGATTTAACTTGAGTTTATTCTACTGTCCCTAGATGTCAAACCGATTAAAAATTAATGTGTCCAATGTAGTGGCCATTAATTTATTATAATATTCAATGTTTAGGATCAGAAATAATGGAAATTCAAAAATTATTAATTAATTTTAAATATACGGGCATCGATATAAGTAAAGCTTACTTACCATGCTTTTACATTTTTATTATACAAGAATTCGGTTCACAAATTTATTAAAGAAACAAACCAGTTGCCTTAATCATACAGCTAAGAATAGTTGCGAGTACGTTGCGAATTAAGATATTTTAGGTGTTCTTAAACAAGTGAGAAAAAACTTATGCAATTATTATGAGTTCACCTATTTTCGTTTTAGAAGTAAAACGAATCACATCTTGGCAATGGCTTTAATTTAATGCTTAGAATTTTTCGCAATAAAGCCCTCTTTCGATGTAATGATAATTTAATATTTTTAATTACATTAAAGTATTGCAGAAATTATCTGATTTATAAAAATAAGTGTTCTTAAATAAATGAAATGAAGTGTACATATTTTCATATTGTAAATAAATTAA
Organism: Nephrotoma appendiculata; assembly: GCA_947310385.1. Taxonomy (NCBI): domain Eukaryota; kingdom Metazoa; phylum Arthropoda; class Insecta; order Diptera; family Tipulidae; genus Nephrotoma; species Nephrotoma appendiculata. The sequence continues at coordinate 186,907,703 of OX371224.1, read as the reverse complement.
AAGACCTAACAACTTCAATTCAGAGTTAATAAAAAAAAATCTCCAAAAAAACAAAATTATATATATAAAAAAAAGACAACACACACCTAGGTGGTACATCTGGCGCTTGTCTTCTTTGCCTTGGTATTGATGGTGCTCGTCTTATTGGTCTATTTGAGCTGGTATTTGAATTTGAACGAGCCCGGGTATCGCTAAAACCATTAGCGTTTAAATTTCCGCGATCAATTGTGTTTAATGATGTAAACGATCCAGATGCCCGAGGTGAATCAATATTTATTGCTGAATTGTGAAATTCAGAATTTAAGCTCAACGTATCACCCTTTAAATTATATAAAATGGATATTTCGTTTTGTTTTTAATTTCTTGTAATAATATTAAATAGGTAATATATATTAATTTTTCTTAATTAACTTTTTGGGTGATTTAAAGGACAAAACCACGAATAAATAATTTAAATGTAAATGTGACTTAAATTGTGCATCTCTATTACTTAACTCTATTTCGATTTGTTTACTAATTAACAATCTGAAAAAGCATATTATGTGCTGCGTATAAAGTGACTCAAATAATTGTCCCAATGTTTACAAATTTTGAAGTTGTTTAATTTTTCTACATGATTACTAATAACTAACATAATTTTGATTGATATTTTTTACATTCATAGTTTATTTCATATTTTAAGAAAAAAACGTAGATATTCATAACAATGAATAAAAAATTATTTTTAAAAAGGAGCTAAACCTTATTAGGGACAATAGTTAGTAGTATGATTATTTTAGAGTGTTGCAGAGAAACAAAACTACTATTTTTAAGTAGTTGGTACTTTCATCTTTAACTTTAATCATTGTGTTTATATTATAAAGAGAAATCATGAGCTTAAAAAAATATTACAATATCACCTCACCAGGCGCGCGGCACTCAATATAAATTTATAATTGTATAATATTGTGTTGCGAGGCAACGAAAATGAGGAAAAATAATCGTAGGAAATTGGTGTTATATGAAGCGGTATCTATTGAGGTAATATTGTACTTGTCTAATAATGCCACTATTTATTATAAACATAATGCTTTAATGCAGGCTTCTATTTTTCTCGGTAGACTGTTAAACATTTCCTGTATTTCGAATGTCTTAATGTTGTATCACGCACTTTGAGTCCTTCTCACAATTTTGAAAATTTTTTGGCTCTGTCATAAAATGTCTTAATTTTTGCTTAACAATTCCCCAAACATTGTCAATGATATTTAAGTCTGGCGATTGTGGGGGTCAATTCCAATATAATTTCCTCTTTTATCGCCCATTATCCCAATCCTCTAAAGTCCAATCGCGAACTAGTTTAGTTATTTTAATCATAGTTTCTTGTGTTTTTCCGTTAAAAGAGGTGCTTTGGTTTTTGCTCTAGCTCTCAATCCTTCCTTGCGCAGGCTATTTCGAACCGTTTCGATACTTCCACAAAATTATTGTGTTTTTACAAAATGTTTGTGAACATGTACATCAGTGTTCAGCCGACCCGAATGAATTATTCTTCTTATTCGTCGGTTTTGTTCAGGTGAAGTAAAAGCTTTACGACATAATTTACTGGTTTCTTTACCAGGTCAATATGACCTTAGTACTCGAGTAACACGTTAACGACCGACACCAATATTCTTCAGACCCCAATAAATAATATTGTTTGTTATGTCTTGCGATCTACGTCTCATGCTAAAAAAACCAAAAAAGTAGTAACTAATTCAAATAATAAAATTTGTTAAAACTTAAAAAATAACAACAACAATTATCAACTTTGTTTTTCCAGAATTTACCAAAAAACAGCCGCTTTGTGGAGAAATTTTAAAACAATAAATTGTTCCAATTGCAATTAAGGTAAAAACAACAAAAAACAAACGGTATCACTTCCTCTCCTTCCATTTTGTTCATACTATGATATTTCTTGATATTTCTCTTCCTATAAAAAATGAGAAATGTATTACCTTAAGAAATCTAAATAAAAACAATAATATCAACGTGTTCACAATATTGAGACAATTGTTTGAATCACTGTACATAAAGCTAATAAAGATATTTTAAGTCTGCATTAAAAGAAATCAAAGTTATCAAACCTTCACATAATACAATATTTTTATCTTTAGAAACGGCAGATATCTAGCGATTAAATGGGTTATTCGTAGATTTGCTTTGCTATCATTAACTAAACAAGTCCTGATACATTTAGTATCTGCTTTTGCTATCCTTAACTAAACAAGTCCTCGCACATTTCTACATACCCTCTCCTGTGACACTATTCTGAAAAGTTCCTGAGAATAGGCGATTGTGGATTTTGGAAACAAAAATACTGGTGAATTGGGAATAAATTTTCCGGTTTCGATATGAAAATAATATTCCCGATTTATAAAAGTTTACATCAAATTTTTTCCATGGAAGGCCAGAAAACAAGGAATTTATATAAAAAGGTATGCAAATTCTTTCCCCAATTTCTAGTTCACAATGAAATACCAGGGTAGTGCCACAGGAACCAGATTTCGTATGATTCAGGCAAATAACAATTCTTCAGATCATATTAAATGTTTTATTTGGTGAGTGAATATGACTCCGCCCTTTTTTATCAAAATAAAACGCATTTGCTTCTTTCGAAAATGAAAGAATTATTTATTGAAAATATGCTCCATCTGCAGCTACAACTTTCCCCCATCTTTCAGGCAAATTACGAATTCCCTCTCTGAAGAAATCTTGGGCTTTGAGGCGATCCAATCAATAAACCGATTATCGATCTCTGCGCAAAAACTGAACCGCTGTTCAGAAAGAGAAGACTGCATCGACCGGAATAAGTAGTAATCTGAAGGAGCTATGTCTGGTAAATACGGCGGGTGGGATAGAACTTTACAGTGCTGACATGTTCTACCATCACATTTTTGATACTTTATCGAAGATTATGTCTCGCTTCTTTAGAATTAAATGTGACACTATTCCACATTTTATATCATTTACCAGGTTGCTAGATTGGTTGCTCTCAATTGTGATATGCTACTCCATTTCTATCACGAAATAATTTGTTTTCAATACTTGAACGAAATTAGATTAAGACAATTTGTTCGCATTTGTACTAGTAGGTTGTGATAGCAATAGAAAATAAATAACTCATAAATGAAACAGGTGTCCATTTTAGTTTAGGAAAACGAGAAATAAACTTCGATAAAGTATCGAAAAATGTGATGGTGGAACATGTCAGGGTCAGCACAGTCCTGTTCTTATGAATAATTTTTCACAACGTTTGCAATATGTGGTTTTGCATTGTCATGCTGAAAAACTAATTTGTTGTGTCTATTCGCCCATTCTAGTCGTTTTTCCTCTATAGCTCGCTTTAAACGTCAGTTTAAAGTCGTCAGTTTTAAATCGTCGAAACCATTATTTGCATGTTGTATTCGATATAGAGGATGCTCACCGTAAATTTCCACATAATTAAACTTCTCCGCAACTGATGTTTATTTGGAATGAATTCGACATTTTCAATGAGTTAAAAATACTAGTTGTTTTTGTGAATCTTGCATACTGCGTTTGACAACTGACATCAAGTATTATAGAAAATCCGTATTGCCATAAAGCAAAATATACATAAGAGGACTCATGTAGAGATTCCGAGGTTAATCTATTTTAGTTTTGGCAATCTGTATAAGCCTAACAAGAACAATGAACTATAAAATAACTATGCCAATGTGTTTATCAGATACGTATATGTGGATTAAATATATAAAAAAATTAAATTTGTGTATATAAATATATTAAAACAATAAAATAAGATTAACCTCGGAAAAACCTGCTTATAAAATTTGCACTACTTGATTTCTCTTATATATTTATTGCTCGATGGTATTGCCTATTTATGGTACACGTAAGCAGTACTAGTAACGACACCTATTGGGAAAGCGAGGAGACATATTCACACACCCAATAGCTTCATAGTGATGCAGAAGTCCTACAATTTTTCCGACTGGTAGTGAGTGTTTCATAATGGTTCTTCAATCAAAATAGCCGTTTATGATCAATTCATAAAGTGGATTTGTGCAAGCCAGACATTTAATCAAGCAAGTTGCACGACAACTCCACATCCATAAAATATTTTCGTTTCGTTTTGTTATTTATTGTCGAAGTCTTGCCTCTACGTTTGACAATTTATTGCACTAGTTGCGTCATAACCATTAATATGTCATTGTAAATAAAGAGTGTCCCATTACCAGTGTAACATAGTCATTATTATAAAATCCTTGTTTATTATGCCACTGTTACTGTCAAATCAGTTCAAGTAAATCTTTTAAAATGAATAAAATTTAATATTCAATAAAACAACATTTAAAATAAAATTTAGGAATTTAATTTGAATGTATAACAAAGAAACAAAAAATGAAATTAACAAATCCGCTAATAACATTTCTTATTAACGAAGAAGCATATTAAGATTGTTAGCCAAACTGAAAACCACTATTTAACAACACTAAAGAAAAAAAATTAAAAGAAGAGAAACGCAACAATAATCCCATAAATAGATATTTTTGGTGTATAGTTTGAGGATCAAGATTAATAAATCTTTACTGTAAAAACTCAAAAATCCAATTTAGGTGAACATTATACTACTGACCGTTTTGGAATTAGCTTGACGAAATTAGTCAATTTTCAAGATTTTCGGTTATTGAACGTATTGAATCAAAAATTGTTTTATTCGGATTCGGGAATTTCATACTATCAAATACGAATTCAGAATGTAGTTTCCGCGTTGCTGATTTATTGTAATCATTGTCCATATAATTTACAGTTTCACAATCCCAACAATCTGAATTGAAATTCGCACGAAATTTTTGAATTCGGGAAAAACTACTTTCGATTCGGAATACGTAGTAACTAACCCTCATCAGTACCCAAATTTGGTTTGACGAAACAATTATCACAGATTATAGCAGTGATATGTGTTTCTCTCAGTGCGAATGCGCAACATTTATAATTTAAAATTTGAAAATGCAAATTATGCTTTAAATAAAATTTAATTAGTAGTAGTAAAACTAAAATTGTTTTAAATTATTTCAAATTCTGTGAGTGCGAAAAAAAAATTTATTCGAAAAAAAAAATTTATTCGACATCGCATTGAAATTTTTTTTTCTTTTATTCACATGAATAAAAATCGTTATAGCAAAGGAAATGTCAAAATGAGACAACGAAACGGCATAAGCGTGATATAAAATATTTCTCAAAAATTGAAACAGACAATGAGAGGAATAAAATAAAAAATAACATTTATCGGATATACCCGAACAATAATTGTGTTAACCTGTTAGCAACTAGAGAATTTTTAAATGTGGATTGAAAAAAGTGGTTTCATCAAAACATAATTAGCGACAACCAGCGGGGGCCTATTATGAAATTGGACGGAAAATACGACATCGTCGTAAAATACGTTATCGTAAAATCCGAACCACGGCGGATATTCCTATTATAAAACTATAACATATGTATTTAAATTTGCTAAAAATCATTTAACAAAAATATGTACTAACATTTTAAAATTTATTAAATTATATATATTTTATTAATTAATTTATTTTTCATGCGTATGTTACGATATCCGTCACCTAACTAGCTGTCGGATTCCACAACAGAATTTTGTTGTAAAATCCGCTAACTCGGATTTTCAGTTCATAATAGTATAATATCCGCACGGATCGGATTTTTTTAGTTTCATAATATGAATAACCGACACGAGACGGATTTTACGATGTCGGGTAAATTTCATAATGGGCCCCCCAGTTTCTATGGGAAATAAAGAAATTTTATTTTACACCAATAACACTGAACCGATTACTAATTTTTCATAATTTTGGATGCTCGCCTTCCCAGAAAACAAACAAATATAACCACAGAAAATAAGACCGGGGAATATGGAGGATGAATCTTTCGTGCCAGGAGCTTACTGCTTATTCCGAAATGAGAGTAATTTTATTAGAATTCGTATATTTCTTACAACTGAATTCGTGAATCAAACGTAATTTCCCAGTTATTTTGCTCCATACATTTTATTTTTTATAAAAAGAAATTCAAATTAGCAATATCTCAGTAGTAGCACATTTAAAATTGAAATTCGAGTCTAATTTCCGAAGTAAAACGACTTTCGTTCTGGAATACATAGTCCACCCCTGATCGCCTCGCTCCCTGTCAAAAAATGCCTTTCAGTTGAAAGAAATTTACTACTCGCTGTATTACCTCACACTACATGTCTTTCCACTTTCTACTTTATTTGCAATTAAACTTCGGAAGTTTCCGTTGGTTCGTTCAAATTATTTTAAATCGGTTAAGAATTGACCTAGTTGCATTCAGCATGACAAATTCAAGAACCTAGTCCGAAATCCTGAATTTTTAAACAACTAGTAAAAATGGTTGGTTTTCATTCATATTAGACAAATTCGAATTTCATACTAAGGTTCTAGTAAGAAAATCCGATTGAGGTGAAATCGGATTTCGTCCCGATAGTGCCTGGATTCCTTTTATATTTATTTTGGTTGAAACTTTTGATAAAATTGGATGAAGGTTTTCTCGATCGGTGAGATGGGTTTTATAAGTGCTCGGGAACGATTGTGTTACAGTTGTATAGTGGAGATCTTAGTTTACGTACATCCGCATTAACAATTCGTTGCAATATAGCAAACGCAGTCTCCCCTTCTTTTAAGGTGCTACCAAATTTTAGTCTACCAACTTATAACTTTGCTGGTTTTGTTGTTGTCCTAAGATAATTATATAATTATTTCGGTTGACTTTAATAATTTGCATTTTTACGTTCCCTATTGTATTTACATACATTCGAATGTGGTTGTTACGACCCATTTACTAACTTGGTATTATTGTACTTTAGTACTGTAGATGAGAAATTGAGAAAATTTGGTGGTATGTAATGCAATTAGATATTTGTATATACAATTTATTAGTATATAACAGGGTAATAAATGATCGATCTGTTAGTCAAAAATTTTATAGAATTTTATGTGACATATTTTACTAAGAGGCCACCAAGGCTAGTTGATCGTTTAGATAAAAAAAATAAAAATCATAAAAAATATATTTAAGTAAAGTAAAATAAATCTAGTGAATACCACCGTGTTTATCATAAGCTGAAATTCCGGATAATAGTTTAGTCAAATGGTAAGCGAAATTTTGATATTGAGTTTAGTAAAGTGCGTTAACTGTGCTTTTCTTTGCTTAGCTAGTGTTTTTGTAAAGTGTGCCATATTTAGTGGAAAGACGAAGCGACATAACTTTAAATCCAGTAACAGAAAATATTCTGTCCAGTTTCCACTAAATCATAGTACGGAGGTGCAGTATATTAGCTGTATAGATGTATGGTCACTAGGAGTGGGTAAGGACTTACATTTGACCTCTGAATTGTGCAAATCACAAACTAAGTTTCAATTTATTTAATAGGGCCTCATTTTTTAGAACTAATTCATCGGCTATATGCAAAAAGGAACAACGTTAGACATAAGGCGTTCAAATCGAGTAACAGTTTCAAGGAGTTTTTTTACTAATATTTATTTGGATACGCGTATAGTGAAGCCGTTATACGTATTATTTCTTTCATAAAAAAAAAAACCGAAAAATACTTAACTCTGTGATAAACATAGAATTATTGTAAAGCATTATTAATTTATTATATTTGTTACAATTTGCTTAGTGATTTGTTAGTGTAAAGTAAATTGTTGGGCGTATAGTGGCTTGTTAGAAGCAATAAATTTATTTCCAGCATATTCCAGGCCGTAGGGTACCAACGAGCGCTCTTGGAAACCTACAGGTGAGTTTTTACGATTTCTTTAATACAAAAAAAATTGCTTCTTGCATCCAAACCTAAAGTTCTCTTTTTATCTGAACAACAATTTATTTTTACTTTTTTTGTTTTAATTGATGTAATGATTTTCGAATAGTAATAAAAATGTTTAAAATAATGAAGTGATTCCGTTTTCTAAGTTGTTGGTGATGAAGTTATTTGCGAGGATCATGTGAGAATTTTGTTAGATACAACACGATAGGTTTTTGTGGTGCCTAATGTATGTCAGCAAAGAACCCCCACATGCCGTTGAAGTCTACCCGATTTAAAAACGTGTTGGCTGACATAGGCACGTAACAAAATGGCGCCCGAGCAGGGACCTGAAGGTCATGGGTTAATGTAACAGTTGATTAACCGTTATGTATATCTTGTGATCTAAGGTTTTTTTTCACATGTTTTTAAGGTCGACCTAAAAAGTCATCCAAGCAGCTTCTCTGCTTAACGGGCTTCTTTATAACCGCTTAGTCTTTTGTATTTTTGTTACGAATTAAATAATTTTTTTTTTCTTATTCTATACTAGCGGCTAGTAGCCAATTAAATATTTTATTTTTCATATTCATTTCATGATCAATAAATTTAATTAGAAAGTTTGATTTCAATGGTAAAGTTTAACATTGATTTCAACATATTCCATCAGGAGTTAGATTATGATGAATTCGTTATTTCCTTCTGATGGTTTAATTTTTAACTCCATTCAGGTACACTTTAGAATTTAAATCAAACTTCTATCAACATTATATTTGTTTGGGATATGTGAAATTATGCATTGACACTGTAACCGATCCATCAATAATGAGATAAGTGATGAATTCATAAGTTCTTATTGGTGAATGGGATTACCTTCTGTATAAAGAGTTATTATCCTATTTTCGTTTTTTTTTTTTTGATATTTTTTTCTCACATGTGATCCAGTGCAGATATTCATCACCAACATTAACAACATTATTACATAAATATAACTAATCCTATTTTTGAGTTTTCGAGTTAAAAACAAAAAAATAAATAATTAAAAATTAATAAACATATTATATTTTAAATTCGAATATTAAAATCGATTTATATTTTTTTTTGCTGATTCTTCGTATAAGAGAATTACGAGAGGCACGTCCTTATAAAGATTAATAATTATAATTCGCCAACAGTTACTTTGGTTAGGTGAGCGTTCCTTTTCGAAAGATTTTATAGTTTAGTCCGTGCGATATTTGTGCTTCTCAGTGATACCGTGTTGAATTGAATTTGAATAATTTGTTTACAAGTACTTTTCTGCTAAGTGTGGTTTTTCTTCCTTTATATTTCTAATCATTTATTGGTCAAAATGGATCCGATTAGCTATTTAAACAATCTTAGTAATGCCGAGATAGAGGTTGAATTTCTGGTTAGAGGCATAGATAGTAGTACCGACAGTGCGAAAGCGCAGTTAATCGATTACATATTTGCAGAAAATGGTAGTTCTAAAGAAAAGCCAAAAAGTTCGCATGTGAACGACAACGTAGAACAAGAAATACAAGTTTGCTTCACTCAATATGGAGAGCTTTTGAAAAAAACCGAGGACAAGGGTGTCGCACCCTCTTTAGAATTCGAAACTGTGGTACTTGCAAAAGTAATACACTATAAAGAAAGAGTAGAACGGGTGATGAGAGGTTGTAGTGATAACAGTGATTTACAAAACCTAAACACAAGTTTTCGACGTCTCTATAATTGGCACATTAAATTCTGGACAGAATTCCAAGGAATAAAAGTAGCTCAACAATCAAAGAAGAAACAGACTACGCCTATTTCTAATATTTCTAGTCCGATCGTTGGTTCATCTAAAGCAAGCAATCCACACCAATCCCAGGATGGTAAGGTATCTATTTTCCAAGAAGAATTACACGGATCATCAAGCGAGGACCTTAAAAAAAAGCTACAAATTGAACATTCCCGACTTAAGTCATCAGTGGCAGATTTCTTTGCGCTAGCTGAAACACGTCGAAATACTGCTAATAACCTAGAAGCCCAATTTAATCGTCTCAATGGTTCAAAAGATAATCAAGAAAATTCAAATTCCGGTTCCCATGGGAACGCTTCAGGCTTCGAGAAAAACATCGATCAGGTGAGCTTCGGTAACAATCGCTTCTTTAATCCACCAGCACATGAGATGTTTGTTCGGAAGGAGGTCCCAATTGACTTGTACAAAATTCGTCAACAATGGAAGCTATCATTTGATGGGAGCAGTAACACTAACGTCCACGACTTTTTATATCGTTTGGAGCAAATGGCATCAAATGATGGAGTTTCACACCAACTATTGCCCAGGCTTGTTCACTATTTCCTGAATAAAACCGCAGAGGATTGGTACTGGATTTACAAGCAAAACCATCCCAATACCACCTGGGTCAACATGAAGGATGCAATGTGTTCCTTTTTCAGCTCTAGTAATTTTGAGGAAGAGACACACGAACAAATTTTAAGACGATGTCAGACTAATAAAGAGTCCTTTTCGGATTTCGTTTTAAGTATTCAGAAGTTAAATTCTCGCTTACAGAATCGGCTCACCGAAGACAGACTAATATACCGACTCTGCCAAAACATGATTCCCGCATTGAAGAATGTGACTCTACCATTTCACAATACCGTCGAATCGGTAGAACAGCTGCGTAAGATCTGTCAAAATTACGAGAAGATGTGGGAGAGAACAGGCTATGATCCGCGAAATTTCTCTGAGGGAGTTCCCAAACGTCGTCAGATGGTGCACGAAGTCGCACTAACGAGCCCGCAAAGAAACGATCAACCAGCTTTGAGTCAACTTATATATACTTATGATCGTAAATTAGAGGAGACAGATGTTGTGGAGGAGGAAATAGAGGCCATTCAAATGAACACTAATACCTCTAGTAATAGCACTAAGTCATTCCTAGTGTGTTGGAACTGTAAGGACCTGGGGCATAGGTACCAAGAATGTCCCAAAGAATTCCAAAATATATTCTGTTTCGGTTGTGGTACCACAAACGTACGTAAGCCTAACTGTCAAAACTGCCTATTAACGGCAGCAAAAAACATGCAGTCGAGTGCGAGAGTTTCGAGGGAACCGCACTCGGGAGGGAATCCGAGGAAGTCATAGAGGTATTTCCGAAAGCAAAAGAAGTTATTACCCTCGAACAAAACCTACTTAGTCGTACAAATAGTGCAAGCAGAACAAATCAATTTAAGCGAACCCTTGCTTATTTCAAAGAAAAGCGCCGGTTAACTAAACTCTGTTTGTCGTCCATCATAAAATGCCTTTCCAAAAATGATCCTAGACCGTACGCTGAGGTGACAATAGCTTCCAAAACCTTTAATGGGTTGCTCGATAGTGGAGCGTCCGTAAGTGTGTTGGGTAAAGACTCATTAAAATTTTTAGCCGAAGAGAACTTAAAATACCACTAACTTGGTTCGTTCATTACTACTGCTGATGGCACTAAGAATAAAATTGAGGGTTACATTTGGATACCTGTAAAATTCGGTAATAGGACTGAAACTTTGAAATTCTGTATTGTTCCGAACTTACAATCGCCAGTCTATTTAGGGATAGATTTTTGGCAAAAGTTTCAAATAATCCCCACTATTGCGGAGGTGAACATGTCACAACAAACAGCCGAGGACAAAACTCATCATATTCTGACAAAGGTGGACAAAAATCATCTGGACGAGATTATTGCCAATTTTCCCTCTTTTACCAAAGACGGTCTAGGAAAAACTAGTTTGTATGAGCATGACATAGAAATCCTAAAAGGTTGCAAACCAATCAAGCAACGCTATTACGCGATTTCGCCAGTTCGTCAAAAAACGATTTATGAGGAAATCGACCGGATGCTCAGTCTAGGAGTAATAGAGGAAAGCAAAAGCTCATGGAGTTCTCCTGTCACCATAGTAACCAAACCAAATGGGAAGTCTCGCTTATGCCTGGATGCTCGTAAGCTAAACAGCGTAACCGAAAAGGACGCATATCCGTTACCACTCATCGATGGGTTGTTGGGTCGGTTGTCCGAGACAAAGTACATCACAGGACTGGACTTAAAGGACGCTTTCTGGCAGATTCCGCTAGCGGAGTCTGCTAGAGACAAGACGGCATTTACAGTACAGGGCCGGCCACTCTATCAGTTCATGGTGATGCCGTTTGGGCTGTGTAATGCAGCCCAGTCAATGTGCCGGTTGATGCATAAGGTTATTCCGCATGAGCTGCATGATAAAGTTTTTGTATATCTGGATGACTTGCTCATCGTCACCGGTACATTGAAGGAGCACCTTGAATTGTTAGAGCTGGTCGGAGACAGACTACGGACAGCCGGTCTAACGATAAACGTCGAAAAAAGTAAGTTCGTTATGCGAGAAATCAAATATTTAGGTTACCTAGTGGGAGAAGAAGGACTCAGGCCAGATCCGTCAAAAATAGACGCAATAGTAAATCTACCCCCACCATCTAGTGTGAAACAAACCAGACGTATACTAGGAATGTGTGGGTGTTACCGTAGGTTTATCGAAAACTATGCCGATATTACAGCACCTATTTCAGATTGCCTTAAAAAAGGAAAATTCGAGTGGACAAGTAGGGCCCAGGAAGCACTAAATAAAATGAAACAGCTTTTAACCACAGCTCCAGTGCTCACAAATCCGTGTTTTGATGAGCCTTTTTTTATAAGATGTGACGCGAGTACGGAGGGTGTTGGAGGGGTATTATACCAAAAAGATCAGGATGACAACGAGCGTCCAATTGCGTTTATGTCACAGAAACTTAACAAGGCACAAAAAAATTACTCAGTGACGGAGTTAGAATGCCTTGCGGTAATACTCTCTATAAAAAAATTTAGAGCATACATAGAGGGATACGAGTTTACGGTAACAACGGATCATGCTAGTTTGAAGTGGCTGATGAATCAGACCGACCTTAGCGGCAGACTTGCGAGATGCAGTCTCAAGCTTCAGGCATATAAGTTTAAAATCGAGCATCAGAAAGGCAAATACAATGTAGTCCCGGACACACTATCACGAATTCATTGTGATTCGCTTATAGAATTTGAAACAAGCATAGAAAGGTACGTAGAAGGAATTAATTTGGATGCTGAAGAGTTTGAGGACCCGAAATATAAAGAATTACGTGATAACATTATAGGAGAACCTAACACGTATCCCGCTTTTCGTGTAAATGGTAAGCACATATACATACGCTTAGAGCCAACGAAGAATATGGACTTGACAGATATTTCGGTCTGGAAATTATGGGTTCCTGTTGCCCTTCAAATGTCATTGATTGAAAAGGAACACAATGAACCACTATCCTCACATGGAGGTATTCGAAAAACCCTCGAAAAATTACGAAGATTTTATTATTGGCCAGGAATGGCCAAACAAGTACAAGTTTTTGTTACACATTGTCAAATCTGTAAAACAACGAAGGCAACCAACTGTATTACAAAACCACCTATGGGGAAATTATCCGCTGTGGAAAGACCCTGGCAGCGCATCTATGTTGACTTGTTGGGTCCATATCCTCGCTCCTCACAAGGCAAAACAATTATAATAATCGTCTTAGACCACCTAACTAAATTCGTTTTGCTTAAAGCTCTTTCAAAAGGTACAGCGCAACAAATAACGGATTTTCTGCGAAAGGAGGTATTTTTAATTTTTGGTATTCCGGAAACTATCCATTCAGATAATGGCACACAGTTTAGAAGCAAGGAATATAAAGATCTGCTTTCAGAATTCGATATTTATGACACAAAAACTGCATTATATTCGCCTCAATCTAATGCCTCTGAACGAGTAAATCGTTCAGTGATATCGGCAATTCGTTCGTATGTAGGCGAGAAACATACTCACTGGGACAAACATTTAGACGAAATTGCTTCAGCGTTGCGTAACGGCGTCCATGAAACAGTAAAGGATTCACCACACTTCCTAATTTTTGGATACCATAAACTACATCACGGGAATGATTATAAATTGTTGCGCCGACTGGGTGATGTTTCAGAAGGGGAAGTTCTTCTGCCGTTACCGACTAGGCTCTCGTTACTTCATGACCAAATTAAAACCAATATTGCAAAAGCTTTTGAAAAGAGTGCTAAGCGCTATAATCTTCGAGCTAGGCCAGTTGAATATCAGGTAGGCCAGTTGGTTTTTGTACGCACACACTTTCAGAGTGATGCCGCAAAAAAGTTTTGTGCGAAGTTTGCACCCCAGTTTATTCCCGGTATAGTCAGTAAGAAAATCGGGAATGTAATGTACGAGATTAAAGATAAATCTGAAAAAGTACTTGGTGTGTTCCACGCGAAAGACATTCGCTTATAAGAATATGTACAGTGAATATTAGTCTTTCAGTTTCATCTTCGTAACAAATTTGCTAGAAGAATGAACCTGCCCTGTTACAGTTGTATAGTGGAGATCTTAGTTTACGTACATCCGCATTAACAATTCGTTGCAATATAGCAAACGCAGTCTCCCCTTCTTTTAAGGTGCTACCAAATTTTAGTCTACCAACTTATAACTTTGCTGGTTTTGGTGTTGTCCTAAGATAATTATATAATTATTTCGGTTGACTTTAATAATTTGCATTTTTACGTTCCCTATTGTATTTACATACATTCGAATGTGGTTGTTACGACCCATTTACTAACTTGGTATTATTGTACTTTAGTACTGTAGATGAGAAATTGAGAAATTTGGTGGTATGTAATGCAATTAGATATTTGTATATACAATTTATTAGTATATAACAGGGTAATAAATGATCGATCTGTTAGTCAAAAATTTTATAAAATTACCAAGGCTAGTTGATCGTTTAGATAAAAAAAATAAAAATCATAAAAAATATATTTAAGTAAAGTAAAATAAATCTAGTGAATACCACCGTGTTTATCATAAGCTGAAATTCCGGATAATAGTTTAGTCAAATGGTAAGCGAAATTTTGATATTGAGTTTAGTAAAGTGCGTTAACTGTGCTTTTCTTTGCTTAGCTAGTGTTTTTGTAAAGTGTGCCATATTTAGTGGAAAGACGAAGCGACATAACTTTAAATCCAGTAACAGAAAATATTCTGTCCAGTTTCCACTAAATCATAGTACGGAGGTGCAGTATATTAGCTGTATAGATGTATGGTCACTAGGAGTGGGTAAGGACTTACATTTGACCTCTGAATTGTGCAAATCACAAACTAAGTTTCAATTTATTTAATAGGGCCTCATTTTTTATTGAACTAATTCATCGGCTATATGCAAAAAGGAACAACGTTAGACATAAGGCGTTCAAATCGAGTAACAGTTTCAAGGAGTTTTTTTTACTAATATTTATTTGGATACGCGTATAGTGAAGCCGTTATACGTATTATTTCTTTCATAAAAAAAACCGAAAAATACTTAACTCTGTGATAAACATAGAATTATTGTAAAGCATTATTAATTTATTATTTTTGTTACAATTTGCTTAGTGATTTGTTAGTGTAAAGTAAATTGTTGGGCGTATAGTGGCTTGTTAGAAGCAATAAATTTATTTCCAGCATATTCCAGGCCGTAGGGTACCAACGAGCGCTCTTGGAAACCTACAGGTGAGTTTTTACGATTTCTTTAATACAAAAAAAATTGCTTCTTGCATCCAAACCTAAAGTTCTCTTTTTATCTGAACAACAATTTATTTTTACTTTTTTTGTTTTAATTGATGTAATGATTTTCGAATAGTAATAAAAATGTTTAAAATAATGAAGTGATTCCGTTTTCTAAGTTGTTGGTGATGAAGTTATTTGCGAGGATCATGTGAGAATTTTGTTAGATACAACACGATAGGTTTTTGTGGTGCCTAATGTATGTCAGCAAAGAACCCCCACATGCCGTTAAAGTCTACCCGATTTAAAAACGTGTTGGCTGACATAGGCACGTAACAATTGCAATGAGTTCCGCTTTTCGGAAAATTCGTTTTGAAGCCTTCCAAGGGGTCATCATGTTGCTTAATGCTACTATGTTGCGTTTTTTATTATAATGGCGATACATCTCATGAAGAAATTGTACCTCTTCATTTTTGAGGTTATTTAAGTTGGTGCTGGATGAGCCACACTGACATGCCAAGTGGGCCATCTCATTTCCTTCTATTTTATAATTAATTTCTCAGTCTCAGGTTGGTTTTGTTAGTTTTGTAATTTTCTTGGTTGTTGCGTGGTTTTCCAGTGAAACTGCGGATTCTAGAAATTGGTAAATTTGAATTAAGCCACGCAATTTGATAATCAATTTAGAAGAATAAGGGGTTACAAAATGAGTTTCGGATTTGATTCTGTAGCAAAATAGTATGGAACAACCCCTTCCGTTAAGTAAAATGGGCAATTTGAACGGGAAATCAAATTTCTAAGCAGATCGGAACAAAACTAGGTTTGTATTGAAGTAAGCCATGGCTTGTATGATGAAAATTGGATTTAAAGTTAGTGGGTTGTTGAAAGAAGACTAATTTGAATGGACTTTACAATCCATTGAAATAGATCTCGTTTTTTATTTCGTAAAAATAGCCATTTGTTAAACTTATGTTGCATTATAAAATTAAAACTTTACTATTTCTCTCAACAAATTGAAAAGAATGTAGCTGAAATGATAAAAATGACGTTCCTATACGAGATCCGGGTAAGGTTCCACAAAATGGTCAGTTAAGACATTTCTCAGCCGATTGAATCCATTTATGTGATTAAAAATGGATTCCAATATGAGTTCCGAATGTGTTTCTGGAAATGATCGGAACAACATTTCGTTCTTAACCGCTTGGGATCAAACTCTGTTTGTATGTTGAAAATAAGATTCTAAATATTAGTATCCCGAAATTTGCTACCATTAAAACGTTAAAGATTCACTTTTGTACCGATGTCTTAAAAATTCAAAATGCTAATAATCGGTACTTTATATTGTTTAGTTTATTGTTCGATTTGGCCATAATTCTAAATTATGGATTATTTATATTATTTTCGTTAAGATTGTATCTGCTGATTTTGTTTACCAAACAGTTGAATAGCATTTAAATCATACACTTGTACATAAAATAACGGGAAGACCGTACAATAAATGAATAGTATTATATTTTAAAAACTAGGAAACCCACTAAAGCTCTGTGTCGTGGACACGCTGTACAACCCATGAAATAATTCATCTGTGTTTAAGGTGTTTCCAAGTTATACTGATACATCTATGAGTGCCAAAGAGCGCGATCGAGCTCCTCAATACACTAGTCGAAAATGCTAAGAGTGGGATCGCGCTTTTTCTCCTGCACGAACTAATACGATCTCTATTCATACTTGTCGATATACATATCTGTGGCAATTTAACATAATCACTTAAGTCGAGATAAGTGGTTATGTTGAACTATATTCTAATTGATAGTATTTCCCGTTTTTTCTTTCCCTTCAATTTTTCATCAAAATCCGACTATTTTTGACCGAAATATAAGCAAAAAACAAAACCACTTTTTGAAACCAGGTTATTGAAAACCACTTATTTGATAATTTTTGTAATTGTAGCGTGAAATAAGTGATATTTAAAACAATATTTTTATTTGTAAAATCAGAAATAAATTTAGAAAAAACACTTATCTTGAAA
The DNA here is from genome assembly GCA_947310385.1 of Nephrotoma appendiculata. Lineage (NCBI taxonomy): Eukaryota > Metazoa > Arthropoda > Insecta > Diptera > Tipulidae > Nephrotoma > Nephrotoma appendiculata. The sequence goes on along the minus strand of OX371224.1, from coordinate 186,890,274 downwards.
TAAGTTTTTATTTTGAATTTAATTTTGCGTTGGGTATTTACTTAAATCGATATAGGTAAGTGTTTTTTTATAAATGCTAATTAAAAATTATGAGAATTGCCGATGCTCCCAGAGCATGTAACAAGTGCCTGAAGGTGTCAATAAACGCAGTTTAAAAACCCAGATACCATGGATCCAAAAATAATTTAGGTTTGTCTTATAATTTTTTCACAAATTATTTTAAAATTTAAATTTTGCCCCCTGAAAAGTAGCTAAAAATAGATAAGTGGATTTGTTGAATTGCCAGATATATGTCATCTCTAAAAAGCGAGAGAGATTTGTTGCACTAATTACTATTAAGTAATAATTCAATATTTCGATATTAGGTATATTCCTTTTTCAACCACGAAAATAAAAAAATTGGCTCAATTTTAGTCCAACCCACACAAATGTGTTAGTAAAAAACCATAGTATATAATGGCGTTGTTGATAAAAAATTTCGCTTGATTTGAAGTAAAACCGGTTTTTTTCGGACGAAAATAAGTTAAAAAGGAATTCACAAATGTGTAAGTTGGTTCAAAAAACATACAAAACTAAATTTTTGACATGGTACTTTTGCCCTACCTGCACAATTGTGTTAGTAAAACACAAAAGGGATATTAAAACTTTTACAAATATCATCTCTGTGAGCAATCTAATGAAATGATCGAAAAGTTTATATGTATAAGAATTCATTATTATTAATTACTACAAAACCAGCTATACACGCTTCAATTCTTAACGCGTAAAAATATTTACAATCCAGAACAACCCACTATTTCCTTTATTCATCCTCCTGTATAGATATATAAACTAAAATCGTGGAACAGAAACTGAATTTCAAGAGAATGGAAACTGGATTTTTGATGCATAAGAAACCGTTTCGAACATACAGCAACATTTTTACACAGTTATGATTTATTACACAATTTTGAAAGAGATTACAATTGTATCACAGATTACGATAAGAAAGAGGAAAACTTTATTATGTATTTAGAACAATTGAAATCTTAAACTTATTTACTTAACTATTTCATAAACATTTCAAGACTTCTAATATAAATTATAAAAATATGTTATTATTTTCAAATTATCCTACATTTTGGTATACTTTTTTAACCCTTTCGCGGACACGTCGGTATATACTATACAGGAGGATATTCATATTTCAGTTTCTGTTTTTCACGTGAGAATTGTATTTTGATAACCGCTTCATTTTTGCAGGAAAAAAACATTGGTGTGTCTAACCCGACCTTTAAATCCTAATTGGTTTATAAAACTCAGTGAACATTGGGGAATTAGTGCAAATTCCACTGAAACCCCTAATTTGAAGACTCTTAGCGTAGCAGATTAAGTAATAAAAACAATAGTAAATAATCAAATATATTCCTTAAAGATCGATCATTAATTGGCATTGAGCTAAGATTACTAATAAACCATCTCTTGTAATACTTAAAAATAAACCCCTTAAGGACCGATTTTTTTTAACTACATATCGTATGTACCGAGATATCTCGGTTTTGGTCCTTAAGGGGTTAAAAGATACATAGTTCAGTAAATAAATAGAAAATAAAAGTGTCTAGCATGATAATTCACACACTGCAATGGTTTCATCACTCAGTACTTAGTATACAGACAATATTAAAAAATCTTACCATAATTGGTACATCAAACGAAATATTCGGATCATCAAAATCTAATTCGAGTGATGACATCGATGAATCGTTATCTCTCCTATCGCATAATTCGATACTATTGTTATTATTATTCTCAGAGGAGGTTGCATCGATCGAAAATGTTTCATTCAATAATTCGCTACTATTTACCAGCAAATTATTCTACATTTGTTTTTATACCAAAAACCAATATGTATAAATATACAAACCATAATATTCCAAATAAAATAAAAGAAATAATATATTGGTTTCATAATTAATGGGTTAATGGTATACATTTCAAATAAAAATGTATGCATGCAATTAAAAATATAAAATAATAACCATATAAAGTGTAATAGATTTAATGCATGATAAAAAAAATTCTATTAGGTTTTTCTAACAAAAAAAAACTGTAATTTTAAATAGATGTGTATTAAAAAATAATATGTAACGATGTCATAGGGATTTACGTTGTAAAATGTGATAACACTCGACTAATATCCTTGATCCATATTTATTGCCCTTTTCGTCGATAGAGCATATAGTTTCCATCGTATATGTTTAACAGGTAATCTAGCATGACTAAACTGTTTCGATTTTACAAAAATTTTACTGTGCATGAAAACGAGGTGGGGGTTAATTTGACATAATATCAAGAGTAGTAACGAAATTGAAATTTATATGAAATTAAAATGATAACACATATTTCAAAATACTATTTCGTGTTTTTACGAATAGCAAAAAAAACATGCGTGTGGGTTGGTGATTACGATCTATGACGATTTAATGACATAACTAAAATGATAAAACACTGATATTTGCATGTTTCATATCGAAATTTTCACGAATTTAACGTAAAACGTAAGTGGAAAATTATACATGCTTATTTAAGGGGAAAAAAGTGTAAAAAAAATTATAAGAAATTTGGGGAGAATGAAAATCTTTACAAAATATATTTTTTAATCACATCCATTTACTAAATCACACTGTAAAATTTATCCTAACACTCTTCCTAATATAACAAAAAAAAAATATAGATATTGCATTTACAATGCATGCTGTTTAAGAAGTTTCTCGAATTAATTTCTTTAAATTATAATTACAATTAATATTGGACAAAATTACCTGGATACTTCTCGAATCGGATTCATCTACACTGATATGGAAACGTCTTCCAAATTCAGTTGCAGCATTTTGAGAATCACGAACAGCCGTTGAATTACATATTCTAGAAATAAATGTGATACATAATATTTTACTAGGAAAGCCTTAATTTAAAATATAAATTCTTACATAGTTGGTCTTTGCCATTGCGTTGTTCGTTCTATATGATTCACGTAATAAGTTCTACCGTTTGCATCTTGGCGCTCTTCCCAGCCAGGTGGCAACGCTTCAGCTGTTGGTTGTGGCATATCGTACATAATTGTATTAGATGATACGGATGGTGCTTGAGATGTTGTATCACCTTCATCTACCGAATTTTCCCATTCAGAATTCTGGGTTGGGTCATTTGGAGGCGCGTCCAAATCTCTTAAAAATCCGTGGTAGATCTCTAAAGTTCCGCGAACTTTTGATTTTGCGCTATAATTAATATGTTTTATTAGTGAGTGTTTATTACTTTATAATATTGTAAGGTTGAAAAGAAATGGTTTTTATCGATTTATGAGCTACATGTTAGTCGCAACAAAAAAATTTAATAAACTTAAAAACAACAAAATTGTACCAATTAAACAAAAACAAAAAAATTGACCAACCTGTGAGAAAAAAGTTTTTCAAAAGCCTGCACAGGTAGTTCAAAAGCGAAAATGATTAAGAGAATATAAATTTAAAATAATGAATAGTGCACGGTGTGTTAAACTCTGTGTGGCTTTTTTAGTATTAAATGCTTACCAAATTTAAAATAAAATAAAATTATAATACTTTATAAAATTATTTAGAACTTAAATAAAATTAAAATTATTAAATCAAATTAAAAGCGTATCGCCCACAACATACCCAACTGACCTGCGAGGTCGTAATTCGTAACTTTTTACTGGAATCGAACGTCCTTCCCGTTCAACCGGTGTATGAAGTAATTGCAATTCTATCATACCAAGAAAATCATCTCGTGTTAAACGATTTTCATCGAATACTTGTAAAACTAATTTATGTTCGGCAGGTTTCACCCGGAATACAAATTCTTCATTCCATATTGGGTTTAATGTCTAATTTGAGAGGGGAAATAAAATTGCATTGATAAATATTTACTGTACACGCCGTTATCAATTAGTTTACTTACTTTCTTTTTGGTTTTCGAAAATACCGTATCAATTACCACATCACCATTTATTGTTACTAAATCTATTCGCACGTATGGATCACTATGAAAAAAAAAATAATTAGTTTATTAATTTGGGGTCTAATATTAAATTAATTATTATTTTTGGAAATCCGAGCGTTTTATTGATGCTAAATAAATAACATACTAAATAACAACAACAAAAAATTTATTTGGTACACAAATAAGTGTCAGCCGTTCGACAAAAGATGGTGCCACCAGTAAGTAGTTTTGGTTAAAATTACCCGATGCAAAACGTCATAACCTAAGGTTGGAAATCTGTCAACAAGATAAGCTTCAAATATTAGCGATTTTGTATCAGCAACATATATATTTTTCGAATTTTGAGCCGAATAAGCGCAATTTGCAAGAACCTTTAATTTACTTCTATAATTTGAGGAAGTCCGCAGCTGATGCGCATCGATTGCTTATAGAAGAATATGGCAACGCTGCCTTAAGTGAGAGAAGTTGCCGAGAGGGCTTTCAAAAGTTTAAGAACAGTGAATTTGGCGTCGAAGGAGACAAAAAATGATGAAGGCCGAAAATCGAAATAGGAAGCATTATTGGATGAAGATTCGTGTTAAATGCAAGGAGATCTTGCACAACATTAGTAGTGAATCAACAAGCAATTTCACATCGTTTAAAATCATTGGGAATGAATCAAAAGAAAGGAAATTTAGTTCCTTATGGACTGAAGCCGAGAGGTGTCCAATGTCGTTTTTTTCAGGTGAAATGCTGCTGAAGGCATAAACGAAAGGGTTTTTGCATCGCATAGTCAGTGATGATGAAAACTAGGTCCACGACGATAACCCAAAAGACATCATGAGGACCACCTGGCCATGATTCAATATCGACAACCAAGCCTAACATTCTTGGAAAAAACTAATGTTGTGTATTTGGTGAGATCATCTTGGTATCGTGTATTATGAGTTGCTAGATCCGATCGAAACCATTAATGGGCTCTCTACCGAATACAATTGATGAGATTGGGCCGAGCACTCAAGGAAAAACGCGTCCACTACTACTTCAGACACGACAAAATTGTTTTTCTGTATAATAATGCTTATCCACATGTTGCGGCGCCGGTCAAAACTTACTTGAAACAGTCAATTGGGAAGTTTCACCCCACCCACTGTATTCACCAGAAACTGCCCCGTCTGATTACCACTTATTGCCAGAACGATGGGAAAAAGTAGCGGCTAGCGATGGACAATACTTTGAATAAAACATATCCTACTGTTTTTCACAATAAATGCCCAATTTTTGAGAAAAACGGTGGAGACTTATTTGTATTACAAAATAGAACATAATAGTTATCATAATTTTAATAATAAAATTAGTTCCAGGATTAATTTTAAATAAGCTACGAACAAAGAAACGCAGGAGAACTCATTTATTAGCTAGAATAAATTCTTAATAGATCGTTTATTTACCCAATATAATATAGCACACAAATCAGATATCATCAAGACCACCGCGAACGTTATCAGCAACTGTTACGTTAAACTACTAAACTAAAACAAAAATGTGCATGTGAATAAAAATTAGAGAAAACTGTTTTATGACCTAAATATATCAAATAGGAATCGTATATTTCCGAAAAGGTTCTCCCTTTACACCTTACGGACCGTGTTTTCTATTATTAGTACATAGTCATCTGGATACAGTATATGTTAATTGCTTCAATATGCCGCGTAGGGAAAAGGAAGTGTAGAAAAGGAGGCCTGCAAATATAAGAAATCATAACCACCGATTCTTAATAGTGTAAACGAATTATAAAAATCCTCTTATTTACCGATTTAGCGCTTAATACAGAATAAACACAGACTAAAACTCTTTCAAGCAGAGAATTTCTCACTTCAGTATTTAAGTGTTATAAGCAACAAAAAGTCCAAATGGAGATATTATCTTTGAAAGCTTAATGCTTATTATTTTAAACCTATAGATAATTCTTAAAATTTTATTACGTTGTACGGAAGTGTCCAATATACTGAATCTTACGTCACAAAGGTTCCTTGTTTTGAACATTTGTTTATTTGTAAATTAAGCTTGAGCATTTTTTTAAATGCATATGTAACACAAAAACTTTTCATTTTTAATCAAAATGTATTGTATGTAACACTAACACAAAATTTTCGTGTCTTATATATCACTTAAAAGCTGAATAATACTTTGCATTTAAGTCATAATTTCATAGGAAATTGATTTAAAATAACCAATTTTAATTAGTATTTTTTTCTAATTTTATTTAATAAACAATACAAAAAATACAAAATAATATATATCATAAAATTCAGCATTGTACAACAAATTAAAATTAATATTTTTCAAAGCTTTGATAAATAACTAAAAATGTGATTGTACTTTCACCTTTATTTGAACTAAAACTATTGTAAATTAAGGAACTCTCTAAGTCAGAATTATAGTACAATCGACAAGTATAAAATAATAATATAATGAAACAAAACTAATAACGCAGCTTAGAATAATTAAAAGCTTTAAAAATAAAGTACCACAAATGTCAATTCAGTTCAATTTTAAAACACAGTTAATTTTATTTTTAATTAATATTGCTCCGCGGAATAATAACTTTCGTTATTCTTTTGATAGTTTTCGAAATCCTATGATCTCGCTTGTTTATTCTATTTAACACAGCGTGTTGTGTAGTCAATATCGGCTTTTTCATCTTTTCCTCGCAAAATTCCAAAAATTAGAATAATCGGTTTTACCAGTATCTGAATATTTTTTAAACCATTTTTTTTTTTTTTTTTAAGAAAATATTAATTGGAGTACTACCAATGGATTTAATGAATTAATACCTTCTTTTCATTCACGCACACACCCACCCTTTCACCTACTCACAAACTACCATCTGCACATTGCAAGCTCTATGTCAACCTGTACACTGATATGGACGGTGGGTCGGCGCTGAATCTGAGTGTTGTGTTTATTAACATCGCCGATCGAAAATTCGCTTTGCATCCTGCCTCTGCTGGGATTCGAACCCAGTACCTCCCGGTCCAAGTGCCGAAGCTTCAACCACTACACCACTTGTCCGGTAGGTAATGTATGTTCATATAGGATTCCATGGCAGAAACGAACATTTATATTCAAGTGAGCTCAAATCAGTAGAATTGTGTTTAATAAGTCTAACTTTAAAAAATTGCAAAATGTTTGCAACAATTTTTGAAACCAAATTAAAATTTAAGAAAACAACATCCCTCATAATAATTTTCAAATGAACTTTGCCGTAGTTAAGTTTTTTTTACTGTTGCACAGGTGTAACAGGGATGTGAATTGTGATTCTACGCAGATGACTTTCTATGGCACTATGTACGGAATCTACCTCCTGTAAATGAATATGTCCTGGGGCCCTATCCTTGAAATCGGTGGAAATTTTCGTAATCGGAATACAATTTGCTATGAAATTCTTTATTTTACTAAAATTTTTCGCCGGCTACTTTAATCATTTTTTTAATTTCTATCTTTTTTTAATTTAAGACTGCAGGCCAATAGTCGGGTAAAAGTCTATTTTAATTTTAAGTAAATTTTTCGGTAAATTCATTTATTTTTTAAAAACTCTATGACAAACTGATCGAAAAATCTGTTCTAAATCCTATTGGCCCGCAGCCTAAGAAACATAAACCCCTCTAAGGCTGCGGACCAATAATCGGGTAAATCGTTTATTATGGTAAAAATCGGATTTAAAACAGATTTTTCGATCAGTTTGCCATAGAGTTTTTGAAAAATAAATGAGTTTACCGAAAAATTTACTAAAAATTGACTTTTACCCGACTATTGGCCAGCTCAGTCCTCCTATTATCCTTTCCATTTTCTGAAGGTAAAGAGTATCCTAATTTATAATACATGTGCATGAGCATTATTTTTTTAAATAAGAATACGAATTAATAGAGAAAGTTTTACAAATAATATTCTTTGGATATTAATGAGGAAAAACTCTCCCCCCCCCCCCCCCCCCCTCTTTCACACAAAACCTAGTAACTCGTTTTTTCAAGTGTGTGGAAAATCAAGGTTTTCCATTTCGTATTTGTCCAGGTGTAATATTTAATGTGTACATACAATTGTATGTAACATACAATTAATGTTAGAAAATTAAATATTACACCCGGAAAAAATATAAAATGGAAAACCTTCATTTTCCACACATTTGAAAAAACGAGTTACTAGGTTTTGTGAGAAAGGGGGAGAACTGCGCGCGTGGCAAGTATCTCAAAATTGATTTTATCATTTCTGATAAATTTATGCATAGATTACGTGATTACGTCTGTATTATTTAAGTTACCCAACGGGCATGGTGATATCCTAAAAAACGAAATCTGACCGTTCGACTATGCTCACATGAGCTGTTTGGTCGGGAGATTGGATTGTTGAGTGACAGTTGGATGGTTGGATTTCACGACATCGCCCGATAAAAAATATTGTTGTATGTCAACCGTACAAACGACCTGACTTTACCTCTGGTCTGACCAAATCTGCCCGATCGCCTGACCAAATCAGATTATGTGTGCTAATATGATAACTCATATGAGATCCTGCATTGAAAACATCAGCTTCCAACTAAGAAATTCAAGGAACTGTTTTGCTTACTATGAACAAACGTGGCTGATGTTCTCTCAGAATGGCAAACCTTCTTTCAAAATCTGCTAAATTGGAACGACGACGTCACCCCCATTAGACCAATAGCTCCTTCAAGTGAAGAGGTCTTTGTTGGATATCCCATAGTGAAGGAAGTAGACGCAGCTATTAGTCGATTGAAAAATGGAGGCACCCGGTCTCGACGGAATCCTCGCAGAACTAATAAAGTTCGAAGGCGCTACTCTTGCAACCGTCTTAAATGTGAAAACCATGTGGTATTGCTCTATTGAACACTGCTTACAAAGTGTAGGCTAATGTTGTACTTGCCAGACTCATCCCTCTCGCCGAAAACATCATTGGCGACTATCAATGTGATTTTCGCCCCAACCGATCGACCACTGACCAGTGCTTCACCATGAGGATGATCTTGGAAAAATGTTGGGAGTACAACATAACCATACATCAACTATATATAGATTTCCGGCATATGACAGTATAAACCGCGATAACCTATGGGTTACGCTCATATGCTTAGGAAATAAGCACCATATCAATTAAACCGATTCGCCCGGATCGCATTATTTTGGCACTGTTCATCATACAAATGCCACAAATACGAACAAAAGAAAAATACAAATACAAAGACATAATTGTGTATTATACACAGTTCGTATTCGATTTTTTTTGCTTCATTCATTTTAAATGAGTAACTGACGAGACAAAATCGATATATGTACTGGTGTTTGACAGGGAGATGCACTCGCGCCTGTGCTGTTCAATTTGGCGCTTGAGTACTAAGTGAATAAAAGCAACATTGAAACTTCGCTCTACATATTTAATAAATCAGGCCATAGTCTTGGATATGCAGATGATAACGTCCTTCTTGGCCGAAGACCTACCGATATCATGGATAGTTTCCTTACCGCTCGATCACTGCGCAAGAAGACTTGGTTTGGAGGTGAACAGTACCAAAATCAAATTTTCAACAACAAACAGGAACATCTCCTTGGCAAATTTCGAAATTGGCTACCATAATTTTGATAGCGTCGAAAACTTTAAATACCTCAGGTCAGTTATAACATCGTTGAATGATATGCAGGTAGAAATAAAAGCCCGAATCGCTGCCGGACAACGAGTTTCCTACAACCAATTAAAATTATTGCGATCTAGACATCTATCGCAGTCGTGCAAGCTGGCACTTTATAAAGCACTCATATAAGACCTGTGCTGACTTTCGTAAGCGAGAGCTGGACCTCTAACGATTGTAGATTGTTGTAGATAACGAAAGGAAGGTCATCCGTCGTTCAATTTTTAGTTCTATTAAAGTTGTTAACAATGAATATCGGATTCGCATGAACCACGAAATAAAGCAACTTCTCGGAGGTAGCGATATTATCGGATTCATCAAATCCAATCGAGTTAGATGGCTCGGCCACGTTGCTAGGTTTCCACAACAACGAATGATTAACAAAGTGTTCCATCAACAACCAGCCGGAGTGCGTCGAAGAGGAAGACCCTGACTGCGCTGACGTGACGACGTCGAACAAAACCTACTCGTATTAGGATGTCGAAACTGGAGAACAAGAGCGATGGACCGAGACGGATGGAGGACCATAGTGCGGGCAGTAAAATCCCTTCATGGAATGTGAAAGCTAGAGAGAGTGAGAGTCAACTTCATCATCTTGTTATTCCCGATATTTCTTTTGGGCCACCGATCATTTCTCTCTGTTTAGCTAAATCGCTTCTGTACGTTTCTGTTGGATGTCAGAGTGTTTGTGTGTTAGCGGGCATATGCCATCTGCATATTCATTGTTTTTTCGTTAATCACCAAGGATGCAGTTGGAGACGCACTATCTATCTTTCTCATGACACAATCTAATACCTTGGTTGTTATAGTATGATTCACTTTGTTTGCGCCTTTGTACTACTCTTAATGTACTCGATTATCTGCATGGTACACATCTTGTATAAGTTCGATTATTTGGGATGCCCATTTCACAAAAAGTGGAAGTGTCTTCCATATTGCGTCTCTGTGTGTTGAGTCGTATGCACGTTTGAAGTATACTAAGAGTAGGTATAGTGGTCAATTCCATTCGCTAGACTGCTGGATGATGTGTGTTGTGTTGATAAGGTCGTCCAGCCCTATCTTGTTCTTTTCTTAATTTCAAGATGATTGTCGGTGAAATTCTTTATGCTTGTTCAGGAGGAATATATCCCGCCAATTTTTGCAATCTCTCAGGTCACATCATTGGGAATCGTTATACATTTATAACGTCACCGCTAACTTCCCTATCCGTGAGAGAATGGGTTTTGATAGTTTCTTTATTAGCGCGATCAGTTCTTAATTGGAAGATTTGTTCATTGTTGGTCATGATCCGAAATATTTCTTCCATCTCTTCAATTCTGTTGATAAGATTTGGCCAGATGCATCCCTTGTTGTGGGTATATTGGTGAAATTACCAGTTGCCTGTCACATGCATTGATGTGAGCATGTTCCGGGCTGCCACAGCCTCTGCTGTTGCGTTGAGAATGTTTTTTGTGTATTACGTGCAATCACTCCCAACGTTTCAGCTTCGACGTGTTTTGTTTCATCTGTATCGTTTGTTGGAGATATGAATTATGTTTGTTTCGTATTTTTGAATGGAATCGTGTTACGATCATTTGTAATTTCAGATTAATGAATGATTGGTTCATTGAATCCTATCCAGCTCTCATGGTTGTTGATTGAATAAGATATACTGGTATGCCGAAGGGATATTGCATCCCATTCCATTTTTCATTTTGTTCTATGATGTTTCAAAGACCCAATAGGTTCCAGTTTACCAACCGCGAGTACCCACCAGCAAACCGATGGTAATATGGGTTTTTGGTCCTTGCTATGGTTAACTGGACCACACATCAACAAATAATTGTAATTTAAATAAAAACTAATCACCAATGGGCTACAAATATTAAATTAAGCTTATATTTGACATCAATAAAAAGCCGTTCTATGCTCAACCAACTAACGGGAATATTATGCGTAACTGACACCGCATTCCCAATAGAAAACTTATGACTTTTGACATACAGAACAGTATGAAAAATTTTAAGAAAAACAAAAATTTAGCTCATTAGATTGGTGAAAAACATATGAAAAAAGTTATCAATAGGGCACCAAAAATATGCTCTTAAAAATAGGTTTTAGGAGTATATCCTCTATCCGGTCGCAAATTATTTAATTGCGAGGCGAAATATGGTTACTAGATTTATGTTGCCATGCCAATTGACACATTTTTTTAAATTTAAATTTGTTTTGCGATTGTAAAGTAGAAATACACGAAAATACTGTTACGCGTGTATTTCTACTTTACAATCGAAAAACAAAATTAAATTTTAAAAGATGTGTCAATTGGCATGGCAACATAAATCTAGTAACCATATTTCGCCTCGCAATTAAATAATTTGCGACCGGATAGAGGATATACCCATAAAACCTATTTTTAAGAGCATATTTTTGGTTGCCCTAGGTAGTTATCAAACTTTTTACTTTTCACTTATGAGAAATACAATAGCTGTGTTCCAATGGAGAAAGCAAACTACTCACAAGTACTTGTATCTACTCGCAGCTACTCATACTCAAACGATGGTGTAGATGTTGAAAGCTGTTACGCATAAATTTGACGGTAGGTATATTAGTTTCAAAAAATCTAACAGATGGCTTTGTGATGGTTTGTTTATGTTGAAATGTCAGATTTATTACAATTTTTTGTTTGTTTATATTCGATTGATTGACAATAAGGGATTTTTGTGGAAAATTACTTATCAAATTGCAATAAAATTTGTAAAATTACAATTAGCTACTAATTACAATTATTAAATTGATCCAATTATACATATACATACACTATAAAGGGTTATCCAATTCAAGCTTGATAAAGTAAACTTAAAAAAAACACACAAAATATTCGGAATGTATTGTAATTTTTATTTCATTTTACAGATTGATCCTTGCCATTTTTATTTAAACAAGATATCATTCAAATGTCCTCCACGGGACTTCTTACAGGCTTTGATTCGTTTGAGGTAATTTTCAATGACTTTTCGGCACATTTCGGGCGGTATCTCGGCCATTACCTTACGAATATTAATTTTCAATTCGTCAAGAGTTTGAGGATTGTTTGCGTAAACACGATCTTTCGCGTAGCCCCACAAAAAGAAATCCAAAGGCGTTAAATCACAGGATCTTGGAGGCCAATTGACATCAGCCAATCGCGAAATCAAACGTCCAGGAAATTTCTCTTGCAAAAGATCTCGATTTGCTCGTGTTACGTGACTGGTTGCTCCATCCTGCTGGAACCACATATCGTCAAGATCATAATCTTCGATTTTCGTAGAAAAATAATCGGTTAACATGCGGCCATAGCGCTCAGAATTGACGGTAACGGTTCGTCCATGGTTGTTCTCAAAAAAATACGGCCCAATCACACCACCAGACCACAATGCGCACCAAACAGTGACTTTTTCCGGGTGTAATGGCTTCTCTACAATCAATTGTGGATTTTCTGAGCCCCAAATTCTACAGTTTTGCTTATTAACGTATCCACCAAGCGAAAAATGAGCTTCATCACTGAAGAAAATTTTGTTCGAAAAATCAGCTTTAATCAGATTTAATAATTTTAACGCGTTGGTCGATTGTTAAATGCTCCTTATTCTTAAATGGCAGAATGTCAACTAAATAAATGACAGCGTACTTGACGTTTATCTTTGACAGATGTCGGTATACAGATTTCTACTTTATCAACCTCGAATTGGATAACCCTGTATATATAAAATTATTAAACCAATGGAATTGATTCGACTATTAAAGCGGTGGATTTTTATAATAAATATATATAAATTAATTTTATTTACATTTTCACTATTAGAACCTCAATACTCCTCTTTCCTGCCAGCGTACGCACAGATTAAGGCTTTGCCTTCATGGTATGTCCAATTTTTGACATTATGTATTACCAAATTGTCTGAAAATATTCAAACAAATTTGATTTTGTACAACAAAATATGTTGCTGTCATAATTTTGCTCGTTCCTTTGGTTATCTACTCACAAGTACTTGTGAGTAGCAAATTGTTTCCATTGGAACGCAGCTAATGATGCTAACGGCATTTTCAATATAGACAACTATAAGTGGATCTGACGGCAAAAAAAATAAGCTTGTTCCGGATATTTTTGTATGTTAATTTTTATTTTCATAAAGTATGCCGTGCTAAAATTTCATAGAAAAAACCCGCAATGAGCTTATTTTTAATGCGCTAGATGTCACATCCCCAACTTTAACAGTCGTCAATTGAGACTTGTACCCCTGTGCTCTCGCGGAAAAATGTATTACTATGAAAAAGAGTTTACGCGGGTTTTTCTATGAATTATTTATGAAAAGTCATCTTGGAAAGTTTAATATTATTTGTATATTACATTAAAATATAAAAACTATAAATGTATCTACAATTAATATTAAAATTATCAATTTAAAAATGGAAAGTGTCTCGGGTGCATCTGAAGCAAGCTTCATTTTGCCCACTGGTAGCGTTTTCTGTACTTTCCCTAGTCTCAATTGGTTGTTGTTGTTTTTCTGCTTGTCAATACATAATTAACTTTGACAAGAAAAAAAATGATTTTGAAAAATGAAGTTTGCTTTGCTTTAAGTTTTTGCTATTAATTGGTATGGTCTTCGTAAGACAAAAGTCGTAAGTTGAAAGTCATAAGCCATAAGTTTTCTATTGGGGATGCGGTGTAACTCTAAGAGTGTGGTTCAATTGGTTTAAATGCCGCATAAAAAGTTTAAAATTTATTCGTGGTAGATTTTTTTTTAACTTTTTAACTGTTTCAATTGGTTAAAAATTTTGACAATTGTATTGTTGCTATTTAATGTAATTACGAACGTATAAAAGATAAAAAATGGAAAATAATTAAAATTAATACTAATTATAAAATATATCTTTCAATTATGGTCAGTTTAAAATTAAAAATTACAATTTTTATCAAATTCAAACTTCTATTTACAAACAACTATTTTGTGTTAACCAAATGCTTTGCATATAAAAATTAAATCAGCTCTTGAAGCAGATAAAAAGTTTGACATTTTTACTCACCTCAATTTTTAACTTTTTAACTTTTTATGCGGTATTTAAACCAATTGAAACACACTCTAACTATTCATGAAAAAATATCAAAAACAGTTGTGAGTATTGCGAGTAGTTCATTTAGAAAAAAAACATTTCATTACTTAGCGAGTTTGCTAGCGAGTAAGCGAGTACTAGCTGTTGAGAAACTGGGAAGCACTTTTTATAGTTGCTTTTACCAGTCAACCAACCACAAATACTTGAGAGTATTTAGGTTAAGGCAGTTGCCAAAACAACCAACAATCCCAATGGCTCTTGCTATTTTGACATGAGTAAATAGAAGTAGCATTTCTTCTGGGTTGGGTTCGTTTTCTCGAATTTAAAAATCCCGAAATCAAAATCCCGAATCACAAAATCCCGACGCTCAAAATCCTGAATTTCAAAATCCCGACTTTCAAAATACCGATTTTCATAATCCCGATTTTCAAAATCCTGATTTTCAAAATCTCGATTTTCAAAAGTCCGATTTTCAAAAGCCCGATTTAAAAAAAAATTGAATTCGGGCTGTGGGCCGGCCGGCCGACTTACAGGCGCGCGAATTCTTATTTTTTTTTTTTTAAATCGGGCATCTTAATAAAAATCGGTTCTTAATAAAGGTGAAGGGAAAAAACAAAATTTAATATTTTTAAAAAAATCCCGACTTTTGGCGGGATTATTAAAGTCTCAGCAAAGTCGGGATTTTGAAAATCGGGATTTTGAAAGTCGGGATTTTGAAAATCAGGATTTTGAAAGTCGAGATTTTGAAAATCGGGATTTTTAAAGTAGGATTAAAATCGGGATTTTGAGAGTCGGGATTTTGAAAATCGGTATTTTTTTTGTCGGGATTTTGAAAATCGGGATTTTTTTTGTCGGGTTTTTGATAATTCGGGATTTTGTGATTCGGGTTTTGATCGGATCCCATTTCTTCTCCAAATTTGTCCGCTAGGGGAATTGATTAAAAATAATTAAATAAATGCCTGGCACGAATGGAAGGTTGGATACCTTGATGAAAGCGATTTTACTTATAGCACTTCGCATGTGAATGCTCTTCCAAATTATAAGCGTTTAGAAAAAGGTTTCCCATCTAGATACTCTGTGTTGAAGAAACTGATACAGTGATTAGAATTGTATAACATTATATTCATTTGAAAGATGCTTATAAAATTACATTTCAAAGTGTGTCCAACACATAAGGTATATTAATTTATTTAGATCTGAAATTTAGAAAAAAATTAGAACTGTCATTTTCTCAACAAAAAAATCTTGTTTTTAGCGTTAAAATTTCTCTATAGCTAGAGGAATTTCTCAATTAGGAGGTATTTGTCTCGCTTGCGTTTAAAACAATATCTAAAATTAACAAACAATAATTTAATTTCAGAGAAGAATAGAATTCTGATTTTAAATTTCAATTTAAACTCAGAATTCTAATCACACATTGGAATGTGCGGAATCTATTTAAATTTGTATCACTTGTACAGCTTAGCCCTTTCAAAATAATATTTTCAAAACAAAATTTTATTACCATTCGAATTTCGATATTTTAATTTTATTTAATAATGCTAAGTTCGGCATAATACATCGACCTCGGCTGTGGCATTCGTATGTTTATGGCCAAAATATGTTGGGTGCGTCGTTAACTTGGAATAATACTGCGAATTTTATTCGCTGGTTATTTTTCTTTCGACTGTTTATACCTAGGTGTTCTTATACGTTGCTGTTCCAAATATGCCAAGGAGCATTTGTAATACTCTAAAGGTTTTGCATGTCTTCTTTGCAAGAGTTCTAAATTTGATGCTCTGGTAGATCCACATAACTGAATACCATAAATGATTAATTGCATTATCTACTACAAGTTTATTGGCTACTAATAGTTTAGATTTTCTTGCGCTTTGCTTCAATGTTTTCTTCCCGTGAGGGTTCTGTCTAGAAGGTTTTGTGAGACACCAAAATAGATGTGTGTCATCAGCAACTATTACTTTATTTGAGAGCTGGTACAACAAACGCGTATAATGCACTGATGCCCCATTTAAACCAGCAACTGATGTATTCAATTTAATTTGGTATTGCCTTTTGATTTAGTATAGAGAACTACTGAGACTAATTTGACAGAAACCTGTACCAAGCTTACGTATGTATCATCATTATTTGGGGTATCTTCCACTTTTGTGGAAAATATACATTTATCTAGCAGTTTCCTAATGGTTTTACCTGTAATCAGAAAATCGAATCTTAGAATGTTTCGATTTGCTCGTCCGCGTAATCGAGGTGATTACCTATATCGAAGAGATAGTAAGCCACATCATTGAACACCATAATGACAATGTTAACGTCAGATAATTTGATATTTTCTATCCATTAAATCTGGAGAGGATTGAAGTCGAGTACCGCTATCTGAGGTAGAACGCTGTTCTCACATTGAACGTTCTGTTGTGTTTAAAACTGGCGAATGGAACAATCCGAATCGTCAAAGTTTGCTCGATGAGAAATGATTAGCTGTCCTTAATGTTGCAGGAATCTACATAACAAAATTGGTAATACTACTCAAAACATAAGATATACAAACGTATGTACATAACAATTATCGAACAATCACGAGACGCAATATAAAAAAGTTAAAGCAAAATAAAAATGGTGATGGGCAACAATCACTTGGATAAACATTGTTGGCGCCAAATTTTAAGAGATCACCTACGACTGGCGTGTATAAAAAATATGTATGTACCTCATCTGTCAAATCATTCCATATGCAATAAGCATATAACAATAACACACTGTAGAATTAACAGTGCAAAATATTAGTAATATTATTAAAATTACAAATTGATTCGAAATCGATATCGCACGAGAAAATTTCGTGAGTTCGATTAATGGCGTCATCAGTACAATACAGTTCGATAAATCGTGAAATAGGAGATTTGAGCTCTACGAGAATTATAGTGAGAATTATAATTTTCGGGAGCCAAAAATATCAAGATGTATAGTAGTAACTATATGTTAGTATTGCACACGTGCAAAATCTTTAAATTTGGAGCTGCGATACAAATTAACAGTCTCATTTATAAATTATCAAGGTCACGTTATTATTAAAATTTCAATGCTAAATCAACGATTTATTATTGTACATATACGTTAAATAATTCCCATGTCAACCATGCACGCATCAGTTGCTAAGTAACAATCTTACCAACTATTCACCACAGATTTTAGTGGTTCAATAAATTTTGTTCAAAACTTAAATATTAAAGTGCAACGTCCTAATTTTACCAGTAATTTTATATATAGCAGCAGTTAATAATTCCAACTGTACTAAGGAAATTTTTACTAGGAGCAAATAGTCTTAGAATGAGTCACCTAAAATAGTATAAGGTAAATAAGGGCGTGGTGTATTTAGATCCAAGGAAAATCTTCCGCGTCAAGCCCCAAACGTTAAAAATTCGGGTTTAGAACAAAGTATTGTAGAATATTGAACTTTTAACTTAACATGTATAAAATCATAACATGCAGTCATGTAGAGCGATTAATCTGAAAGTTCAATTTTAAGAAGCTCAGTTATGTTAACTTAGCACAAAAGGTACATTTAGCTTTTTAAAATTACTTCACCGGAAGTCTAAAGTAAACACTCTTGAATCTTGTTGGATGGATAATTAGAATCACTTACCTAGCTCCAAATATGTCTTTTTTAGCTAAATTGTTTCCTGCAACTACTCGAACCCGTACTTGTTTGGATCCCTCAATACTCTGAAATTAAAATTAAAATATTATAATTACATATTATATTTTTAAGCAATAATCGGTTCATCGATCATAATTTTAGTTTATTTCAGAAGATAATTTTGTCTAATATGACCGGAGATGTAAAATAGAGATTCCTTAATAGTACACAAAAAATATAAATATGCAAAAGTATAAAAAATTCATTTAAAAATATAATTAATTCGAGAATTTATTTCAAAACTCACATAATACTCATCCAAATCAGGTAAATAACCAAAAATTCTTCTAGCCATTGGAATCTTTTTTGTTAGGTGAAAATTCCAATTAAGCTGCATTTATATCAAAATATAAATTGTTTAAAGACAATATATAGCTATTTATTATATATCTTTTTATATTTCCAAACATAAAAGAAATTAATTAACAAAAATGTATCCTATATATATAATATAATAGATGTACATATGTAATATACAACACAAATATGTATAATTTATTTAAAAAAATTAAAATTGTAGAAAAAAAATTTTAAGAGAACTAAAAAATATTTGACACAAAACACCAAAATAAATAGAAAAAATGTATTAAACATTATTGAATGTTATAAATTTAAAATTACATACATCTTTTAATATTATTTCTAAATAACACAATATTATTAAATTTATTTACTACAAAAACTCCTTTTTAGAAAAAAAAAAATACAAAAGAAATTAAAGATTTTCTATGGTTTTTTGACAAATGACACAAAATGTAAAAAAAATAAATATTCACAATTACCAAGTCAGTTAATTATACCATTCAGGAAATTAATTGGAAGTGAAGAAATGTTTTGAGAGGAAAATCACACAATTTGGATTTTCTATAATTTTAAAGGACACTTCAATTTAGGATACGCAGATACGCTACACTAAGCGGTCGACGTTTAGGGAAAGGGCTAGGTAAACTTACCAAATATTGTACGCAACACAAAACTTAGTTTTACGTATTGAGACTCGTAAATTTCTGGTATGAATCAGTTTTTTCGTAAGCAAATAAAATATTTTTGATAAATTTTGTGTGTATATGTATCTATACATATTTGTACTTTGCTCGCTCTCTCAAAACAAATACACATGCATTTATACCATTACGGAATGTTGTGAACTGTAAAACCAGCTTTTACAATACACTTTTCTGTTGTTTGTGCGGAGATAAAAACCAAAGGAAAATCCAATACTCACATGAGCTAGTGTGGTCACAAAATGACGAGTCCGTTTAATTTTTCGCCATGATGATGTCATAATTATTTTTTAAATTATTTTAACTTAAAAACCGAATCTCCCCTATTTACCACATTAAATTAGTATTTTTATTTAGTGTTTATTAAATTAAAATGTTAAATAAATAAAATAATTTAAACTCAAAATATGCGAGGCTACTAAAGATACGATGAATATGTACTTTTAAAATATTTGAAAAAAAAAAAAATGTAGGTATAATATAATTTTTATCTTATCGAATTTTTCATATTTTGTGATAACAACAGAAAATTGATTTGACAAAAATATTACTCAATTGTGTTTAATAGCAGTTTTTTCGCTGTCTGTAATCACTTTTTTATACATACTATTCGAAATAAAAAAAATGTTTTATTTCTAAAGTACCTATTTATAATTGCGCTGATTAATACTAATTTAATTAATTATAAGTGATAACTAAATGACAAATAGCATATCACATTCAGTCGCTTAATATCCAGTAGTAATTATATCCAACGGGAGACAGACGTTTATAATACGTACATTGATAAAATAATATAAAAATTAACTCACTGGTGTGTCAACAAGTGATCGCCGTGGTCCATGAAACGAATGTGCCAATCGTTGTATCAAATTAGGATTAGTTACAGAATAAGCTCGACGGCGTATTGGTTCGCCAGAATTACCAGACGTCGGTGTAGTATTTGATATATTTCCAAACGAAGAATTTGTATTGCTTAAATGTGACCTCATGATTGTGTTTGACTTATGTACTTATTTTTTGTTTATTCAAACATTACTAATTTATTTTACTGATATTTATATTGAAATTAAATCATTAGTTGAAAAACTATCACTATTTTCTTAACTTAAAATCACGTAATTTTCCGAACCAAAATTTTCTTAACATAATCCTGAACGAAATGTCAAAGACTGAAAAACAAAACGTCAAACTTGAACTAAAATTTTAAGACTGTTTTACAATACAAACACACACATTCCCGTTATCATTATGCAATTTTGGGCGCCTAATAAAATGCACTTGCTACATGGTTGGTTTCTTTGATGTTTACCAAGTTAAACCGAATATAATCTTATAAAAAACATTTAAAAATTTATTTCGAATAAAATTTACATAGGTAGGTAATTTAGTTAAACTCAACATCGTAATAAATTAATTTACAATATGTATGGGGATTACAGACTTGTGTCCAAATGGGCTAGAATATTTAATGCCGGCCTCGCAATAAAAACGATCTGGTATACTCAAATTAGCCAAATATAATTTACCACAAGATGATGTTAAACCGTCACACGGAAGAATCGGAAGTATAGAGCATTTAAGTAAGATGTTATCAAAACCGGCACTTGGTGGATCGACTGCTAATATTGGTACACGATTTGAATCTGTCCATTTCACTAAGTCGGCATCAAGTTTCGTGGATTGCGATGAAATAATGATTAAATCACATGTTGGTAGTTCTTTAATGTTATTAGTGTAAGGATTATTTGTGGCTGAATATAAATCAAGCTCATTGCTATGAATCGATTTGTCGCCCTCTTTTTCGCAGCTATATTTTACGTAAACCACAGTCTTCAATCCATGAGATGATAAATGACGTCCAATTGACAATCCTAATTCACTATGCCGATCATTATACTGTTGATCACATATTATAACAATTCGTGGCCATTGATGGTGATTTGTTGGTATTAAGCGTCGAGCTCCACCAATTAATAATATTGCAATCTCCGTCACACTTCGTGCCACATTATCGCACATCCGTTCCCATGTCAGTCCATTATTTTCTGCGACCCATTGTATCAAAGTTCGTGTCTCAAGTGAAATTGAAGGTATTACCAATCCCACGTCGGTTACATATTCCTGTTGTTTTTCATTACCAACCAGAATTTGACGAAATTGAGTTGCTTCGGACGCTAAAATATTTTCATCGTGACGGAACTTTCTATTCATATTTTTAGTTTTTGAGTGACGAACCAAATCAGGTTGTTTCCCACCATCAATTTCATTCCAAATTGCCTGTTTATCGAATAAAGCCAGGTTCTTTTCAAAGTCAAAATCTTGCTCCATCATTGGATCATCGACAGACGTACTAAATGTTTGCTCATTTTGATTGTGCCTGTATTTTCGTTTATCTGATTTATATGGTGTATTTGCTAGAAAGCTCTCATTAATATCAACGTTCTTTAAAGTTTTTAAGTATTAGGAGAATGTACTTACGATTACTTTTAGATGGAATATCGATAGATTTTGAAACAAAATGTTGAGGCTGCTGTTGAACCGAATCCATAATCTCACTAGGACCAATTTTATTCTGCAATAATTGTGATAAAACAGAATTTAGCGGTTTTGAGTCAACTTGTGCTGATGTAGGATCGACGATATCCGCTATTAACTCTAGCTTATAAATTTCATTTGCCCTAAAATAGAATGATTATTTAATATTCGGGCAAACACCAATATATTTCTTACATAAAATCATATTCAAAGTGTTTATCTTTAAACGGGACTCCATTGGCACAGACTCGATTGATTCGAATGATATTATTCGTCACACTTGTTATAAAACCCTGATATACAGATGATTTATGATGAAGAGAAATTGATTTGCCAATCCAGAAATCATTCATTTTTTCTAATTTCCTCTAATTAAATTAATACAAAATATAATCATCACAAGAATCTAAACACTCACTAAACTTTTAATTTCAACTTATATTTGACGTTTATAATTGGTCGATTTTGCTTATTTTTATTATGTATAATTTCGCTGTGAAAGCACTATTTATACCTTTTAAAGATTCTAGCAAAGACACCCTCCTTCCGATGTTAATTGAAATACGTGCACAGTGCACACCCCTCCGTAAATATGAAATCGCAAATATTTTTTTAAAGTATTTTATTAAAAGTACAATAAATTTAATTGTATACAATACAAAGTATTTATTTTTCTAAATAAATATAAAAATTAACAGACTTATGAAGACTTGCTTGTTGACAAGAGAGCTAATAATCCTCCAGCCCCAGTGACTGAGAAAATGTAATTAGCAATTGGTGAAAATGTTCTCAATAAATAGAAGCTTGTGAAAATAATTATTGCCAAAAATAAGGCATTATTGTAGAATATAGCGAAAGTGGTCGCTTCATAATCAGCCACTTCATTTTTCTTCCACAAAATTCTAAAATTGAAAATAATCGATTAGACATTTGTCATACATATAAGATAAATAGAAAGTTGGTTACCTTTCATCTTTTTCTTTACGGCTCATTTTCTTATCGTCAGCAAGTAATTTAGACATTTCTTTAGAGACAGCATCTTCACGTTTCACAGCCACTTTATGTTTCAACGAGAACTTAGTGTTCTTGTATGCCATGGCCATGAAATATGTACTAACTCCTGAGACAATTACGAAGAACACCAAAGATGTAATAAAATCCATTGTATGGATTCTCCAGAACAACCCTTAAATGAAATAATGGTATTTTATTAGGTTTTCATTGAGATTTTAAATATAGACGAAATTTTTACTTACATATTGGTATTGCTGAGACGACAAGTGCGTTTCCATAGAACAAAGCTGAAGATTTTGTACTTACATTTCGGCTGAAATCTTGTAATAATAATTCCTCTTCTTTAGTAAATCCGGATGATTGTTCCTTTGATTTTACCATCTTTGTTCGATATCTTATTTATAAATGGTTTACAATATTATAATGAAAATACGACGACAGACAAATATGTCTATCAACTGCTGTGTTGAATGTTGATGTGGAGTATTTTCTGAACCAAGAAACGACATCGCGTTGAAACGTGTCAAAGTAAATGTATGTGTCAAATGAGAGACATCTCTGAATCGATATAATCAAAACCATGCAATTTGCTAAGCAATCGCTCAAACTTCAGTCGTGTTCATCACATAAGCTACAGCTCAATTTATAAAGTTGCAAGGTAGAAAATAATTTTAATTTATTGAATTAAAAGTTTTATAAAATTATATATATACTCTAATAAAATAATATTTATGTATAAAATCATTCATAATAATCTTTCTATATAATACGCTATTAAAATTAATTAATAGTTGCTTTCTTCCCTTGTGTGTGAAATGTTTATGAGGTCTAAAGGTCACAAAACTGAAAATATATTTTTTAATTTCAGATTACACATTATTATCAGTACAATTACTACTCAATAATGATTCCGGTATTAAGATCTTTATCAAAAAATATACCACAACAAATACGACAATACTGCAAACCGGCTGTAGCAAAAGAGCTGGTGACATTGGATACAAACGAGAAAACTGGATTTGCAATATTAACACTAAATCGCCCTCCCGTGAATAGCCTAAATTTAGAGTTATTAACGAGTATTTCGAACGCCTTGGATGAAGCAGCGAAAAATAAAGTTAAAGGGTTGATTTTAACTTCGGTGTGTATTTTATGTTTTCAGATTACAATAACATTATCTTTAAATAAATCATTTTCAATCGTTAAAAATAAATATACCCATACTAACATCTAATCTATTCTGAAAGTGCCAGTCTATTTACCGTATGCTCATATGTATTTATCACAATAATAAGGTACTGGTTTACGTTAGTATTCATCTCATCTCTTACGCATTATTACAAACACATCAGTAGATAAGATAATTAGGGCATGTAAAAATCCCAATAAAATTTAAATGGCTGTATGTTAAGTTTATAATATGTACATCGTTTAGGGTAACAAAACCGTATTCTCGGCCGGGCTCGATATCACCGAAATGTATAAGCCAAATGAAACACGTCTTCGTCAATTTTGGGCAACTTTGCAAGAAGTATGGCTTAAACTGTACGGTTCTGCCATTCCAACGGCAGCCGCTATAAACGGACATGCACCTGCAGGTGGTTGTTTACTATCAATTTCATGCGAATATCGCGTTATGTGTCCTAATTATACAATTGGGCTCAACGAAACTCAACTAGGTATTGTTGCTCCGTCATGGTTCATTGATTCATACGTAAATGTCATCCCGAGACGAGTTGCTGAAATGGCTTTAACAAGCGGAAAAATGTTCTCAACCGATGAAGCATTTAAAATTGGTTTAATTGATGAAATAGCTACTGATAAAAATGATGCCGTCGCCAAATGTGAAACATTCTTATCAAGATTTAGAAAAATACCTAGCCTTGCACGAGGATTGACCAAACAAAGTTTTCGCCGTGAAACTTTAACAGCTTTAGAGAATAATCGAGAACAGGTAATTTACTTAACTAAAATAATAAAGGAATTTTGTACTATGTATTTCTATTCATTTAAGGATCTTCAATTATTCTTGTTCGCGGTTCAACAAAAAGCAGTACAACAAAGTTTGGAAGTATATTTCGATAACCTAAAGAATAAATCGGAGAAGAAATAAATTCAAAAAACTAAATAAAAAATTAGGTATACATACCTACAATACTTAAATAAATTTCTAACTGCTTTTTTAAATTTCTAATAAATTTGTGAACCATGCAAAATATCCGCCGAATTTGTTTTTCAAGGTTTTATTCAAAAATTTGAAATGATGGTACAGTGTCCCAAAACTTATATCGTTTTCTGTGGCAAAAAATCGATCCGTTTTGGATCAATTTTTTTTTGCCACAGAACACAAAAAAATCTCGCTTTAAACACAACTTGCGCTTTAAATAATCACAAATATAATAAAATAGAAACAGCACGACAAAAAATCCGGGATCAAAAAATAAAAAGACAATAAATGTAAACAAAGAAAAGACAATAAATGTAAACAAAGCCATGTTGGATCAAAAGTTTACGTCAAATTATTATCAATCTTGATCCGGGATCAAGATTTTTGTGCCACAGAAAACGCTATTAAATGAACGTACCCAATAAGCATTAATGTATAAGATAAAAAACTAAAGTTGATTATGACGAAAATAAATCTAACGGCCCTACATTAATCTCGGACTGATTGACTATAGCTGTGTTGCTTTCAAAAGATTACAACAACAATTGCATTGTATTAAAGCCGATTGTCTTTAATGTTAAGAAAAAAATTTTAGTAGGGGAAATGAAAGCTGTGTTGCTTTCAAAATATTACAACAACAATTGCATTGTATTCAAGCCGATTGTTTTAGAATGTTAAGAAAAAAATTTTTAGGATTAGGGGAAATAAAATCATTTTATGGTTATGGTGTTTACCGCAAGGCGTTATTTTTTCTATTTTTCTCGAAAAATTTATCTTGTAGAATAATTTAGCATTTGTTATTTGATAGCAAAATACCGAATTTAATTTATTCTATTTCTTAAAATAAAAAAAGAAATAAAATCAATTTTAATAAAATGAACCAACACAGAAAAATTAAAACGAATTAAAAAATTAAAGCCAAAAGTTATTGCTTTCACATTTCTTAGCTAAGCTAAGCGGATTTGCGAAAGCAACACTACTTATGTAGTACAGCCCTAGAAACAATCCCACAGGTGATCCTTGTTGAACTCTTTAAAGCGGTTAGGAATATAATCTAGAGTTTTAAAAGGAATCTACAACTTTCAGAAAAATGTGATTGATTCCACAAAACAAAGCAATACAGTTTAAAATTAACTTGATATTTTATTGTTTTAGAGAATATCCACATTCAGTGCACTTTTATCACTGAGTTTTTATTTATTATTTAATAATAAAATATTGTTTTACTTTCTTAAAGTGATGGTAAATTATATTTTTTTTAGGACTAGAGTTGCGGGCACATACGCCCTTTGTCAACTAGTTGATGAAGTTGACAAAGGGCGTATGTGATCGAAACTATAGTCCTTAAAATAAAGTTTATTATCACTTTAAGAAAGTAAATAAATATTTTATTATTAAATAACAAATATATTGATATTTTAACATGTCAAAAATCATCGGAAAACATGAATTGGGTTTATTTATTTGTCCCAATTCTCATGCGTAATATACATTTTGCTTGATTTTTCTACTACGTTCACCAATATCGAATACTCGATTTTTTTTTTCTAAATAATATACGACATTGTTTAACGTTACCTTATAATGAAGAAAAGGAAACATGAAGAGTTAATTGCATTCGTCGTTAATTATTACAATTAATGAAGTAAAAACCATTTATCAAACAATAAGAAAACCAATTATATTTGAATTTTTGACTTATAGATGAAAAATTTGTAAGTATCACAACAATCAGTTTCGAACGGATCATCACTTCTCATCAGATCGCGATGACTACTGTTGTATATTTACATTGGAATATTGTCTATATACAGTGGGTCACAGCCAAAATGATGCAAGCAATTTTTAGTTTTTTAAAGTAAATATCCAAAAAACAATTATAACTATCTACTTTTAATTTACATTTTTTATAAGCTTCAGTATTAATTGTTAATTTCATAAAACAAAACAAATAAATTTTTTTAATTTATAACAAAATAGTAACAAAAAACAAAATTTTCACGTAAAAACATGTCACAGCTCAAGATGCACTCTCTTTGTTTTGAAAATAGCTGTACTTTTCCTACACAAAACAAAATTTTCAATGAAAACAATTTTGAGTATCAGTTTTAGGCAACCTTTTGTGCGATTAATAGTCAATATAGTGCGTCAATATAGGCAAATAAGTGAAATTTTGTAATAATTGAAAAAATGGGTCGCCTCACAAGTATTGAAACGCGTGAATTAGTTATTAAACACTTTAAAGATGGCAAAACTCGCAAACAAATTGCAGAAATGGTGAAAACAAGTTGTTCCACTGTGTTCATCATATTATCGAACGCTTCATTTATCAACACTGTGTTGAAAATAAGCCTAGAAAAGCATACAAAAAAAATATTTTCCGGAAAAGATTGTCAATGGATTGTCCGAAAAATGAAAAAAAAAAAACCCCAAATTAAGTGCTCCAACGTGGGCCGAGGAGGCTGAAAATATTTACATAAAAAATGTCATCCAGAAACAATACGCAGAATATTAAGAGAACCAAATTTCTATGGTAGAACAATGCGGAAAAAGCCATACATCAGTGAAGTTAATCGTAAGGCCAGAATTAAATTAGCCCAAGACCATAAAAGCAAACATGATACATTTTGGAACACGGTTTTATTTGTTGATGAAAGCAAATTTAACCTTTTTTTATCAAATGGAAGAAACTAAGTATGGAGAAAGACTAATACGGAGCTAGCAGCTAAAATTTTACGAAGCACTGTTAAACACGGTGGAGGTCATGTTATGTTATGGGCTTATATAGCCTCTTCCGGAGTTGGAACTTTAGAGCTTATCGAAGGAAATTTGAACAAAAATATATATTTAGACATACTAAAAATAAATATGGAGGATACTACAATATTTGGATTCGATTTATTTTATTTTATTTGTTTTACGATAATCAAATTATAATTAATTTAGTTATAATAATCATTACAGTACATTTATTCTATTCAAGAATAATTTAATTATATCGTACAAAATAAGGAATCTCTAACGCATAATAGTGACATTTTATTTCAGGAAATTTACCATTAAGAGGCCAACATTATTGATTATCAATTTTTTAAGATGCTATAATAATGGTGTGGCGGGCCCGGCGTCGCGACATTGACTGATTCATTTTTTTTTTTGTTTTTTTTTTTTTTAAATTAAATAAAATTTAATCCCTCATAATAATTAAATTTTATTTCAGAACATTTACTAATTAATCAATTACTTTTTAGGATGTTGATTGCTGCTTATTTATATCCCGAAAAACAAAAATAATTGTGCCGTCATGTGCTTTACTAACTATTGACTACTTAGGTGTCTGTAACCGGGTCAAGTCTATCATACCTAACAACCTTTCCTATCCCTCCATCTTGTTATATGGAAAAGGGGTGTATGGTAGGCCCGGCGTATCCGGGATCCTTGCTTAGTCTTGGCCGTACATTCTAATCAATCAATCAATCAATACTAAAAAGAAATATGGAGGAAAGTGCTGAAAAGTTAAATATTAAAGATCGTTTTCGGTTCTACCAGGACAATGATCCGAAACACAAATCTCGAATTGTTCAAAGTTGGCTCATTTGGAATACTCCTCATGTCATGAAAACGAATGCCCAATCACCAGACGTCAATGTTATTGAAAGCTTATGGTCTAAACTTGAAAGCGAAATCAGAAAATATGAGTTTAATAATGTAGCGGGCATAAAAAAGCATTGTTAGAAGAGTGGAGTAAAATAACTCCAGAGTACACGAAAAAACTCGTAGATTCGATACCAAAAAGGCACAAAGCGGTTTTAAAACAAAATGGATATTCTATCAAATATTAATAAATTAATTATACAATGTGATAATATTAGTTACAAACCTATGAATTAGTTTTTTAAACAATTTTTAAAACTGCATCATTTTAGATGTGACATGTTTTTACGTAGAAACTTTGATTTTTGTTACTATTTTGTTATAAATTGAAATTTTATATTTGTTTTGTTTTAGGAAATTAACAATTAATACTGAAGCTTATAAAAAATGTAAATTAAAAGTAGATAGTTATAATTGTTTTTTGGATATTTACTTGAAAAAAAATAAAAATGGTTTGCATCATTTTGGCTATGAGCCACTGTATATATAGAACAATACCATGTAGTTTTTGTACTAGTGAATTACGGCTTAGCACACGAAATTCGATTCTTTGAAATTTTTCATCGTTTTATTGTAATGGTTTTATTGTGATTGTTCCGTTTTCGAGAGTACGGAAAACAGACCAATGTACGGAACAATCACAATAAGTAAACCCCGGCATGATTGTTTTTAAATTCATCGGCCGTGCCAATAAACTGTAACATCATTATTAATCCAACCAACGGGCGGGCATTTATAATCATCATCTACGTACACAACAAACAGCCACATTAAAAATCTCGTTTACTTCCACTTCATATTTGACCATTACATACACTTTATGCTGTTCCCATGCGGTCACCCAAATTGGTACTAACTAAAGCAACGGTTGCCTGACTTTGTTGGTGAAGTTTCTGTCGCATTATCTCTCTCTGCCACAACACGCGCCCAAAGCAACGCTCAACCAATGGATTCATAAAAAAAATTAATAAATTTTTACGTTGTGATGCCTTAAATTTATTTATCATTACAGAGTAAAGTT
The DNA here is from genome assembly GCA_947310385.1 of Nephrotoma appendiculata. Taxonomy (NCBI): domain Eukaryota; kingdom Metazoa; phylum Arthropoda; class Insecta; order Diptera; family Tipulidae; genus Nephrotoma; species Nephrotoma appendiculata. Next base: position 186,860,436 of record OX371224.1, on the reverse strand, counting down.
TGTGTGCATGTATAAAGAGTATTCAATATAAAGAAGAAATGTTGACATTACGAGACATAAAATAAATCCGAAAAAATGTTCCAAAGCGTATGAGATTTTGTTTGGTGTTTTCGTTTTATAGGTTTGTTCTGCTCACTGATCTATATACACTGATCTATATCTATATATGTATATAGATCAGTGGTTCTGCCTATTGTATTTAATACTCAATAATTATTAACTTGGCCGTATCTATATAGAGAATATGACGTTAACATACAAGCAATATAAAATTAACAAAGGATTGTAGTGTGTAAACAATCGCCATTTTTACATAATTTGGTGGACCATTTATGTGAAATTCTTTGAAATTTTTGAAAAAAATATACCAGGTTTTTATGTAAAAAACATGAAAAAAAGTTATCCAACTTTTGTATTAACATTGGTGAAAAGAATGTCAAAAAATTATTTATTTTAAATAAATTATCGCGGTTCGTGATAAGGTAGGAAAAAATCATTATTTTTGAATATATTAATTAAACTGTTAGCTATTAATTAAAAAAATAAAAAAAAAATAAAAATAAAAAAAACTGTTGATACTCGTATATTAAACAATTATGGACTCATAATGTAGCTTGACAAAACACAGTTAGTTAACAAAATCATTACTGTAATTATTAATTTTCATATTTAAAAGTTATGTTTTCTGTAAAAAATTAAGATAGGAAAAAAGATTTTTGGTCTACGCATTGTCTGTTCTGGTTATATTTATATTCTGTGACTCAATATCAATATTTCTAATTAAAACTGTAAGAAAATTAAATTAAATAAGTTCGCACACAAATACAACATTTTACTACATAAGGTATTTTGAAAATCCTCTCACAAAATTCTAATATATTTATAAAAACGGAAAATAAATTCAAAATTGAATTGTATGAATCTTTGTTTTGATATTTAAGTTTTAACGTTTATTTTTATATATCCCTTTCGAGTTAAAAGAAAAAAAATTTCATTTTGTTTCCACACTCCCGAAATTTTGTTTTTTGCCAAATAAAATTTGCTATTTGAGACACGTCAGAGCAGGATGGTTATATAAAAACACATATGGCTTACTCATATCTCAACATAAAAACCCCAAATCATCTGTTTATTTATGTGCGCAGTGACAACGTATGATGACGACTTAATTTTGTGCTTTTAAAATTATTAATTAAAATACATTAAAATAATAAAAAAATTATAAAATAATTAGTGGTTTATGTAGTAGTGCATGGTAGTGCATCATTTGATAATAAAAATTACAAACAATTTTAAGTAAAATGAAGTGTCTTGTGAAACGTTGCTAAATGCGCATCGAAAAAATCGAAAAAGAATTTCTTACCATCTTAAAGTGTTTATATAAAATAAAATGTAAATTATGTTAAGAAGCTAGTGCTTTGTGGTAAATGTTTCCTTAATTTAAGATATAAATCAGAAAAAATTAAGAAAACAATTTTGGTTGTTGGCGTGGGGTTCTTATATTATTTTTTGTTTTTGTAATCCCGTTGATTTAGATGCTTTCTTTTACCCTCCGAATTTCACTCACTTGACAGCTACTATCATTCATTCTATATTTAATTCAAATTCTTTGTTTGTTTCATGCTAATTTTAAATACACAATTGTGTATAGTGCCGGAAAAGCGATATATATATATCGTAAATTTTTTATAAATTTTATACACCGGGTAACATCTATGGGTGTCTTTTTTTTGAAAAATATGTTATGTAAAATTTTTATCCTGACAGCTCATCTAGTGTGTTTTTTTACTCTGACAGTTGAAACCGCATAATTTTTTGTTCTCACATTTCCAAAAATTTCACATTAGTAATCACTTATTTTGGTTAATCGGGAAATTAAAAAAGATGATTAGACGGACTATTACTAAAGTTCCATCTATGATTAAATATCGAAACATATAAAGAAGCTCTAGTACAATTTTTATAGCTGTATGTCAAAATTATAATTGTCAAATAACAAAGGAAAAATCATTTACTGCTCCAAGTTATACCGCATTTTAATTAGATTAATTTTTATCAAGAGGGGTAAGCCCTACTAATAAACTAAATTATTTTGAAATATAATGCTTAAATATCAAATTTTAAATAAATTCCGAAAAGTATAAGTCAAAAATACGCTTAAGTATTAGTGCATCATAGATTGGAAGTTCGAAACGAAACTAGAAAAATACTGTATTGAAAAATATATTAGTATAAAGTGCACAACACACAACAATGGCAGGATTATCGCGACGTATTATAAAAGAAACACAACGATTATTACAGGAACCAGTACCCGGAATAAGTGCTGTACCCGATGATAGCAACGCACGGTATTTTCATGTAATGGTAACAGGCCCCGAAGATTCACCATTTGAAGGCGGGCTCTTTAAACTCGAATTATTTTTACCAGAAGATTATCCAATGTCGGCTCCAAAAGTTCGATTTATAACAAAAATCTATCATCCAAATATTGATCGTTTAGGAAGAATATGCTTAGATATTTTGAAAGATAAATGGAGTCCAGCTCTACAAATACGCACCGTACTTTTATCAATTCAAGCCTTATTGAGTGCCCCGAATCCGGATGATCCATTAGCAAATGATGTTGCCGAATTATGGAAAGTGAATGAAGTAGAAGCGATCCGCAACGCAAGAGAATGGACACAACGATATGCAATGGAAAATTAATTTCCCTTGATTTTTCTCATTTTATATGTCATGTCAGAAGATAGATTAAAATAAATTAGATTTAATTATTTTTTTTTTTGGTTTTGAAATTGATTGCACATCTTCATATAAAATATGCTAAAAATATGTATGTAAATATTAAAAATTTATATGCGTATTAAATTCAAAATGTAATTTATATAAAAGCTTTTTATTTTTTATTTAATTTACTTTAAAAAAAAAAATTGCTAACTGTTCTATAAAATATGACAAACATAAAATATCTACTGCATGCAAGAAAAAAGAAATAAAAAAACCAATTTCACTATCTTAAAAATTGTGGATGTATTTAACTAAAAATAATATTTTATTAAATATTTAAATAAAACACTCTGTTATTTGTATAATTATAATATAGAGAATAACTGCATTACAAAAACTTCAAATGAAATGTTTCCCCCCTAAGATTAGTGAAACAATAAAATATCATCATTTATAGAATTAAAATTATGTCTTAATTTTTATTCCGAACTGAGTCACATTCAGAGTAAGATAGATACAATCGGCTGAACAATCAAAATTATGGTCACATCAATATTTCATCCAAACCAAAAACTTGTTATTTGAAGGCATATCGATCGTGTTAATTAAACGGATTTTGTATTTATTTGCACACTGTTTTAAATCCCTGATATCCCTTACACCATACAATGGATTCGTTTGTTTGAGATATTGATCAAAATCGATGTTGGATTGTGGAGTGAGTACTCCATTTTCTGCATATGGCCCATACGTGAATAAAATACCATTTTGCTTTAAGAGCAATGAAGAATTATGAAAAAGACCATCCGTACATTCAAACGGTGTAATATGAATCATATTTATATTTAAAATGTAATCGATACCGTTTTCTAGTTCAGATAATTGTTTATGTTGTGTACCATCAAAATAAGGCTCTTTACGACTAATGTCTATGTTCCACTGATCTAATGGTTGAGTTATATCTATTTTCACCGGATAACAAATATTTTTTATTGGACAATCTTCAATGTGTGCAATAATACTGCCAAAAAAATAATCATCATATTCGGACGGCTGGCAAATCATTTTAGGAAAGAATTGTGATATATGAGCCAAATGCTGACCACTTCCTGATGAAATTTCAAGCAATTTGCACGGTACATCAACATTGATAAAGTTTTTCAATTTTGCTAATATAACATCTTGGTTACGAGTTGCGGCTGGATGAATTATTTTTCTACAAAAATTAGGTAAGCAAAATATTGTTTATTGATTTTAGTTTTTAATAAAATAATCTTCATATACCTTAAAGACATTATAACGATAGTTAATAGAGCTCAGAATATCCAACTATTCGCGCTCAATCCATAAAGGTATATACATATTTTACATGCAATAACAATCTCAAGAAAATGTTCGAAAAATTTTCGCAAGAAAATGTTTTGACAGTTGTTTTCGTTTGTATGTATGTATTATGTGGCAGGTTTACGTTCACAAAAGTAATTCATTCCGCTTTGTTAAAGTTTCCATCATTCTCGATAAACTTTAATCAAACTACTTGATCCAACTTTAAAATATGTATCGCTACAATTTTAACAGCGTTGTTCAGCGGTCAATTAACATAAACTCCCACCACTAGTTTCCCTTGGGAAAACCTAAAACAATTTCAATGAATATTTTTTAGCGATATTTTCAATGAAAACATATCACAGAAAATGAGAATCATTGGAGCTGATCCTAAAAAACCAAACTGTTTACAAAACAAACAAGGACAACTAAATAAAATCACCTAGATAGCCCAAAACCAACCCCAAGGAATGTTTTTTAGGACCTGGCACGTTGGTTACCAACCAGTTGGAACTTGCTGTTCTCCTCTTCGCCAATGTTAAGTGTTAGTTAAGATTTATTTTTGTGGTAGTTAATTCTAATGTAATTGGTATGCCAGTGACCAAAATACGTTAGTGTATTTATATGTATGCGTCCGGTTATGTTGTGACATTAAAGGGTTTAGCCTGTCTAAAACCAAAATAGGTAACCCATTCATCCTGAGTACATAAGTGGGTGGGTTTAGTGTTGCAACAGTGTGGGTGAGAGACTCAGCTATCTAGACTGAATAAATGAATTACAACTTCGCACATGGCCATATCCTCAACGACCAAAGCTCGTCTAGTGACGGAATTTTCTGCGATACTTCAATTTCGTGAATTATATTGATGACAGCTTGCCATTGTAGTAAAACTGAATTGTACATAATTGTGTTGGCAAGTGTACGAAATCTGGGGCGGTATGTTGTACACTCTTGTACACTGTACATCACTTCGAATCGAAATTCGAAAAAAGTCGAATGGCGGTATATTATATCATTTTCGACTCGCGTAAAGTTTGAATTTTGATCACTTAAAACCAAAGTAATAATAAATGTAGCTTACATTTCATTCTAGAAAAAGTAAGGCAAGATTAAAAAACGGTAAAAGTCGAAAATGTTACAACATACCGACTATCGATTCGACTTTTTACGAATTTCGATTCGAAGTGATGGTACAACACCGCCCCTGAAGTACGAACGAATTTACTGATATGCAGAATCATTATATGTCTCCACTTGTGCTGGATTTGGAATTAATCATTGAAAAACAGCAGATATTATCCTTCATTATCAACGTAAGTAATGTAGAAATATGTGACAATTCCAGACACCCGCCTTTATAGTTTCCATTAATTTAATTTTATATTTATTTTTATAGTTTCCATTATTTTCCAACAAAGTCCGTAACATATTTAAAAGGACACACTCCTATATATAAACAATACGAGTTGAAATTATATTGAAATGTCTTCTAATGTCTTATGTCTTCTAATAAAGATAAGATTCAATAAAAAAAAAATTAACGAGGGTAAATGTATAATGTACGAGTATATTTAACCCTTATGTGAGTGACAACGTACCCGGGTACCTTTTGCACTCTTAAACGTCTATAGCTTTGTATGTTTCAGTCATAATAAAAAGTTTTAATTTTATGAGAACTTCTAGTTCAATTGATAGATTACGATCACACTTAAAAATGAGAAATTTTACAACTTGGACGCACGTGAAAGCAAAAAGTAGTTAGTTGTATGAATTAGAGTAACAAAGGTACCCTGGTAAATTTATATATTTTACACTATATTTGAAAGAAACAAGCTGCGTTTTTTTGAAAACAATCGAGTAGAGTTCGCGATAGTTATTTACAAATTTGTCCAATTTAAAATTAAACATTTATTTTTTTTTTAAATTAAATATGTAATTTAGATTTAATAAGAATCTATGTAAAACCAAAAAAATCCATCATAAAAGTTGTATGGTAAAGTTGTATGGTTGTTAGTGAACTCTACTCGATTGTTTTCAAAAAAACGCAGTTATAGTATGCAAATATTTTATAGTTTTGTGTTATATCACCAGAATCATAACCAGACATTTCGTAGATCAAGAATTTTTTTTTTCTACCTTAAACTTTATATAGGTAGGTTTTAGTGGTTGACACACTTAGGCCCATTGTGATATCACGCATTCACGCCACTTCATTCACCTATTCACACCATCACTCCTACTCACACAACAACTACAGTATACCACCTGCACAATGCAAGCTCCATGTCAACCTATACATTGGCGTGGAAGGTGGGTCGGCGCTGAATTCTGCTCTCCATCAGATGGTCTTGCATCAGAGGGTCTTAGTTGTGTTTATTAGCATCACCGATTGTAATCGATGATGAAAATTCGATTTTCATCTAGTCTCTCTGATGGGAACCACAGTACCTCCCGGTACAAGTGCCGAAGCTTTAACCACTGCGCCACTTGTCCGAATTTTTTATAGGTAACATAACTTTAATATATGAATAATAATATTTACAGTAATGATTTTATGTTCACTAACTGTTTTTTGTTGAAATATACCATCAAACTTTCATTGTGACTTTATGTTTATTCTGCCTATATATATATATATATATATTCTGTGGTTATATGTCAATGTATTTCTGTTTATTTCATTTAATTTGTGTTTATATTTTTATTTATTTCAAAAAAACTAACCAACATTTTTTTATTACTATCGATCATTTTTTCACTGATGTGACACGTTGGATTATTTACGTTTTTTTACGGAATGTTCTTCGAAAACTGGCATGTTGCAGCTAATGCAAAATTGTTTTCAATTCATGTAATTTTAGCAAAATCCGTTTTACATTTCATAATTGCAAAAAAAAAATTAAAAAAATCACTCAAATTAAGATAGATAAAATTAAATTTTAGGTCGAAAATTTTTAATTAACGTCTTTGGCGGAGCATTTGACTGAAGAGAAACGGACGCAGTGATCTGGCGTTGAAAGATGTGCATACTTAATTCGAAAAAAATTACAGTCCCGACTACTGCATATTCGAGGCCGAATGGCGCGGATAACGTACTCGTCAGTATTCCAACAAGATCTAAAGGAGTTTAAAAGTTCATTTTCCACTGAAAAAAATCTTGAACTGATTGCTAGGGAACAATACCATCTGCCGCTATTACACACACTGGCATCGTCTGAAATTGGAAAAATGTGCCGATCACCCTTAAAGCGCTAACCGCTAAGTCGATAGACGGAGTTTAGCTTACAGTGTTGCTTACAATAAAGGGCTTTTTTGCACCAGAATCCATATGCTTCTTAAAGTCTAAACACATTCACCTATATCGACAGTAACGATCTCCTTTGCCTTCGTACTATAAATTGGTACAGCTTCCGTCTTATCGACAGGTAGATCGTGCGAACTGTTTTGTTGCAGATTCAGATTACCTCTTCGACGTGTTTATATATCACTAAGATCGCTTGTTGTCGATTGCTATATTGAGCAACTAATTTGACATGTTGTTAGGCCCGGATGTCTTTGTCAGTTTTCGGAACAACCAAGTTACATATTGCGCATCATATCTGGGGAAGTTGGACGAATAAAAATACTATCTTACAACTTTTTCATAACGGTTTGGTAAGGTCGACCCTTCAGCGCTCTATCGGCTTCATTGCATAGCCCACTAAAACATTTCCGTTTGCCCAACTTTATTGAGGATTTAAGCTCCAATTATGAGCACCGCAGTAAGCTTATTGAAAATCTCTCGGCACCTTGAACACTGTCATTTTCTTTTGCATTGAAGCATCTCAACTACAAGTATCAAGACTCTAATTGATCTTGTGGTATCGACGGCGGAAAATTATATTATTTTTCGTTTTAAAAATTTGTAATTCTATGAAGAAATTCTTAAACTTTCAAAATTAGAAAAATTAAAAAAAAATCGGGCGCCACTGGAATAGAACAATTTTTATCATTTATGTTGCGCAATATTGCGTTTTTATTTTTCTGAATATTCGATTAAAATTCATAAACGCTAGATCAATTATAATCCATTGTGCAATTAAAATTATTTGGGGTCCAGTTAGCAATAAAATAATAAAAAATACATACTAATTCTAACCTCAAAGAAATAAGCTATTGGTTATACCTACTATTACATTTAAATAAGAACTGCCCAGCTGCAACGGTTTCTGCCTTTGAAGTATTCTCACTGCATTGGTGATGTCCAACATAAGAGGTATATAATGTTGTATAAAATTAGATTATATGTTCATGTACATATTATCTATCTGTATCAACTTTTTACGCCTACACAGACTCGCACAAACTTAGGTTTCGCTAATCCCCCATCTAAATTTAAACCACTTATCTACATATATGTATTCTCATCCACTTGATTTTGCCAACCTTGCGTCAATACAGATTATGCCTTGTTTATCTAGGGAATTGTGCGCTTACCACGAGTGGGGGGCTTGAACAATATTTCTAGATAAATGTTGAAGTGAAAACAAACTAACTAGTTGGTGTATAATTTTGTTCTGATTTATTCTAACAATTTAAGCTCTTTATATAAAAAATGTTAATGCCTATTTTGCTCATAATATCAATATATAAAGAACATAATACTTAACAATTATAGCAAACTACAAAATATATTTTAAATTATAATTGTGATTTGACATAATTAAATTTCAATATTGCTGTTTGATTAATTGTTATATAGTTCAATAAATAAAAATTAATTGTAATTGCTGAGTTAGCATATAATTACTGTTGGACTCAATTTATTCCGGAGCTACAGAAGTTGGTATGGTTTTCTCGTTTAAGCTTCACTGTTAGAATCAGCTCGGAGAAAAGCTGCTGGCGCTGATGAATGTCGTGGTGATTTATTTCTGTTGGCATTCGTTCATTTACCATTATTGTTTCCAGCTCCCTTTCTAAATCTGTAGTGTCAGGAGCTTGCATCACCGCAAGGTTTTCGTTTAGTGTTGTTCTGGTTTTTATTTGTCGACAGAAATCCTTTAAATTAGTGGCTCCGTTTTCGTATTAGATGATTTGCGAAACGATTTACTAATATCGTTAGATGCTGTGCCGATAGCGATGATGCGGAGATTTTCGTCTCTAAGTGTACAACAATCGTTCATAGTCACTAAACCAGATCCTTGAAAATTGTATGAGTTGATGTTGGATCCACATATGCTATCAACTGTTGTTTCGTTCGGAATTACGAATATCCATTCGGTTGGAGCATGAAGCTTTATCCAGTGGTTGGTTGAATTCGTTCTCAACATTGCATAATTCAACGAGCGATGGTTTTCGTTGTAAGATGGCGTACGTTTGTCATTGCGTTGAAAATATACCTCGCATAAAAACTGAGTAGGTTGAAATACTTGGCAAGAGAGTTAGAGATGTAAAATGCTTCGATAATCGTCTACTTGATTCTCGAAATATATTCCTGCCGAATGATTAAATGGAGTGACCTTGATTTGGGCTTGTGCGAACCCTACCAAACAGCAAGTTGAGAGTATTGCTAACACTAGATCATTTGCTTTCGCTCGTCTTTTTGGTTGTTGTTTGTGGACTGTGTATTGTCGTCTTGCATGGTTGTAGTTGCATTTTGTGTTGTTGGTTGATACTGATATCCTTTTTTGTCTATTACCGACTGAGCAGGATTACTATTCTCGGAGTGAATGTTCACGTGATCTTCAGACTCGTTAGTTAAGGGAAGGCGGCATACTTTCGTTAGATTTCCCGGGTTTAGTTTGATGACTCTGGCTAGTGGTCAATGCGTAGGGGATAGTTGTTCATCTTTGAGGATAACTCTAGTTCTGCCACCTGAAGGATTGGTTGTTCTTGTAACCGACCGTTGTAATCATGAGAGATAATCCGTGCGCCATTTTTTCCAAAAGCTTTGACTGAGTTTGGTCAGCAAATGTTGTTATAATAGCTCTCCCTATCAAGAAATGTGCTGGGCTTAAAAAACCGTGTTCATCTGAGTCGTTTGAAAGAGGGGTTAATGGCCTGGAGTTCAAACATGCTTCTATTTGAGCTAGAAGTGATGCCTCGAAGGTTAACGTGTGAGTTCCTACTACTTTTCGGAGATGTTGTTTCATTTATTTGCCTCCGACCTCCCACAAACCTCCAAAATGAGGCCTTCCCAGGGCAAGAAGCGCCGATCAGTTCTCATCTGTGCTATTTTGTTTTTGATTTCACCTTCCTGTTGTTTTGCCTGCCTTTGTAATTATTTATTGCTTTGTTTATCTGCTTCAACGAAGTTAGTCCCACAATCATTGAATATTTTCAGACAAATGAGCTTGATTAGAGACACAGCTTGATTAAGAGTTAAATTGCTTGATTATGTAGTTAAATTTTTGAGCCGTTGTTGTAGTTCACCCAACGATGAATTCTAATCTTCCCTAACTGTTGCAATTCTAGCTTGTAGTTCAGCCATCTATTTTCAAAATTCAAGTGGAGTTTGTCGCTCCATCCTACACTGGAAGCCCATAAGTATTGAAGTAGGATTCTTGCCTGGATCACTATTATAGTGCTAACCATCCTTGCGGACCGAAAAGCTTGGACACTTCTAATAAAATCGTTCTTTTAGATACGGTTGTGTTTGTATCTGGCATGTAAACTATAAATTGAAACGTATCTGTTGTGGAGTTCCACAGTCCAAGTGTTTTTACTACCATTAAATTCTATCTTGTGTCGTCCCGTTTCTATTAGGTTTTCCGGAAGTTCTTCTAAAATTGCCTTTTCATTGCTTGTCTTGAGGTTAAATCCTTCACTGGAAAGGAGGTTCAATAATTCCTTTAATGCGATTATTGCTTATTGTATTGACTCCCGATAAGGGGTCATCTACATAGAAATCTGTTTGCATAATCTTTTAACCAATTGGATATCTTGAAGCTTCATCTATGGCTGATTGTTGTAATGTTTTTATAGCCAAATAAGTTGCAGATGCTGTACCATATGTGACTGTTTTTAATCTATAACTTCTCATTGGTTGTAACATTAAAACAGACACATAAAATATTAAATTTTTAAATCAATAATCATGTGCGAACTTTATTTATGGAAACAGTAAATATAATAAATATCGCTTAATATTTAATCGAATTTTTAATTTGAAAAACTTAAAATAATTTTAGTTTGTTGAGTATTTTTTTTTGCTACAAAACTGACCAGCTTGAAGGGATATTTCGACACAAAATTCCAAATATCAATTAAAAAAAGAAAAAAGTACTTCAGAAATAGTTTTAATTTTTAAATCTGTCGATACATTTTTATACATGTACACCTCTCATTAATTAGTAATTTAATAGAACCCCAAAAGGGACAATTAAACAATATGAAAAGTTCGAAATTAAGTTTGGAAAATGAACCGTGTATTTTTGTTTTGTTTTTGCAATGGAAATTTACCAAGTTGTTTCAATTTATATTCAGTCTTAATTCTAAAACTATTAGTTTCATGACGTTAAATTATTTGAATTTCTTCTAATATAAAATAATATGTATGGTTTACATTCTTCGACCATGGATGATGGAACTTCCTTTACACTATGGTCATTGAAATGTAACCATGATCCATTATTTATTGCAAATGATGTATAGTGACCGCAGCTTGAACTGCAATCGATTTTTTCAAAAATAAATTTCATGATGACATCATTTTTTAAATACTTTACCCGTTGCCATGGTGCACAATTACAGCGGCCAAATCATAAATATTATTGGATGAATTAGAACGTCTAGTTTCTGGACCATTAGATAGAACATACTGAGACATATCCAATGCATTAATTGGGAACTTAATACGAAGATCAATTTTTGTCCTGTTATTATTAAATAAAGTAAAATTTAGAAACGCTTCTTCAATTCCTCATATTTTTATACAAACCGAAAAAAGTTATTCCAACGAAATCTTTTTATATGAAGACACAGAACATTGGGCAATTTTCTAATCCAAAAGCGTTTTGTTGATTTTTGTTTGCATTTACACGAACTGCAATAATATAATTCAGTTTCGGTAAGTTCTTCCACCTAAAAAAAATCAAAAGTACGACTTTAATTCCTCGTGTGCCAATTAACGATTGAATTTATGGTCAACTTCTGTAAAACTTGATAAACAATCCGATATATTACACTCTGCTTTACTTTCATCATCACAGTCTTTGTAAAACTTTTCTGGAATGTCTAACGATAAATCTAAAAATGGATCATGTTTTTTACTCTCCATGCCGCAAATTAAACAACGCACCTCGCTTTGCAACGTGCCACCAAATACATTTGTAACAATTGAATTGCGTCCCTTAAAGTTATGATTATCGAGTGGTGCTTGCACAGATTTCGATTTTTGTGACGTATTTAATTCGGGCGTAATTGAAACTGGAACATGTTGCAATTCGGTGTGCAAACGATCTAACATGTAACGCAAAAATTCATGTGCATCATGTTGGCGATGACCTCGAAATTGCGGAACAACCTTCCATATAACAAGGAATAAACATTCGGGAGAAATTGCTTTTGAGCCATCTCCGCCCTGGTTAAGATTTAATAATACTTTTCTTAATTCTTCTACTACATTAGCATCATCACAGGTTTCTTTTATACTTCGTGAATTATATAACCGTTGTTTATGATTTTTCGCTTCTAACGATGGCAATTTATTGAAGTAACAACTAAATTCTTGAATGTTACTGAGTGATTGTAAAACCGAATTCATAAAACATGTATTGCCTAAATTTCGCAGTCCAACTACTTTAATTTTTTTAACGTGATTTTTAACTTTACTACTCGTATTTGTCGTGTTATTATTACTTTCATTACTGTCACTAGACATTGTTCGCTTGCGTGGTCTCAATTTGCGACCGTTATTAGGTTCATCCCAACCTGAATCACTCGATGCTGTGCTTGTTGTTTCCTGATGCGACTTAAGCAAACTATCTTCTGTACATAGTGAAGCTTCGGAGGCCGAATCGTAATCATCTTTAATTTCTTGTCGCAATTCATCAATATTATTCAACTCAGTATCATTTATGATGTAATCATCACATGCATAGCTAAAATAAAAATTTACAATTGATTTTATTCTGATCATAGGTATTTTAAATATTAAATATTTACCAAAATACCGAGTAATTTACTGTATTCATGCAAACCGAATGATTTTTATTCGACTCGGAGTGTATCAGAGCATGAGATTTTTCATACCGGCCGCATAATATCGTCCCGCAACTTAAGCACAACCAGTTTTCCTTGCAGGAGTCACATTCTATTAAGACAATTTAAGATTTATGATTAGCACCTATTCTGTGCAATTAATTTTTAAGCTAAAATGGCATTTTTAAGTTTTAGTTTCCAATGCTTAGCCTTTTTTCGGGGTAACCTAGAGGTATGACAGATAGTTTAGCTAAAAGTCAAAACTTGTTTGCCAAAGAAACACCCTATCGCTAATCGAAAAGTGTGTGTGTTTTGCGTCGTAGCCTTAATCAATAATTTTGACGAACATGATAAAATTCAACGAATCTAATTATTTGTCATTCTACAATTCTTTCCATATTTAAAAACTATTTTAATTCATCAATTTTACTAAACATCACTTTTTCTCATATAAATATACATAAATCTAATATGGACATACATTTGTATAAATTTTCATCTTAAACAAAATTTATTGATTTTTTTTGCTTGAATATGTACACGAAACAGGAACGAAAGATATCTGCACTAACAAAAATATATAAAATTAATTTTTTTCTTTTTACCTAAACATCGCCAAATTCTAATTGAAGAAGAATTAGCAATAACTGAATGTTCACTTTTCTTATTCTTAATAAAATCACGATTTATTTTGACACTATATAAAAGATGCGGACATTCCATTGTATTTTTTTTACTTGAATTAAATTGTATGTTTTAATAAAATAAATAATTATTACACATTTAGTTTCTTTAAAATTTTGATTACTTAATCTATACAGAGACTTTTTTTTTACTTAAAATATTCAATGAAATTTATTTACGATTTTTATAATTATACCTTCAATGAATCTAAACTAAAGAATGATTGTGAAAATAAGATAGCTAAACATGAACCAATACCACCAAATCTAAAGTAGTATTGATGAAACCCTATACAAATACATTCATAAATGCTTATTCATATACGCCTATGAATTTAAAAAAAAGTAATGTTTGTAAATTTATTTATGGATTTTATTTATTTAAAATAAGCTTACATTTTATAAAATTTAATCAATTATTATGTTTGTTTAATCTGTGTAGCTAGGAAGTTTTATAATACGAGTATTTGGGAATAAGGACAATTCAAAAATACATAGTCTGAAAATTTATTATTACATATCAAAATTTTCTTAAATATAACATAATTTTGTAAATAAAAAAATATTTGGTTTAGAGAAAATTCTAAACTAGTTTATTAAATGTTTCGGTATTGTTTTGTATGATTTGAATTATTTTTTGATTTTCAAACAGTATTTTATACCGGGAAATATACCGGTATTTACCGTAACACCCATTTCCAAATTTCATTCCCTGTACCATTTTATGCGAATATGCGAAGACATGCCAGAACCAAAAATTGACGACTTGTAAATTGATTTTTGCGCTGTGTGTGGGGCACGTTTTGACAGTTTAAAACCAACAAAATATTATCATGCAATTAACCGAATAACGTAGATAAAATCTATAATATAAAAATTACCGGATCCTGTCAATTAATTTTAAATTTCTGTTATTGCAACTTACAAACTTTGTTGTTTGTATTCAAAATTAAATAATTTTAAAAATCTTCCAATATTTCCTAGGTAATTTACCAGTATCTCCAAACTAATTTCTGTCCTAAACATAAAACATTGGAACTTTGTTTTTGGTTGATCATAGCCTAGAAAATTATATGGAAAGTTCATAAGTTCCAGTTATTTTTCAAAGGCAGAACTAAATATATGGGGGGCGAAGTCCGAGATTCATACCACCTTGCGATGCTCTCTGGATAACTCTAAATGAATCAGGCGGTGTAGTGGAGACGACGAGCAGAGGAAATCCAGTTTATAGTCATGGACACTACATGTCAGAGCGAGTTATTTTCGCCTCAAAACTAATACCAAATCAGCGTCTGCGCAGGCGTGACGACCTCGAACAAAACCTACGTCATCATTAGGATGTCGAAACTGGAGGACGGAGCGATGAACCGAGACGGATGGGGACCATAACGCGGGCGGCAAAATCCCTTCATGGGATGTGAAAGCTAGAGAAAGAGAGAGAGAGAGAGAGAGAGAGAGAGAGAGAGAGAGAGAGAGAGAGAGAGAGAGAGAGAGAGAGAGAGAGAGAGAGAGAACTAAATAACAGAAAAGTAATCGCATTTAAATGTCGTTAGGAGTGTAGGGCACTACATGTAACATGAGCCAAAGTCCAAATTTGTGGATGTGTGTCCAAAATGGGTTTAAGCTTAAAATTTAAATTAAAAATTTCAAAACTGGTAGCTAGTGGGATATTAACCAAACTTAATTTTCCCATAAAATATTAAGCTACAAAATATAATTTAAAAAATATTTATGTGATGGGAAATTTAAATATTTTAAGGAATTCTTATTTACTTATAAATTAACTAAAATGTGCTAGTTGAAAAATGTGACAAGCTGGGCACCCAGGGGGTAAACCTAATTCGAGTACGCTGAATTCAATGGTGTTAGTCCCATTTCAAAGTTAGTCCCCATTTTTGAGATATCGCTTTCGACATGTTTTAGCTCTGAGTCAAAAATTTGTCAAAATATTCACTCATATTCACGTTGATAGCTCCTGAACCATTAAGATTTTCGTTATTCTTTCTTCAACAAAGTTGTTGCGCAAGTCAAGACCAACAACTTTGCCGAACATATCAAAACCGTAAAACCACATCCACCATATATGTATGTGAATTTTACTTAGGCCAAGGTTAGGTTGGAGTGGCTGCTTCCACACACATAGACCAGTAGTAAGTAGCCCGTTGTGACACCATAGGAACCTGTTTCCCCTTTACCGCTGTTTAAAACCATTCGAAGCTACGTACGTAGCGCAAAATATCTCGCACTCCACAGTCAGCGAGATCTGAAAGACTGGACATACTGTACACGCCCAAATACCTATACCTTCTGTATGATAGGGCCGGACACGAGCATAGGAAGTTATCTAAAGTCTCTTCTTTCTTTTCGTCCATGCAACTTCTACAAAGTCATTCGTCTGTAGACCCAGCCTTTTCTCATATTCCCCAAAAAGGCAGGGTCTTGTCAGTTTTAGCAAAAGCTTCTCACAGAAGACTCCGGCTCCTACTTTGCCGTCTAAAGAAACATGGGTACACAGGTAAGGCTAAATACAACTGGAAGTTGGCATACCTAGGCCAAACTGGACGCAACATCAATTAAATAACCAAATTTAAAAAAGTACATAAAATCAAGTTTCGCACAACACATAAAAACTGAAAATCATGGTACACTAAATTGAATAAAAATGTAACCATTTTGCACAGAATCAAAAAAAGGACTGAAATTAGACAGGTTAGAAGACCAATACCAAGGGTATACATTTTGGGTACAATTTGACTCATGAGTCATGAGAAAATATTTAAAATAACTACTATGGCCGTAAATCTGAAAATCTGAAAAATGGACGAACATATTATAAACAACATATGACACGTTAAAAACACCCAGTCGCAAGAGGTTCTTTTTCACTGGTTACTACCAGGAATCGAACCCGGGACCTCCCGAGTCACAGAGCAAGCACACTACTTACTAAGCTAACGATGGCGACATTTGTATACTGTACGTATACAAACTTCTCATGAGTCATGAGTCAAAATACGGCCAAAATTCACACCCTAAAAATATACAAAAACAAAAACACCAACAATTTACTTAGCGACAAAATCAACACAAAAACCAATAAAATTTACGAATTGTTGTATTATCCATAACATAAAAATAAAGGAGGTACCAAACAGCAGCGCCTAGCTACAGTATATAAAGAGCTTCAAAATAAATTATGTAACAGTAGTAAAAAATAAACCGAAGAGATTATTTTCGAAATCGATATTTCTAAAAAAGTTAAATAATTGGCACAATAAGTAAGAACTAAAAACAATATAAAATTAAAAATAAAGTTTTTCATCTAAATATTGAGTGCATGCATTAAAAACTGGAATTTTTTTATGAAATTTGAGCCTTTATTGTGAAAAAATGTTACAAGGTTTTTTATTGAAAGTATTGCCCATCGCTACCCACTATTTTTCCACATCTTTCTGGCAATTTATGGATTCCATCCCAGAAAAACTGCGCCGGCTTAGCGGCCAAATCTAATCGAGCCAATTTTGGATACCTTGAACTGAAGTGAAGCGTATTCCTGATAGGGCATTCTGCATGGATCGAAATAGGTGGTAGTTGGATGGAGCAAGGTCTGGGCTATAAGGCGGGTGAGGCAGAATTTCCCATCCGTTATTCAACGATTTTTTTTCTGAATGGTATAATTTTACACGTGAACTAACGCACAAAAATCTAAAACGATTTCCGAACTCATCAAAAAATTTTAAACGATTTTTTTCTCTGTTGTCTGTGAACTTCAACAAATGTCAAAAAATTCCAAAACAAAATATATATTAATATAACTATATACACTTAATATAAATATATACACTTTGGATAGAAATGGCGGTATAAACATTCAGCTCAAAACAAAATATAAAGAATTGTTGTTGTAAAAATCATCTGTATTTTTTTTGGTATGTGGCGAGGCAAAATAAATTTACGCACGAATCGTCTGTTATTAGATGTGTATGTGGCAACGCTTTAACATCGGGAAAAATGTCCATGGTGTTGATAACCATGCTCTACACCAATGAAATCGCTTCAAAATATAAAAACTCCGTCTACTTTTGTCATACTCGAGTTGAAATATTTCTTACTTCAGTACCATGGTATCAATACCATGCTATTTTCCCGATGTTATGAACAAAGCATCACAGACAACAGAGAAAAAAATCGTTTAAATTTTTTTGATGAGTTCGGAAATCGTTTTAGATTTTTGTGCGTTCGTTTACGTGTAAAATTATACCATTCAGAGAAAAAATCGTTTCTAGGAACGGGTAAATAGAAAATTGATAATTTTTCAATTAAAATTATTAAATAATTCCAAATTTATTATTTTAGCTACTAACTTGAGATATTTTACATATTATCTCATTGATTTGAGTCAAAAATATGCTCTAATTAATTCGTAAATGCGAAATCTGTTTTTAGATGTCGTCCGTAGAAATGTGTAAGTGGCATCGCCACGCGTTATCGTGGTGGAAAATGATTGACTCGTGTCTGGTCGCATACGTTGGCCGCTCTGCCCGGATTTTCTGCTTCAATCGGATCAATTGCTGACGATTGAGTTGAGCATTAATGGTATGGCCACTTGGCAACAGCTCATAGTGGATCACACCTAGCTGGTCCCACTAAATGCACAGCATGACCTTGGCCCCGTGAATATTCGGCTTTTACGCTTTTTTGCGTTTGGGTTTATCACAATGGATCCATTTTTCATCGCCAATGACAAT
Organism: Nephrotoma appendiculata; assembly: GCA_947310385.1. NCBI lineage: Eukaryota > Metazoa > Arthropoda > Insecta > Diptera > Tipulidae > Nephrotoma > Nephrotoma appendiculata. The sequence continues at coordinate 186,841,768 of OX371224.1, read as the reverse complement.
ACGATGCAAAAACGAATTCTTTTTGTGGCGCTCGAGCAGCATTTTGGACATGAAAAATCGTCTTTCCACGTCTCTTGGCTTCAACTCGTATGGCACCTAATTTCCTATCTTTTGGATGAATCCCAAGGCTTTCAAACGTGTGAAAATTGTTACTTGATCAACTCCCAATGATTCTGCAAGTTTTTCTTGCGTTTGACATGAATCTTGATCGAGTAATGCCTTCAATTCTTCATCCTCAAACTTTTTCGTCTGACCAGGACGCTCTTTGTCCTTGATGTCAAAATCAACAATTTTCAAGCGACTAAACCACTCAAAGCACTGTGTTTTTGCAAGAGTGCTCACCCTACAAATCCACGAGCAAACGATGACTTTCAGCTGCAGTTTTGTTTGCGAAAAAGTGGCTCAACAAAACTACCCGCAAATGCTGTTTTTTCGCAAATTTGATAAATTTTCCATCGTTAAAATCGGTTGGATGTGCACAATCAAAACAAAAACTTTTAGCTGATTTTGACTGGTATTGAATAGGGCTTTCAAATGACATATGCGTCCATGATGTACTATAACGCATAAACAAGTAATGACATCTAGTATCAAATTCCGGTTTTTAATGCATACACCCAATATATAAAGTGACAAAAGAACACAAAAAATAAAGTGAAAATCGGCTTGTGAAATCTGGTGAAATAAATAATATGGATAGAAGTTTTAAACTCAAGTGCTTTTGTTATGTGTGTGGAAAATTTACAATTATGAGCAATCGCCGCAAAATAAGTGATGAAACCGCTTCATTGCAAATACATTTTTTGCATTGTCATGTGGAAAAATTCGCCGAACAATCACCAGCCGAATCCGATGAGCACGGCGAGCGTGTTCACCAAGTGATGGCAAGGCTCGAAAATTGGTACAGCGGCAAAAAGCTAAATGCACCCTTGGGAGACATTTGTTGGAATTTGCAAGAGGAAGAAGATCTCGAAAACGACACGAACGAATCAGAAAATTAAAATTAAAAGTTAAGAAAAAATTTTATTTTTTAGGAAAATAATTGAGAAAAATCACAATAAAATCAACTGAATCGATTTAATTTTCTTTTAAATAGTTTATATTGTATCTATATTTGTCGATGCGGTGCTTATTCGATCGGTATGATATCAAAGGGCCGAATGTCGAAGGGCCCAATTTCAAAGGGCCGAATGTGTCGAAGGGCCGAATGTCGAAGGGCCGAATGTCGAAGGGCCGAATGTGTCGAAGGGCCGAATGTGTCGAAAGGCCGAATGTGTCGAAGAGCCGAATGGGTCGAAGGGCCGAATTTTTTGATTTTTTTTTTTTTGTTTTAGAAATATTTTTTTTATTTTTTTATTTAATTATTAAATTTAATTATTAAATTTAATTATTTTTTTTAATTTTTGTACCATATCCCTTTCCTGACCCGCATACACAATTGTGTATGTAAACGACAACAGAATATGTCAAACATAGAATTAGGTGACAATTGAAGACCAGGATACACAATTGTGTAAACCATTTAATTTTGTTTTCGTCCGAAAAATAACAGTAACTATAATAATGATAAAATAATTAATATGTTATCAAAAACTAAGTATTAATATGTTATATAATTAATTTGTTATCAAATTATTATGCTTTTTTCAAAAAGAATTCCGATTTAATTAAGATCCGTTAAAATACGGAAGACATTACAACGTGTGATTATTTACATACACATTTGTGTATGGCGAACTTAACTTGAACCAAAAAAAATTTTTTTTTGAACTCGAAAGGGATATACCTATTATCAGAAGGTTGACAAATAGCGCCGAATGTCTCTGGTGGCGCATGATAAAATTTTCCTTCACCAAAATGTATTGCTAACCGGATACGTGGAATTTCATAAATATTCAAAGATGAAAAATATTAAAATACATAAATTCATAAGAAATTCATTTATGTTTAATAAAAAAAAATTTACAAAATATTCTATAAAAAAAAATATGAAAAATATAAAAATATTCTAATATTCTTAAAATATTTTATTTTGTTATAAAACAACAAATCTAAAAAATTATATTCCTAAAAACAAAACAAAAAAATCGGCCCTTCGACCCATTCGGCCCTTTGACACATTTGGCCCTTCGACATTCGGCCCTTCGACACATTCGGCCCTTCGACGTTTGGCCCTTTGTACCTATTCCATTCGATCGATTTAAATTTAATAAATGGACAAAAAATTATAAAAACGTGTTTTTCGTTGAAATGAAAAGCAAAAAAAAAAAAAACAAAAAATGTGAATGTAGATGTCGTTTTCCGGTCGTGATATGTTCGGCAAAGTTGTTTGTCTTGGCTTGCGCAACAACTTTGGTTAAGAAAGCATAACGAAGGAGCTATCAACACGAATATGAGTGTATATTTTGACAAATTTTTGACCCAGAGCCAAAACATGTCGAAAGCGATATCTTAAAATTGGGACTAGCACCAATGAATCCAGCGTACTCGAATTAGGTTTACCCTCTGTCTGGGTGCCAACTTACCCAGCTTGTCACAAAAAAAAAATGCGATTCAAGCACAGTATTATTGATTGTTATATTAATTAATTTTAGTAGAATTTTCTTTTTTGTACTAAAAGAATAAATTTAAACGTTATATTATACCGTAAAGCTAGTAATTTTATTTCCCGACAGGTGGCTTAAACTAAACTTTATTTTAATACAAACATATTGCCAAAGGTGAGCTCCCTGAATGATTTTCGTTATTATCAATATGGTAGGCAGAGACATTTTATTGCATGTAAATTAAAAGACTGAAGGCATGTGAACTTCCCTCGTAGTTAACTCTAATTTACTGTTATATTCCATCACAAACACCACACTTCGAAATGTTTGGTCCAAACGGTCAATCCGAGTCTATTAAATAATTCTTCGAAGTGTCACACAATTCCTCGAAGCAGAAGCTCTGGACAAGATCAACTTAGTAGTCTAGAATTTATGACCATTATGTGATACTCTTGACAGATTATTATATGTTAGGGACGTCAAGGACAAGTGAACTTCACATTATATAATTTTTTTATTTAACTAGATTAATATTCTATCCGTTGAAGATAAAAAGGTTGTGCGGTCCTTTCCTGCTATAATACGAGTACTACAATATTTGGTGATTTCCGGATTCGATTAATTGTGATTTATTTTGATTTAATATGTTTCAAGAGAACCAATCTAATTTAGTTAATACTAATCATAACATTACATTTATTTTATTCAAGTATAATTTAACTTATAATAATGACATTTTATTTCAGGAAGTTTACTGCAACTTAATTAATTATAAATTTTAATTATAATTATAAATTCTTTTTAGGATGCTGATTGCTGAATATATCGAAAAAAAAAACAAAAAATAATTGTGTTGTCTTGTGCTAACCGTCTCATATACATTTCAACTAACAATTTACTAACTATTGACTACTTAGGTGTCTGAAACCGGCTCAATTTCAATAATAATTAACAAACCTTTCCTATCCCTCCATCTTGTTATAACTAAAAGATGTGTGCGGATAGGCTCGGCATCAACCGGGAATCTTACTTAGGTTTGGTCGCACATTCCAATCAATCAATCAATCAAATTAAGTGATACTCTTGACATACTGTCGATTAACTAATAGGGGCATATCCTCCATCCAGTCGCAAGCGTGTTAAGCAAGTTAACACCGCTGAAACATCAAATCGACATTCTCGATAAAAAAGTTGGTCGCAACATATTAAATTTGTTGTTGCTTTTTTGCGACTCTGATTTCGAGGTATCAAAGATTAAATATCGTACATAACCTATAAATTATAAAATTTTGAAGTTTCATATTTTGTTTAACACATAATATATCCGTATTTTGTGTGAAAGTGTTTTTAAAAATTAATTGGAATTAAATTAAATTAAAATGGAATTAGTTCAACGGCGCAGAAGAAACGCTCGGATTCAAAGAAAAATATTTCGTGATCGTGAAGATCCATTTGACTGCGACGATAACATTTTTTTGTGCGATATCGATTCACAAAAAGCGCTGCTTGTTCTATTATAAATGATTTGACGGATTACTTGAAGAGACCCACCAATAGAAGCAAAGCGTTTCCGCCTTATTTAATTGTACGTATTTACACATTATTCTCTTATAACTAAACTATGTTGTAACAATGTATATATAATTGAACTATTCATAGGTTTTGACGTCACTTAATATTCTTGGTTCGGGAAATTTCCAATTTGTTTGTGGAGAAATGAAACTTCACAATTTGGGTCAAACCGCTGTCAGCAAAATTTTTGCCGAATTTTTGGAGGCATTAATCAGAACAACTAAAATGTTCTTTAAGTTTCCAAGAACCGAAGAGGAAATGGCTCGCACAAAACTGGAATTTTACAGGTCCTACGGTTTCCCAAATGTCGTTGGAGCAATTGACGGGACACATATTGCGATCCAGAAACCAGCTGTTTCGGATGCATATGCCTTTTTCAACCGAAAATCGTACTATTCCATTAATGTAAAAGCAGTAAGTAAATTAAAATTTAATGAGTAGTCAAATTGAAATATTCTGTTTAATTTGTAGGTATGTGATGCAAACGCAATATTTACTGATGTAGTAGTTAAGTGGCCTGGATCGACGCACGATACTCACATCTACAGAACGTCTTCGCTTTTTAATTTTGTACATTCAAACGATTTCCCAGAAAATACGTGGCTTTTGGGTGACAGTGGTTATCCACTAGAACATTGTCTAATGCCCCCAATTATAGGCCCATCAACCACTGCGGAAGAAAATTATAATAAGTTCCATACAAAAACGAGAAAAAATATTGAGCAAGCATTCGGAATATTAAAAAGTCGTTTCAAAGTTCTGACCAAAAGTCGCGGTATGATTTGCTATGATTTAAAAAAATGCGTCCAAATAATATTATGTTGCTTTATATTACACAACATCGCGAAAACACATAACGTTCCAAATGACTTTGATGATCATCACGAAACTGGAGTTGATAGTGATTACAAAAGTGACGATGACGAAGAAATAGGCGATAGATCACAATCGTCTTCAGCAGCAAGAGGACGAGAGAATCGAGATATTTTAATTAATTACAGTTTTCAAAATTGTTAGAAACCTATTTTGTAAATAATTCTTTTTTTTATTAAATATTCATTGTTCAAAAATTTGTTTTTAAACCTAAAATTATATTCACAGTTTTATTCAGTCATAAATTTCATTTTCATTATTCGGAAATTTCTAGGTACTCTTCATCTAAAAAAACATTATTATCGTCCGTATGATTAGCGTCATTGTTTTTTTGGCAATTTGTAACATTTGTTTTTCTATTGCTAATCGTTCTTTCGAGACAGCAAGATGCTCCTTCACGACCGCTAATTTTTCTTTCGACACAGCAAGTTTTTCTTTATAAATTTGAAGAAGCTCTTCATCAATTTTATCTAGAGAAATAATTTTCTATAATAAATTAGAATAAATATTATGTAATGAGTTTTCCTTACCATTTCGGTTTCCCAACTCTTTCTTTTTATTGTGCTGCTGCTGTCGTTTTCTCTTCATTGGTCGTAGAACACCAACAGCCCTTAATTTTGATTTTGTTGGCTGAGTTGTTCCTTTTGTTGTTGGCTCTTCAATAATTTTTTGTGTGGTGCTCTTTTCTTCTATTACATTTGCATCTGTTACTTCGTCGTCGGTAATTTCAATTTCCGGAACAACGTTGATGGGGTTCTAAAATATACTACATATTAACATATTATCTTTTAATTTATTTTAATTTAAAATAACTACCTCTGAAAAACTGTCTGCGAAATATGAAAGCCCGGACATAGCATTTTCTCCTGCTAATTCTTCCACCAGTTCCTCTACCTCAGTCAAAACTTTAGGAGCATCACCACCAGTTTGTTTTTGATGTCTACTAATCTCAGCTATTTTCTTCTTCGTGCGGGACTTCAAATCTTTAAATTTATTTCTTAATTCATCCCCAGTTCGAGCTATATTTGTTTGGGATGAAAATTCAGTGGCTATATTTTCCCAGGCTTTTGTCAAATCGTCTCCATATAGATTAGAATCATCTATAAAACAAAAAAATTCAATTAGAAAGTACTTTATCAATAAATTGGAATTTGTTATATGAAAGAACTTCTCTATTATTTTGAAGGATTTTTAACAGTAATAACAAGTCACGCTCACTGAAATTAGGTCGTCTTTGTTTTTTATTTTTTATTACTTCCATATTACTATAGTATTTTTTAAATATTGAACACAATTATACAATTTTTCGAAATAAAATACTAAAATCTACACGATATAACCTGTTGTAAACAGAAAATATTCAAATGACAGGCGCAAATAATATTCAGCAAAACCGCTGAATTACTTACTTGCGATGTTGATCGAGGATGTGGATTATCAGTCGCAAATATGAGCATCGCAAATATCCGATTTTGCGACCGCGCAAGTTACCAATCTGTGACTGGATGGAGGATATGCCCCATAGACGGTTTACATTGCGAGTCGAGTCAAGTTATAGTTATCTTCAGGTTAACATCTAGTTAACTTTTTTGGTGTTTATGTTGGAAAGTTATCTTTGGATCGAGTCCAAAAAAGGTTGAAAATTTCTAGATGGATGCAATTTATTTTAACGAAAACTTAGTAAATTAAAATCGGAAAAAATCACAAAAAATATGTTTTCATATTTAAATACCACTGCTCGTACAAAAAAAAATTCTTCCTCTACGTGTATCTGCCTTAAATGTAACAAACATGTAAACCTATCCAGCAGTTATGTCGCGCAGTATACATGAAAAACCCAAGGGGCTGAGTATGTAAGCATTATGAGTACGACTTATGACTTTCGAATCAAACTAATTTTGATAGATATTCAATGAAAATAAAAATAAAAAAATCATTACGACTTGTGTCTCGAATTTATAAATGTGTACGACTAAAGCAACAACAACAGTCGCAATTACAACAAGCCAAATTGTTTACATAAAAAATTCTTTTGACGTCATTTGTCGTAGTTGTAATGCTGACACAATTCACCCCCACGCAATATGCCCGAAGACATGCACAAGACCAATACAACACAACTGTATGTATTTTAGAACTCCTCGTCTTGCAAGACTTTTCTTGTGCACGTCCGTCGGTAACATATCTTGCAATCGTCATCGGTAATATATCCTGTAGTTGTTGTCGATAACAAGTTTTGTGGTCGTCGCCGTAACATGTTTTGTCGTTCTCATGATTTTGACTGAAATGATTATGTGAAAAGTGAAAATTTATTTGTTACAGCATAATTTTAACAAAAAACAGTGTTTTCTTAAATTAGAAATATTCAATTTAATTTCAGAATTTATTTGTAAATAAAATATTTTTATTTTAATTAGTGAAAATTTTATTTCCACTAAAAAAACCCAAATCATTCATTTAAAGTTAAATTATGAAATTTACACGTACAATTATATATAAAACGAATTTTAATTTTAGATTTTTTCACATTACTATAACAAATTTAGTTCCAATCAAGCACAGTACATTTCATTATTTAATGTGATCATAAATCATCAAGTCAAAATTATACGGTGTGGTATCGATCAGTTAAATAAAGTTTTATATACATTTCCTCTACAACCCAGTTGGAAATTTGTCAACATGCATGTGAATATTTTTTTGCGAAAGACACGTTTCTATCTCTTACCTTTTTTCTAAATGTGTATGATAAAGAAAAAAAATAGATTTTTGGAGGTATGTTGGCTAAATGGCTAAGTTATGACAACTCACATTAGTTCCTCAACGCTAGAAGATAAGCGTGAACCATGTCGTATACTGTTCTTATTTCATGACAATGTCTTAAGCGAAACATGTATGACATGCCTTCCACGATTCTCTTTCTATCAAATATTTTTTAAAATACATTTCATTTCATGGGCACTCCTCGTCACAACGTCATCGTAATTATTTTAATAAATAAATTATTTTTGTATACGGTTGTTATATTATGTTTGTCGAATAGGTAAGTAAATGTAAAGTTCAGTACTAATGCTGCACAAACAAAAAAAACACAATTTTTTGGGGAAAAATACATTTTATTCAACAACATAATTTCCTTCTAGAGCGATACAATCAGTCCAATTATTTTTATTGCGCGCTTTAACAGCTCCAAATAGTGCACGGAATCATCGAAGCGTTGGCGTTTTTGATCCATTGTGAGCAAAAGCGGTACCCACTTCGAACACAGCTTTTTCGTGACAAATTTTCGTGCAAAATATGTCCAACACTTTCCATTGATATCTTTGTTTCGTATGAAAATTCAAAACTCAAAAAACCAGTATTTCCAGTCATGATTTCAACGTACAATTTTGAATGCAGCTAGGAATTGAGGTTACTAAGAACGAATTTTTTTTAACTATTATAGTCAGAAAAGAAACTCATCTCCTGGTGGCTGGACCATTTTGTCAGCTATCTCACGCAAATTCATTTTACGGTCTTTAACAACAATGTTGTGTATGTTTTCTGGAGTCACAGCCTCATTTGGGCGACCAGAGCGTGGTGCATCATCGGTGGTTGTACGACCACGTTTAAATTCAGCATACCAGTCACTAGTTGATTTTCCTGGCGTAGAGTAACACTTATCAAGCCTGCTTCGCTTGAACGATATTTTTCCCATCAAAAAATAGTGTTTAATCAACACACGAAATTCTTTTATTTTCCGTGTTTTGAAATTAACAAAATTAGCGTTAATAAAACAACTGTAACTTGTAACACTTAAGAGGATCCATTACTAAAATAAATTTTAATTTTGAACCTAACCTATAGCTATAATTTAAAATACCCACATGCACAATCATATCCCTTTAGTGATTTACTAACACAATTGTGCGGGTAGGGCAAAAGTACCATGTCAAAAATTTAGTTTTGTATGTATTTTGAACCAACTTACACATTTGTGAATTCCTTTTTAACTTATTTTCGTCCGAAAAAAACACTATATCTATACACATAATTGTGTTGGTTTTACTTCAAATCAAGCGAAATTTTTTTTTCAACAACGCCATTACATACTATGGTTTTTTACTCACACATTTGTGTGGGTTGGACTAAAACTGGGCCAATTTTTTTGTTTTCTTGGTTGAAAAAGGGATATCACATTATTTTCTTAGTAGTGGTTAATACTCTTTTGATCTTTAGTTTTGCTTTATGAATGAAAACAAAATCAACAATAGTGTAGTGTTATTGCGCGAAACCAACACAAATGTATTCTACAACTACAAGCCGAACTGTACTCGATTATACACCGATTCTATGAAATACATCGGTCATCTATTCATTTGTATTTGTATAAAAATACAGGAAAAGTTCACAAAATTTTATAATAAATATACGACATGATACACGCACACATCAAATAGAAGTAAACACAATCACAAATAGAAGAAACGCGTAAAATAGAAGTGGAAGAGGAGCCAGATTTCATATTGAAGCGAAGGCGGTAGGTTATCAAATTTCTGTTTGGTACCGGCATTTTTTTGAAATGAAGAAGTAAGCCTATTTTTTATAATGCACAATTTTTTACAGCAATCTTGAGATAAATGTGGCGCATTTATTAATGAATTAAACTGGACTATTTTCCTTTTAAGTAACAATTTTATTTCTAATAAAACAAGAAACGATAGAACACTATAAGGATAATAATTACAGACTTTTTACTGTAAAGCTTCTACAAATTTTTATTTTATTTTTCGTTTACACATTGTTTCGTTTTTCATTACGATATTTTTTCTTCTTTATTTATACACAATACCATGATACAGTCGACTGAAAATTATGTATGTGTTCCAACAATGTGGCTTGTAGAATATCGGAAATTTGCTGAACTTATTTTGATGAAAAATTTTGATAAACTATTTTTATTTTTATAATTTATATATTAAAATTGAAAAATATTTAGAAAAGAAGAAAGTTAGGCACGAGATTAAGAATTGTAGTTGATTCTTACGAAAGAATTGTTTGTCTACTGTAGTTGTAAATTTCAATCGAACTTGCACAACTTGTCCAATTTTGAATATTTATGTATTCAAAGAAATCTATTCTGCGATTAACATGCATGATTTCAAATTATTAAAACAAACATGAAAAAAATAAATAATTTAAAGATTTAAAAAAAATTTAAAATAAATAAATTTAACGAAAAAACTTTAAACAAAAAAAAATATAAATCAAATTTTGATTTAACATTTAAAAATTTTAAAAATAATTCTTCATGATATTTTTGAAGTTGTCCTTTGATAAATTAAAGTCGAATAGGTCGTCGATGATGTTGAATGATTTAGACATCATATTAATGGGGTTGTTTTCTCAATAGTTTGTAGAATGATGTTCTAGTACTAAAAACTCATGGTTTCGAAATGTTCTGCATGGCACATGAATTGATGTTTCCCAAGATGTAAGCTGAATCAGTGTGGCCAAATAAAACGTTACCAATAAAAGCTGCGCCTAACAGAAGTCGTCTATATTCAAGCGTGCATATTTTGTAATCCGTGCATCTTGTTGAGTACGGAGGTAACCGAGCCACATTTTCATGGAATGGTAAGTTGTGGTCGTAATTCCAGTCACTTTTTTAACAATAAAATCAGAAACTTCTTTTGAATGCTTTCAATTCTTTTAATGTGCACAGCATAGTATGGATTCCAGAAAGTTACAGCGTATTCCAGCTGAGATCGAACGTAAGCGAAATAGAGCATAGAGCAATAAATATATAAGAGAAATCAAGTAGTGCAAATTTTATAAGCATGTTTTTCCGAGGTTAATCTTATTTTATAGTTTTAATATATTTATATACACAAATTTATTTTTTTTTTCTATATTTAATCCATATATACGAATCTTATAAACATCTTCTTAGGCTTATACAGATTGAAAATAGTAAAATAGATTAACCTCGGAATCTCTACATGAGTCTTCTTATGTATATTTTGGTTTATGAATAGAGTGAATATAAGATGTGAATGTCTTTAAATTCACCTGTCCATCTTTTAACAAATCCAAACATGGCATTCGCTTTCGCAATACAATTTTCAATATGCCTATTGAAACTGGCATTTACGACAAATGTAATACCTAAGTCTATAATCTCATTGACTCTTTGCAATACTTCGTTATTGACTTTGTATGAAGTAGTTACCGGATTTCTTTTGCGATGGAAAGACATTATTTTGCATTTCTTAATATTTAAGTAAAGCGAGTTTCGATCACACCACTCACTTAATCTATCGATGTCATCTTGAAGTTTCTTCGTATCTTGCATTCCATTAAAAGTAAGAAAAATTCTCACGTCATCAGCAAATATGAGCACGTTTGAGTTTTTGATTATCTCGGTTAACCGATCTATGAAAACAATAAATATCCAAGGCCCGATGTGTGATCCTTGGGGAACCCCAGACGTAACTTTAATAACGTTTGATTTCTCATTTCCCATTATCACAAATTGTCGCCGGTTTGATAGATAAGATTATTGAACCAATTTATGTAATTGAGTGAAAACCCAAATGTGAATAAAATCTGGAGTACTTTTTGATGGCAGATGGAATCAAATGCTTTACTAAAATCCGTATACGCTACATCGCCTTGTTGGTGTTTTTCTATGTCGTTATTTATTTTACTGGTGAATTCAACCAGATTAATTGATGTAGATCGGCCAGGCATAAGGCCATGTTTATTGATATATGACGTACAATTGTGGATTTAAAGTTGTTGCATAATACTAATTCAAACAATTTTGGAATTGATGATGTAGACGTTGATATTCCTCCGTAGCATGTAACGTCGTCTCGTTTTAAAATTGGTGTAATCTTTAAAATTTTCCATTTTCGGAAAACACACCGGTGCTTAAGGAGTGGTTGAATACCAAGATACTATTACTTTGGCACAAGACCCTCTTAATGAAAAAGAAGATCATCACAGCTGATTTCATGAAATAATTGTTAATATTTATTTATAATTTATGTACATAATCATTCAATTAATTTTTGGTGTGCTTAATTTTAATTTTAAAATATTTTGTCACATTCTTTCTTCTTTTTAATTTTAATCTATTTACAGTACATTTAATTATCTTTTATACGAATCACGTTGTATTTAATTTTTTTTTATTCTAATCATTCATATTTTATTGTTTTTTTTTTCTTTTTGTTAAAATGTCTTAATTATATAGCTGTAAGAATTTTATAAAATATGCCCTTCATTGAGTTCTCTCACTGGGCTAAATAAAAAATAGAAAAATAGATAAAAGAAATAAATAAAAATGATCGAAATATCACGAAATTTTAACAGGTATCGGGTTGAAGGTTTGTAGAATTTAAAAATCTTATGGGGTTTAAATTTGTGGTACCATCTGTGTGTCACGCCGGGAACTTTTCAGACGATGTAATATATACTGTTTATGTTGGAGGTTGAACCCAGGTCGAGTCAACTTGTAGTTATCTTTAGGTTAACCTTGAAGTTAACTTCTAGTGTTTATATTGGAGAGTTATCTTGAGGTTGAGTCGAAACCAGGTTATGAATGTCAAAATCATTCAAATTTTTTTCTATCAAAAAATCATTCTAACTTTTTCTTTCGAACTTTCGAAAAATAAAAAATGGGAAAAATCACTAAAAAATGCTGCCGAATTTAGACACAGACGCGCTCGTACAAGAAAAATATGAAAAATCGCCATTTTTATTTTTTTACTTTACTGATTATTTTTTGTTGTTGTTTTTCGGCTCGACTCTGGGTGTTTATATTAACAGAGTTAACTCGACCTAAGAAATTTTTTGGATTGAGTCGAGTTAACTCCAAGTTAACCTTTGGTGTTTATGTTGAAGGTTCAACCCAGGTTGAACCTAGGTTCAACCTCCAACATAAACAGTATAATACTTACAGAGTATACCCAATAGAATTCCTTATGACTTTTTACTTACAGAAATGTATGAAAAAAAACTTGAGAAAAAAAAAATTCTCAAGTTTTTTTTTCATACTTTTCTGTAAGTAAAAAAGTCATAAGGAATTATATTGGGTATGCTCTGTTACAAAAATGTATATCAAACATGATATGGACCATTCATCTAAGATATATCAAGTAAAATTCGTCTCATACATGTCACATAAGATTCGCCTATGACATCTCACACACGGTTCATCTTAGACATGTCATAAACGAAAATTAGTCTCATTTGCTGATAAATTTCTATGTACTACTGTGACCCACAGCCAAAATAATGCAAGCAATTTTTATGTTTTTTAAAGTAAATAACCAAAAAACAATTGTAAATATCTATTTTTAATTTACATTTATTATAGGCTTCAGTATTAAATGTTAATTTCACAAAACAAAACAAATAAATAATTTCAATTTATAACAAAATATGTAGTAACAAAACACAAAATTTCTACGTAAAAACATGTCACATCGAAAATGATGCAGTTTTAAAAATTCTATAAACAATTAATTCTTATGTTTGTAACTAATATTATCACATTGTATAATTAATTTATTAATATTTGGTAGCATATCCATTTTGTTTTAGAACTGCTTTGAGTCTTTCTGGCATCGAATCTACGAGTTTTTTCGCTTACTCTGGGGTTATTTTACTCCACTCTTATAACAATGCCTTAAGTCCGCTACATTATTAATCTCATGTTTTCTGATTTTGATTTCAAGTTTAGAACATAAATTTTCATAAACATTCATGTCCGGTGATTGGGCAAGTGTTTTCATGACATGAGGAGTATTCCAGATGAACCAACTTTGAACAATTCGATAATATTTAACTTTTCAGCACTTTCCTTCATATTTCTTTTTAGTATGTCTAAATATACATTTTTGTTCAAATTGCCTGCGATAAACTCTAAAATGCCAACTCCAGAAGACGCCATACACGTCCGTAACATAACATGACCTCCACCGTGTTTAACAGTGCTTCGTTAATTGTTAGCTGCTAGGTCCCTATAAGTTTTTTTTCCATACGTAGTTTCTTCCGTCTGATCCAAAAAGGTTAAATTTGATTTTATCAACAAGGAAAACCGTGTTCCAGAATGTTTTATCTTTGTTTTTATGGTTAAATTTAACTCTCGCCTTACGATTAACTTCACTGATGTATGGCTTTTTCCACATTGTTCTACCATGAGAATTTGGTTCTCTTATTATTTTACGTAATGTTTCTGGATGACTTTTTTTATGTTAATATTTTTCAGCTTCCTCATCCCACTTTGGAGTACTTCATTTGGGGTTTTCTTTTATTTTTCGAACAATCCATCAACAATCTTTTTCGGATAATATTTTATTGTGCGCTTTACTAGGCTTATTTTCAACACGGCGTTGATAAATGAAGCGTTCAATAATATGCTGAACAATAGAAGGACTTGCTTTCACCATTTCTGCAATTTTTCTTTGAGTTTTGCCATTTTTTAAATGTTTAATAGCTAATTGACGCGTTTCAATACTTGTGTTGCGACCGATTTTCTCAAATATTACAAAATTTCACTTATTTGTCTATATTGACACACTATACTGACTATAATCGCATAAACGGTTACTTAAAACTGATAAAATTGTTGTACATTGAAAATTTTGTTTTGTGTACAAACAGTATCGCTATTTTCAAAACAAAGAGAGTGCATCATTTTAGACGTGACATGTCTTTAAATTTTGTTTTTTGGTACCATTTTATTAAGAATTAAAATGTTTTGTTTTATTTTATGACATTAACAATTAATACTGAAGCTTTTAATAATCATAAACTAAAAATAGATATTTATAATTGTTTTTAGGATATTTATTTTAATAAAAATAAAAATTGTTTGCATCATTTTGACTGTGACCCACTATACGTGTCATGCTTGACTGTCGCTGATGAGTCATTAGTGTGTCGTTCATAACCGTCCTTGCTGGGAAACAGCAATACCACCAAAATATCGTATTTGTTTTAATAAACAAATAATGGGAGCGTTATATGCCGCGATCGATAAGACATGACCTCCGTTTGTTACAAGAAACCAAAAGACATGTCGTACACATGTCATCAGTGATGTTTTTTTTCTTTTTTGACATAGGAAAAATCGGTATGTTTTCCTCTCTCCAAGACCACAGCAAGACATGGTACCGACGACAGGAAATTTGCTGGGTACTGAAATTTTATATAATATACATAATCCATCTAACTAAAGTGGATTTAAACTTTTCTTGCGTAAGACATACAAATTTGGTGGTCTTATTCGTCACAGAGTACACGCAGAATACGAAAAGTCTCATAATTAAGAGTAAACTCGTTAAATTAAATTTTATCAAAGAAACAAACCAGTTTCGAAATATTATTTTGATATTCAAATATCGACCAAAAAAATCGTTGTCCGAGTACCATACCCTTAGTATACTATAGATAGAATACCGACAGTATTGTTTTGAAGTATCAATTTTGTAATGTTTTTATTATTGTTTTGATATTTTTTTGGAAAAGAGAAAGAAGAATGCGGGATAACAACATTATACATTTCATAACATCAAGCAGTGGCGGTGTAAATTGTTTTATATAGGGCGGGGGCAAAAAATAAATTAAGTGAAAATTATTTTATTTTTAAATTTTTTTATTAATGCATTATAATAATAAAATAATAATTGTATAATATTAAATAAAACTTTTAAAAATAATACAATAAGTATAAGTTATGGGTAACTAACATAAGATATGTATTTCATTACTTTAAATAAGTATGTAGGTACACATAGATTAAAACATTCTAATAAAGATCATAATATTATACCTATGTTATATCTAATGTTTTGCTAAATTATTTAAACCATATTAAAATATCCTGTATCGTTAAAATTAATCGATTTATTAATATCAACAATATACTTTTACTATTAAAATTCATAACTGATTTTGAATATTTGTAAATCATATACTATATGCATATTAATTCACTATATACTTGAAATTAAACGAATTAAAAAAGAAAATAAATCACAATATTTAATACAACTAAATAGCAAATCGCTGCCCCATAAAAATTAAATATAAAAATTTTAGCAACGCCACTGGATTTTCAATGACAATTTACGATTTATTTACTGTTATTTTCTAAAATGAAGAGCAACTTTTTCCCGTGTTTGTTTTTAAATCCGAATGTTTCACTTATCTTTAATCAATTAAATTTAAAATAAATCACCTTTATCACTGAACATATTTAATTATGCATATATATACTATAAATTTGTGGAATATTATTAAAATCAATTAGAAGGTTAATCAGAAAAAGCAATTAAAGAGTTTGTAAACACTGTCAAAAAAGTTACTTGTGAAAAGAAATTTCCTTTTTTCTTGATAATCGTGTGTTTTCACACTGGAACACACTACACTTGGTTATTTTAGGATAATAGAGCACTTGATTATTCACTTATTTATTGTAAACTAAATAGTTTTCATTCACATCAATCACAACCAAAAAACACTTTAAAATAACGAAAATTTTCCATTTTTCACCTCATCTGTGTTTCTCTATTTTATGTATATGTACCTCTCGTTTACCCATTCATTTTTAGTACTTCTAGTTTCGCTTGTGTTTTGTATTGAAATTTGTATTGGTACGATATCTATATAATCTAAGACCATACCATACATCCTTAAATAAATAAATGAAAATGACTAGGACACACTTGCTGCCCCAAAGATTTCGCTAGGTATATTTGCTGTTTCTTATTTCCGATCTAATCGATCTGATCGGTCTGAGTACTAAAAAGTTGTTTCTTATTTTAGCTCAGACCGATCTGATCAATTTTGTTGCTGTTACTTACAGCGCATCCCCAATGCAAAAAACTTTTTCCTTTAACTTTTTCCTTATGAAGAGCATACCCAATGAATAGGGAAAAGTCGAAGTAAAGCTAACTTCATTTTACAAAATTATTTTTTGTTTACCTGTTATTTTATATTATTATATTATATATTATTTATTACTTTTTCACAGGACACAAAATACAACACTAATTGTTAAAATACAAATATGCATTCAATATTTTTTAATTTGTGACAAGCAGGAAAACAACAACAACAACCAATTTTTCAAATGCGGTTTACTTCATTGTATGTCTCATAAGGAAAAAGTTAAAAGTTTGATAACATTTTTCATAAGGAAATCACCAACCTAACAAAAAAAAAATTTTTTTTTCTCAAAATTTTTTTCATACTTTTCTGTAAGGAAAAAGTTCATTTTCAAAACATCATTTTTGTTTGTTTTTGCAATGGAAACAGAAAGAAATTTTAATTAATATTTTATATTGATTTTATTAAATAATGAAATAATTATTTCATACAGCTATATTTTTTATAGAGTAATTGCAGGAAGTGGTACAATTTCACATTCGTGGTACAATTTCCTCAGAGCAAATAATAAGTAATAACATTTTATTTGTTTCAATCGTGTATTTTGTTGACACTCGATGACAGTTGATAATTTTTTTGATCTACCAAATCTGAAACCTATTTCTTATTTCAGATCAACCAGATCGATCTAATTTCAGATTTCAAAATCTGCTCGTTCTACGGATTTAAATAAGAAACACAGCTATTATCTCGAGGGGTCGCATTCGCATATTCAGGTCACTTGGGTAGCAAATCTTTGGAAATTATATCAGACATATAAACCTAATGAAATTTTATAAAATACATATGCAGAATCCATCTCTAAAGTGGATTTAAACGTCAACTTTTTTTAGGTTATTGTTTTGATGTTAAATATCTATTAAATGAAAATTGTAAATTTAGGTTTATTATATTAAATTATTAATTATGTATAAGCACAAATTGGTTTAAGCTACAAAATCTTTTGAATAATCGTAAAAATTTATAAATCAACGATGATTGTGAAGTTAAAGAATCTCATATGACGGAGAAAACAACAAAATTTACAAAATTCCTGCCCTTAATTAATCACTAGTATATAAAAGCTATGAGTATAACACATTATGTTAGTTTAGGAGGTGCACATACAAATTCTACAAATATTTTAAGGAATATGTGCCAGATTCGAAACATGCTTACAATATTAATTGGTATATCCTTGTGTGCTCTCTATTTTATATGGATGACAAAAGGTAAAATAAAATTAAAAAAAAATTATTTTTAAATTTATTTCCGTGTTTATAATTGGATTTTAGGTCAAACCGCATCTGAATCATATCAAGGTTTGTAAAACTAGCAAAATGTAATTTGCTTTGATGTGCAAATCAAATTTTACTATCAATTCTAGGTGAAATTATCAAAACATTTCAATCGGTTTCGATAAATGAAACGTCGAAAATTTGTAATGTTGTTAATATAGAAACTATTAAAAAAAAGTCACAATCTTTTCAAGATTTACCTATAATTTACTTTATTACACCGACTTATCCAAGAAGGGAACAGGTAGCCGAAATTACAAGACTTGGGCAAACGCTTATGCATATAGAGAATTTATTTTGGATTGTCGCCGATGACAATGAATTATGTAATCCTATATTATCCCAATTATTGAAAAGATTTGGTTGGTATACCACAAAAGTTAAATGTTTCTAGTTTCGTTAAAAATTCAACTATTCACTTTTAGATATTCCATTTGCACACATATCAAGTCCTATGCCTGACGTCTATCGTACAAATTCGATTGCTCCACGAGGCGTGTCAAATCGTAGAGCTGCTCTATCGTGGATCAGAAATAATAATATAAAATCTGGAGTTTTATATTTCGGAGACGATGATAATACGTTTGACCTAACACTATTCTCTGAAATCAGGTCAACAAAGCGAGTGTCTATGTTTCCAGTTGGCCTTATTGGTTTATACGCGGTAAGCTCACCTGTTGTTAAATATGGCAAAGTAATTGGCTTTTTTGATTCATGGCCTGCAATGCGAAAATTTCCTGTTGATATGGCCGGATTTGCTGTAAATTTGGAGTATTTATCATTAAGTCCGAACGCTACTATGCCTTATCATGCCGGATATGAAGAAGATGGATTTTTAAAGAGTTTAGGACTTAAATTGGGCGATATAGAACCAAAAGCCAAAAATTGCACAGAGATTTTAGTTTGGCATACACAAACGAAAAAATCCAAACCGCCCACATTGAAAGTAAATTCAAAAAACATCGATTCTGACCACACAAGTTTACGCACACTTCTTTTATCTTTAGAATCGATGGGAGTAACTGAATTAAATTCGAATAAAGGTAAATATAAATTAACATATACAATTTTTTACCTACAATTTTTTTGTTTTTGTTTACCAGGTGAAATTCCTAAAATAACTAGAGATGGTAAAAGTAAGAAATTAAATTTCTAAGTTTTATATGTAACATAATGTTTTTAACAGAAAACGGAATAATTCATACAAGAACCATTCCGAACTTGATATTAAATTGTAAATATATCCTGTAATCTCAACAAAAATGTAGATATTTTTAAAGGAGAATTTTAGAATCTTGTCATCTATTTGCAGATGTTGTTAAATATGTATTAAATAAGTATGTATTAATGTATATCGCACCCTCCATACAAAAATAAATATTAAAGTACTATTTGGTGCATTACGAATTACTGAAATTTTTGAAAACTGGGAGCTAGAGAATACTCTTTCGTGGGATCCGAAAAACACCAAATATACAAACTATTCATGTTAGAGACCATAGGTTATGGTGGCTGTTCTGAAGGACCGGTATAGACATATAGCGGTCCCTAGCCACATCAAATTAGTAAATCATAATTAACATCAAATTATAAATCAAGAATATCATTCAGTTTAGTAGAGTAAGATGCTCAGTATCGAATATCATAGGTCTGTAACAGAATTAAACTAAGTTTTTAAGAACTGCTATATGAATTTCTTTTAAAAGCTAGAAAATAATGGCGAAGTTTACTAATAATTTATATCCTTGGTAAAAATAAAGTGTTTCTTTGAAAAATTATTGAAATTACCATTCAAATAAACCAAATGTCGATTTAAAAATCATGCATTTGTTAAATGTAAAACGTTTTTCAACAAAATCTATTAATATTTGCCGTGTTTGATGATACCCATTGATCCGGATCAGTTCAATTTTTTTATGGAAAAGCTGACCTAAATTTTGTTTTAGATCACAAACTTTGATTTGATATCTAGTAAGCGGCTTTGCGTAGTTTCATGAACCATGAAGATGAACTGAACCGGATCAGAGATCAAGCATTAAGAAACTTAGCTAATATATCCCTTCAAGTAATCATGATAATTCAGAGCGGTCAAAAATATAAAACAATCTAGATTAAATTTTCATTCATAAATATAGATTACAAATCCACAATCTGAGCCATAAATAAAGATTTTCGGAATTTAAATTTTGAATCGTTATTATTCATTTATTTTGGTTTTTTATAAACTCAAAATGCACGTTTCAAAAATTAAATTGTGATTTTTTGATGATTCGTCTGGGGATACGTAAATTTACAAACCATTTAAACTAGTCCTTGCAATAGTGGCGCTTAACCTACTTTTAAAACAATACGCTTTTTTGCTTTTATGAAATGTTTCTTTTAGTCAATTTTCTCCGAAACAACGTTATTTACTTATGGGGATTTGTATGGAACGTGCGATTTTTAATTCACAAATTTGTAGTTTTAATTATATTAAATTCATTAAAGCTCATTAATATTAAAAAAATAGATTTAAAAAGTTGTACTAAGTATGCTCTTTCAACAAGCAATATAAGTTCAAGTCATAATCTGAACAATTTTGACTGTGGCATCGGGGGTGGACTCCTGACTCACGTTTGGTTAAAAAAATATATTTTGTTAAACCTGAGAAAACATTGACTGGCATTATTTTTTATTTATATCGGTTGTTTTTTAAATTATTTATTAATATTGTATATGCTCTAGTTAAGAAATGTTATGGCTTTTATTAATTCAGCTAAATAATTTTCAAGACTTATTTGCAGCTGAATCCGCCTAAAATATTTTAAATTATTATACATAACACATAAAATACAAACCATAAATGTACCATTAATACTCTGTTCTTTAATATTAAATAAAATTTGAGATTTACTACATACTATATACCAATAAAAATTGTTAAAAATTAAAAATATATGTGTATGTAGTACATAATTTAGTTTTAAAATTGGAGTAAAATTAAAAATATAAACCGTTTTTTTATTTCAAACATAAATCGATAGCTAGCGACATCTAACGTAAAGGAGTTTTAACTAATTGCATAATTGTCAAGAACTTCATTCTGTAGAGTGTTTTGTAATTTTTTTGCAATGCAATCAGCAATGTCATTATTAGTTTGTGTTGCGAAGCAACTGTCAAAAAACGTAATTGGCTATCAAAATCTACTAAAACATTGCTGTAAACTTGCAAGCTTAAATTCAAATAGAATATATTGTGCTGGTAAATATGAGCTTCTAAAGTTTATTGCATTCAATGACCGATTTTGTTTTATTTCACAAGTTAATATAGAAGCGACCAGCAAAATGACGAAGTTTAAATATCCCAGTGCTAGACGCGATGAAAGTATTTTTGATGAATTTCATGGAGTAAAGGTAAAATATTAAACATATGGTCAATTAAAAAAAGCCCAAATGAGTTAAATTCACCTATAATATTCTTAGGTAACCGATCCCTATCGTTGGCTAGAAGATCCAGACTCGGAGGAAACCCAACAATTTGTTGAAGCACATAATAAAATAACTCAACCGTATCTAGAATCATGTCCCGAA
Organism: Nephrotoma appendiculata; assembly: GCA_947310385.1. Classification (NCBI taxonomy): domain Eukaryota; kingdom Metazoa; phylum Arthropoda; class Insecta; order Diptera; family Tipulidae; genus Nephrotoma; species Nephrotoma appendiculata. Next base: position 186,819,988 of record OX371224.1, on the reverse strand, counting down.
TGGCAAAATATAAATAAAAAATTAACAAATTTATGGAACTATCCCAAATATAATTGTCCTTATCGTTATGGTGATTTATATTTCTTTTACATGAACACTGGACTCCAGAATCAAAAGTATGTAACTATATGTCTATATTGTAGTCGCGGTAATTATATAATATGTGCATACATACAATGTAGTTTCCAACACAACAACAACGAACCTATTATCTAAAAAATTTATTTGCTTTAATAGATTTTAATTGAAAGTAAATCTTGAGACCACTATAAACTTTAACTATACGTAATTCAAGGTCACAGTACTAATATAAAATTCTACACATTTCAGTGTTCTCTACATGCAAAAATCAATGAATGATCCACCAGAAGTATTCTTTGATCCCAATACATTATCAGAAGATGGTACAATTGCACTATCTGGGACATCATTTTCTGATGACGGCGAACTATTTGCTTATGGCTTAAGCGAAAGTGGTTCTGATTGGATTAAAATTAAAATTCGCAATGTGAAAACGGGTAAAGATTATCCAGAAACGCTTGAAAAAGTAAAATTTTCATCAATGGAATGGACAAAAGATAATAAAGGTTTGTTCTATGGCCGTTACCCTACCCAAAGTGGCAAAACGGATGGCTCCGAAACTGTTATGAACGAAAATCAAAAATTGTACTATCATCGCGTGGGCCAACCTCAAGAGAAGGATGTCCTTGTTGCTGAATTTCCTGAAGAGCCAACTTGGAGAATGTAAAAATTATACCGCCACGGAAAAGATTCGATTAAGATTATTTTTTTATTCATTTCCAGAAATGCGGATGTAACAGACTGTGGAAAATACCTTATATTAAGAGTAGTTAAAGATTGTCGGGACAATTTAGTGTTTTTTGCAGATTTGGAGAAAACTGGTGAAATTTCATCAAAATTAGATTTGACTCAAGTTGTATTTAAATTTGAATCAGATTATGACGTGAGTTCACTTATTTGAATGAATATTTACTTAATTTGTAAAAACTTATTTATTTTCAGTATATTACAAATTCGGGATCCAGTGTAATTTTCAGAACCAATAAAAATGCCCCAAACTATCGCCTCATTAGCATAGATTTTAATAACCCACAAGAAGAAAAATGGACTACGTTAATAGCGGAACATGAAAAGGATGTTCTAGATTGGGCCGCTTGTGTAGATAACGATAAACTTGTATTACTATATATTCACGACGTTAAAAGCATTTTGCAAGTGCACTCATTAAATGATGGCAAACTTATGAAAATTTTTCCGTTGGATATTGGGTCTATAACTGCATTTAGCGGCAAAAAAAAATTTTCCGAAATATTTTATCAGTTTGTGTCATTTTTAACTCCCGGAGTTATATATCATTATGATTTTGCTAAACCGGATGAATCGCCAAAGGTTTACCGAGAGGTTAAATTAAATTTGGATGGGTTCAAGCCTGATTCATATGCGGTTGAGCAAGTATTTTACGATAGCAAAGATGGTACTAAAATTCCAATGTTTATTATATCTAAGAAGATGGAAAAAAGAGTACCAAGACCGTGTCTTTTGTATGGTTATGGCGGTTTCAACATCAGTATTCAACCAACATTTAGTATTACCGGGCTCCTATTTATAGATTCTTTTAACGGTGTTATGGCATTCCCAAATATTAGGGGTGGCGGGTGAGATTTATAAAAAAAAACACGTTTAATTTTAAATTTACGGATAAAATATTTCTAGAGAATATGGTGAGAAATGGCATAATTCGGGCCGCTTGCTGAATAAGCAAAATGTTTTTGATGATTTCCAAGCAGCTGCGGAATATTTAATTGCAAACGGATATACCAAAAAGAAAAATTTAGTAATTCAAGGTGGTTCCAACGGTGGACTTTTAGTAGCAGCTTGTATAAATCAAAGACCTGATATTTTTGGTGCTGCGGTTGCACAAGTAGGGTAAGTGTTGCTCTAATCAAACAGTATATAAACCGAGTAATGAAATTGCAAAATAGAAAAAATGATATCATTATACAGCATCCTTGCACAACTTTATTTAATTTAATTTGGATCATTTTATGTCAATCACGAGACTGTTTAAAGAAATGCAAATTAACACTTAACAGACGGATCGAATTTGCTCTGCTTTTCTTGGTTTCCGGGTATTTTTTTGGAGAATTAAATAAACATGCTTGTATGGTTTTAAAGCGTTACAGTTTTATTACGTCATTCAACATCATTTACAAAGTTATTAACAAAGTTTTAATTTTTAATGAACATCAAAATTTGTTTAAGCTGCAAAGAATTCGTTATAACCGAGAAACTCCTTTAAATTGCATGATCGAGGAATTATTTTCTCCTGTTTTATTACTCAGTCTAACAATATACAACCTTTGATCTAATCGAAGGTATTCTAGCCATTAATATTTATCATAAATTTATAAATTTTAGGGTAATGGATTTACTTCGGTTCCATAAATTTACAATCGGGCATGCTTGGATATCAGATTACGGAAATCCAAATGAAAAAGAGCATTTTGATAATTTATATAAACTTTCGCCCGTGCACAATGTTCGCAGACCCGAAAATTCCGAGCAACAATATCCATCTACATTGATATTAACGGCAGATCATGATGATCGGGTTAGTCCATTACACTCGTTAAAATTTGCAGCGTCTTTACACCAATGTGTTAAAAATTCCGATTATCAACAAAATCCCTTATTGTTACGTGTTTACAGTAAGGCGGGTCATGGAGCTGGTAAACCAACAGCTAAGAAAATCGAAGAAGCAACCGATATATTAACTTTCATGTATAAGACCGTCATTTCTGAAAATAATGGCGATCAATCCTAATTTCAATCTTATCTTTATTATCATTTTTGTTTGCTTTTCTTATTTTTTTATTGTACAAAACATGAATTTTTAAAAGGAAAAAAACAAAAAGAAAATATTTTGTGTCATTTTTACAAATAAATATATGAATTTTGGAAAATTACTAATGTCGATTTTCATTGAACAAATCATAGTACCCTATGGTACCCTATGGTACTCCAACTGCTGTCAAAATGTTTCATTGAAAAAAAATATTACCCCGAGGGTAATATTTTGTTACTCCTGGGGTAATTTTCTATACTCTAGGTTTTTTGGTGGAGTATACGATTTTGTTGTTGTTATGCCATTTTTTTCCTGTCATTTGTCAAAATATACGGCGCGTTGGTAATTTGATTGGTGAAATTATAAAAATCAAATAGAGTAGTATATTTTTGTTCCATTGAAAGAAAATGGGAGTAAAAAATGAGGGTAACATTTTGGGAGTGAGCAAAATCAATGAAAATCGACATAATATTATAAGTTATAATTTACCCTTCCACATTCCAGTGAAATTACAATTGGCTACCATCATAATTCGCATTAGTTTATAATAACTGTACGATGAAGAAAGGCTTCATTTGGATTTTTTTAATTCAAACCATTCAATGCAGTGAGAGCTTTTAAGTCTTTCATCATGATTAGTGTAATCATCACCAAGTTGATTTGGACATTTTTATAACGCGGGCCACAATTTTGCTCAACATGTTCTAACTGTTAGGTGTTCTGAAAGTGCCTAGTGTTTTTACACATTTTACTATTATAACCTCAGTAAACCTGCTCGTAGAAGACAAAGAAAAATTGTATGATTTTCGGCCTTCTTTCAAAGGCTTAACCAGTCGCGTAAGAGCTTAAGTTATTCTCTATTTGAACCACTTCCGTTATGATTTATTACTAACAAACACTTGAAATCTTCTTGTTAACTCTCAATAACCAAATGTTTCTGAAGTTTCGCTAATCTCTAGCTGTAATGCAAATCGTCAAAATTGACTACAATTTTAGCTCTTAGACTGGTTCAGCCTTCATTCTGCTCATAGAAGACAAACGGTTCTCGACCCGCTATACTATAAACTATTTCTACTCTATACACTATGTATATCGAACACGACCTTTATCTGTAAAAATAGTCCCATTGGATTGCCAGGTAAGAAGAATTTTATGCTATGTGTTTTGCGACAACAATTAAACAAGAAGCAATGTTAAATTTTTGCATAAAGGTAAATACTGAAGAGTGAATGTTTGCAGCTGTCAAGTGAGTCAAATTCGGAGGGTAAAAGAGAAAGCATCTATATCAATGGGATTACAAAAACAAGAAACCAATCTAAAAACCCCACGCCAACAACCAAAATTGTTTTCTTAATTTTTTCTGATTTATAACATAAAGTAAGGATAAATTTATCACAAATCACTTGTTTTTTAGCACAATTTACATTTTACTTTATACAAATACTTATAGATGGTAAAATATTCTTTTTCGAATTTTTCGATGCGGATTTAGCAATATTTCACAAGACACTTCATTTTATTTAAAATTGTTTATAATTTTAATTATCAAATGATGCACTAGCACGCACTATTACATAAACCACTAATTATTTTATAATTTTTTTATTATTTTAGTGAATTTTAATTAATAATTTTATAACCACAAAATTAAGTCGTCAACATACGTTGTCATTGCCCATAAAAACAAACATCTGATTTGGGGTTTTTCATTTTGAGATATGAGTAAGCCACATGTTTTTTTATATAACCATCCTGTTCCCACGTGACTCAAAAGAGATAGCAAATATTATATTGATTTTTATATGGGAAAAAAATAGTTGCCGCTCTGCAGTATTTTCCTCTAAGAATTTTTGAGATAATAATAACATCATAGAATTAGATTATATAGAATGAGTGTAAGCAAGCAACTGTGAAGTGTTACAAATCCTGAGGGTAAAAGAGAAAGCAAATAAAACAAGAGGGTCGTATTTAGCATTTTTTTCCACCGAATGCAATGAAGTTAGGAAGATAAAATTAAAAAATTGTTTAAATTGAATTACATTTTAATTCCCCTAATATAAGTACATTAATCGTTTTTATTTAAATATAATATTATGTATGTATATAATAAATACTTAATAAACACATTTTTATTAATCACTTGTTTTTTGTTTCGCAGAATATTTTGAATATTTTGAAAGATACTCCTGTTGATGACCTAACAAGTCGAAATCGATCGAGTGATTTTTTAAACTTTTTGAAAAATATTCAAAATATTCTGCGAAACAAAAAACAAGTGATTAATAAAAAATGTGTTTATTAAGTATAAGTGTGTTCCGCCAAGTGCCTACGACAAATAGCGTAAAAAGTATATAATAAATAGTAATTATAATATAACTACGGTTATTTATTTCATATTCCTTTCCTAAGGACGTATAGTCATGGTCTTTATTATTTTTAATTAAATGCAACGACTTGATTGCCGCATCACTAAATAAGTTCAACGCATAGATTTGATCTTCTTCAACATGAGAAGAAACTTCAAAATTAGCCCCAATAATATCGTTAGGATCATTTATAGAAGTTGGATAAACGTCTTGGGAAACAAATTTAGAATTAAAGTGTTCCATCCAACCATGTTTTCTTCAGTATGATAAGGAATTGCGGTTTGATTAATATTGGGGCATGCGTTTTCAAGATTATTTTCATCGATGGTAAATCTACACATTGATACGTCAATGAACAAGGTGGGAATGACCGATTTTTTTAATATCGATCTCCTCTTTGATTCTCTTTTGTTTGTGGCATGAAATAGTGTTTTTCAAAATGTACCGAGCAAACAATTGCATTGCATTTCTACTTATTACATATTGCTCGCCCAAGCCAATTGATTTCAACCATTCCTTTTTTAATTCCATATTTTGGTAAGCTAAAAACAAATGTTTACAAAAAAACGTTTGTAAAAAAGTTGTACTTATTCGCGATTTTCAACAAAGTAGTTGACATCTAGTGAACAAAATGTAAATCATAATTTGCTATGAAGCAAGGGGGATTAAAACTGTCATAACAATGAATTTGACAATTCTCGTCCCCCTTGTAGATGTAGAAACCAACGCTATCTACATTCGAAGAAAATTGCCAATAGTATTTAACATAAAAATAAATTATGAAAAGCAAAGCACATAACACATGAAATAGCCGCCGTTTTATTAAACTAAAACAAAAACCTACGGCCCTGGTAATAAAACTTATAAACACAATATAAGAACCAAAAGCCAACAACCAAAATTATTTTCTTAATTTTCTCTGATTTATAACTTAAATTAAGGATAAATTTACCACAAATCACTTTCTTCTTAACATAATTTACATTTTATTTTCTATAAATACTTGGTAAACTTACTGATTGATTGATTGAAATGTGCGACCAAACCTAAGTAAGATTCCCGGTTGACGCCGGGCCCATCCGCACACTCTTTTACATATGACAAGATGGAGGGATAGGAAAGATTTTTTAATTATGTATTATGGAAATTGACCCAGTTTCAGACACCTAAGTAGTCAATAGTTAGTAAATTGTTAGTTGAAATGTAATATAAGACGGTTAGCATAAGACAATACATTTATTTTTAATGATTTTCATTTATGTTTTCGATATATTCAGCAATCAGCATAATAAAAAAATGTATAATTAATTAAGTTGCAGTAAATTTCCTGAAATAAAACGTCATTATTATTAGTTAAATTATATACTTGAATAAAATAAATGTAATGTTATGATTAGTATTAACTAAATTAATTTGGTTTTCTTACAACTAATTAAATTAAAATAAATCGAATCCAGAAATCACCAAATATTGTAGTACTCGTATTATAGCAGGAAAGGAACGCACGACCTTTTTATCTTCAACGGATAAAATCTTAATCTAATTAAATAAAAACAATTATATAATGTGGTGAAGGTCACTTGTCCTAATACAAATATGATTATTTATAAAAATAAAAAATGGCCAAATGAAATCTGATTTCAAAAACAGCTAATCAGAAATATATGTAAAATAATAAATCAATAATGGATGCTTGGCACTGTTTTAGAACCCCAATATCTAAACAAATTAAATAAAACTTTTAAAGCAATCAGGAATCTGTAAGATGATAGAATTAATAAGAAGTAGCTAACACAACTGTAGAATCCTTGATAACTAAATAACCCAATCGTATTAAATAAATCATAAAAACAACAACCACCGTAGTTATTTATCCAACCTAGAACAAGCTAAATAAATAAATTAGCTTAATCAGGAACTGCATTGGAATAATAGTATTAATAATAAACACCTGATAAACCTAGATAACTCTAAATTGCTCATCAAATTAAAATATAATAATTTAATACTCAAACGCTGAATAATTGGATGAAGGAATATTAGTAAAATTAGTTAATCTCTGAAATCACATTGTGAAAAGAATCAATTTTATAGTCATAGTAAAAAATCGGAGCCGCTCGAAACGCGATATTTCAAAACGCGATATTTCGAAACGAGATATGACAAAACGAGAAATGGTACAAAACGCGATATTTCAAAATGCGATATTTCAAAACGCGATATGGTACAAAACACGATATGGTACAAAACGCGATATTTCAAAACGCGATATTTCAAAGTGCGATCTGATACAAAACGCGATATGGTACGAAACGCGACATGGTACAGAAGAATGTGCATTGCGAAGCGACAGGAGCGCAACGACCCGCCTGATATCACCCAGTCCTATACTCCCGCTTTTATCGATTTTTAAATTCCTATAAACTGAAATTTTTTCTAAGGAGCGAACTGCTGAAGTTTTTCGTTTTAACTAAGGAGCGAAGTGCTCACCTGATATAACCCGATCCTATACTCCCGCTAATATCGGTTTTCAAATTCTTTAAACTAAAATTAAATTTCTCCTGATATAGCCCGATCCTAAACTTCCACTCCTATCGATTTTTAAATTCCTATAAACTGAAATTAAATTTCCCCATCACCTGCCTGATTTAACCCGATCCTAAACTCCCGCTCCTATCGATTTTTAAATTCTTTAAACTGAAATTAAATTTCCCCTTTTCCAGAATGTACATTGCGAAGCGAAGCGAGCGCGATCCTATACTTCCGCTCCTATCCATTTGTAAATTCTTATAAACTAAAATTTAATTTCCCCTTCACCCTCCAAATATAACCCGATCCTAAACTTCCCTTCTATGAATTTTTAAATTTTTTTTAAACTGAAATTAAATGTCCCCTTTTCCAGAATGCACATTGCGAAGTGACGGGAGCGCCGCGATTCGTCTGATATAACCCGGTCCTATACTCCCACTCCTATCGATTTTTAAATTCCTATAAACTGAAATTAAATTTCCCCATCACCCGCCTGATTTAACCCGATCCTAAACTCCCGCTCTTATCGGTTTTTAAATTCCTATAAACTGAAATTAAATTTCCCCTTTTCCAGAATGTATGTTGCGAAGCGACCGGAGCCGACCCGCCTGATATAACCCAATCCTAAACTGCCACTCTTATCGATTTTTAAATTCCTTTAAACTAAAATTAAATGTCCCCTATGTGGATTATAAAAAAAATTGAAATAAAATAATTGAAATAACAGTAAATTTTTTTATTTGTATAAAAGTTGGGATTTGGGTCGATGCCCTCAATATTAAGGTATAAAATGATTTAAAATAATCATAAAAGCATTTGTGCTTCGAAAAAAGAAAATATTTTTTCGCGTTTAGGTTGTCTTTTAAGACCATTTGGGACATTTATGGCCACTTGGGATCATTGAGAGCTACTTGGGGTCGTTTCTGGATATTTTCATGGCCATATTCGTAATCAGCATTCTAAAGTACCTTAGTAGACCGATTTTCAGAATTTTTGGAGGTATATAACGATAACCTATTCGGAAGTATAACCACGCAGTTAAAATTTTCGGCCGTCAATTGATATCAGGTGCAAATTGAATGGAAAATTGAATTTTATTAAAACCTTCAATGTTGGGCATTTCTGTATCTTGGACACTTTTATTCAGTCCCTTGAAATTTCATATTTTTATTTTTACAAAAATGGTAAAAATATTCTGTATATTGACAACCTCTTTATAATGTAACTTGGACACTTTGAAAATTTTCGTCTAATCTTTAATAAATTACCCTTTATATATTGGACACGAACACTTTTGTTCAATTCGATTGGTCAATCGATCAGTAATTCGATTTAATGATAAAAAATATCACATTTTGTACCATATCGCGTTTTGTGCCGTATCGCATTTTGAAATATCACGTTACGAAATATCGTGTTTTGTACCGTATCGCGTTTTGTACCATCTCGCGTTTTGAAATATCGCGTTTTGAAATATCGCGTTTTGTACCATATCGCATTTTGTACCATATCGCATTTTGAAATATCTCGTTTTGAAATATCGCGTTTTGTACCATATCGCGTTTTGTACCATATCGCGTTTTAAAATATCGCGTTTTGAAATATCGCGTTTTGGAAAATCGCGTTTTAAAATATCGCGTTTCAAATGGGACCCGTAAAAAATGTACCAAGAAAAATATGAAATGTTTATCCAGGATACTCGATACCTGCCCCCTCTAGAACAAAAAACCAAAAACACTGCAACACACGTTATTTCCGAAACAATCCCAAAAGACCAGTGAAACCTCTACCATTCACCAAGCGATCTCCCACCAACATCACTAATCAACAATGCTTCACAAAGCCAGACAGATTATAAAAGTATCGTGGAAATCCTACAGCTCAAAAACTCCAGCGTACCATCCTAATTTCAAAAATGACTCCACTCCCGCAAAACTGACGGCAAACTTCAACAGAAACATCTATAATAATCAGTAAAGAGACCAATCAAGACATGTACAAATGTTCCATGAAAAACTGCAAATTTGCCTTCTTATATACCAACAATTGATAACCACATCAACCCCCAAACAAAACAATTTAAAATAGCCAAAAATAGCTTACAAATACAGGTAACGACAGAGCATATTATATAAATACAACACTCCGTAAGTTGAGAAACACAATGTTCAAGCATCACAAACCGCAGACACCAACTCATCATGAACGAAATCCATTCAAAGCACTATACCACAAATATCAAAATTTATTCCAATACCGTTCCACCATATCCTCGTCGCCTCAATGTAAATTGATCACACAAATGAAACCAATGAAAAGGCAAAAAAAAAACAAGAAAAACAACAACAAAAATCTATGATTTGATCGTTTGTTTTTTTGTCTTTTCATATAGAAAAACATTTACACACAAAGCGAAAGCACACATGTGCAAGCACAAAAAAATAAATAGTTATGTATATAACAAATATACAGGGTGTCCCCGACTGGGATACTAATCCGTTAAGGGGTGATTCCTTGGTTCATTTCAGAAAAAAAACGTATGGTAGGGGGTCAATTTTTGATATCCTTTGAGATACAGGGTGTTTAAAAAATTTGGTTCGGGAAAAAGTACAAGCGAATATTAAACTGTAACTTACAAAATATTAATCGGACGGGAACCAACAAAGCCTCGTTTGAGGGACAATTGAATAGGCTATATTTAAGATCTTATTGGCTATCTTGCATCTCTATCCATTTAAGAGCTATGACTTTTTAAAGTTATTAACACCCTGTATAATAATTATGTAATGACATAAATAAAACAAATTGAAAACAAAAACCCCCTGATCTTGCAAATTGTTTCTTCGTAACCATACATAAATACCCAACGGCCACCATGAACGACACAGCTAATAGTATATAACAAGCTATATACATCGCAAACCCACATTTTCGGTGGTTATTGAAATGTATATCCCGCTATACACCTCCAATACTATTCTCCATGCAAATATTATAATGTACAAGTAAATATACATACCAAACAAAAGATAGAATTCAAAATTACCAACAAAAAACGAAAAATAACCGTCGTAAAACAACAATAATTGTTAAGTGAGCGTAACAAAAAAAAGAAAGGGATTAAAAACCCGTTCTCACGCAAACAATACTCGAATGACCCACTAAATGAGAATACTAGTACTCTAAACCTTTATGAGTTATAAAATACAGTTAAAATATTTATATACTTAAAATTTATTTGGAAAAAGTATGTACATATTAATCGAAGCCGCTCACTATGGCACATTTCAAAACAGGATGTAATAAAACAGGACATCACAAAACAGTACATGGTACGGAACAGGACCGATAAAAACAGTACATCACAAAACAGTACATGGTACATTAAAGTACATGGTACAGAACAGGACCATTTAAAACAGTACAATACAAAACAGTACATGGTACACTAAAGTACATGGTACGGAACAGCACCGATTAAAACAGTACATCACAAAACAGTACATGGTACACTACAGTACATGGTACGAAACAGGACCGATTAAAACAGTACATCACAAAGCAGTACATGGGCTGTGTCCGAATAGTCGGGTAAATCAATTACTACGGTAAAAATCGATTTTAGTACAGATTTTTCGATCAGTTTACCATAGAGTTTTTCAAAAATAATTGAATTTATCGAAAAATTTACTTAAAACTGATTTTTACCCGACTATTCGGCACCAGCCCATGTACTGCTTTGTGATGTACTGTTTTAATCGGTCCTGTTTCGTACCATGTACTGTAGTGTACCATGTACTGTTTTGTGATGTACTGTTTTAATCGGTCCTGTTTCGTACCATGTACTGTAGTGTACCATGTACTGTTTTGTGATATCCTGTTTTGTGACATCCTGTTTTAGCACATCCTGTTGTAAAATGTGTCGTTTCGTATTGGACCCCACATTAATAATTAAAATATATGTTAAAACAATGAATAAATGAAAAACACTTATCTTATGCATCCCTTGGAATCAAAAAAGTCTCACATGTTGAAGGTTTACATACAATGCGTTTAATGCATTCAAGCAACGGTATCAAAATATGTGCAATATAAGTGAAAATTGTTACGCACATATTCTACACCAATGCACGCACACCATACACAAATTAATATAAATATTCAATATGTAAAATTTTTCATTTTACTTTCAAATTACACACAAATTATTATAACATTATTATTTATTTAACACATACTATATATGTTTATTAGTTAATTAATTAATTAACTACAACACATGATTTAAATTAAATTATTTATTTATTTCGAGGAGACAAAAACACGTCTTTCCTCGACGACGATCAATCGCCGACCACTTGGCACTTGGAAAACTTACTGATGGTAAGATATTTCTTCTAAATTTTTTTAGGCGTAGTTTTGTAACTTTTCACAATACACTTCAAGTTACTTAACAGTTTGTAATTTTTATTATCAAATGATGCACTACTACATAAACCACTAACTATTTTATAATTTTTTTATTATTTCAATGTATTTTAATTAATAATTTTAAAAGCACAAAATTAAGACGTCACTTTGTACAAAAACAAAAACTGGTTTGGGGGGTTCTTATTTCAGATTTTATATAACCATCCTGCTTTGACTTGTGACACATGAAATACCAAATTTTATACGGGTAAAATCTTTACATCCATTCTATGGCATGTAATTCTATGAATAACATTCATTATATTTATTATGCGCTAATTCAATCTTGTCTAAGGGGTATATCCTGTATCCGGTCGCAAATTATTTAGTTGCGATTCGAAATATGGTTACTAGATTTAATTTGTCATGCCAATTGACACATTTTTTTTTAAATTTAAATTTGTTTTGCGATTGTAGACTGGGAATCTACGAAAAGCCTGCTACGCATTTTCCGAGGTCGCAGTATTTTTATGTATTTCAACTTAACAATCGCAAAAAAATTAAATCTAAAAAAGATGTGAGAATTCACATGCCAAAATAAATCTAGTAAACATATTTCTGATAGCAAATAATTAATTTGCGACCGGATAGAGGATATACCCCTAAACATCAACGAACAACATTTACGGCAAACATCACGATTCACGAACAATAACAGGTATTACTTTGTGTGTTCTCTACTAATTTCTTGACATATTAAAACCGAGCTGTAAACAGAATTAATACTTGCGAAATTTTAGAGACTGGAGCAGAAACAGAATCAAATGTAGGAAACCATCACGGCGATGTAAATGAACGCGATGTGTATAACTTTTAAATCGTGCAAGTGTTTCTTCACAATCTACACGGGAAAACAAAAATGTCACGAACAGATAGTACTTAAATTAAAATTGGTTAATGAGCTTATTAGTATAAAAGTTAAAGTATCGGTTATGGGCCAACTATAGGTGGAATAAAAAAAATAACAGAAATAACGTAAGAAACGAAGACAAAAAATTATTTTTCCAATTTGACTTTCCAGCTATAGATTACTTAAAATATTAAGTTCATTCTTATTTTTCATGTAATATTTTTTTGATGTATTTCATAAAATCTTGAGTGAAACTACAATAGTTTTGAGTATAAACGTATTACATATCAACAAATATATGTGTTTAAATTTATAAAATATATTTATATGCGGTTTAAATTATCGCAATTCGATAAATTATTTTTTAAGGTTAGGTTTAGAAAAATACAATTCTACAGTGTAGTGAAAATTATTCGTGATTTTATATTCATATTTGTATATGTGTACATGAATATTTTATAAATATAAAAGATAATATACACGAACAATTCCAAATTTCCATATATGTATAAAATAATAAACTGCATATTACATTCAACGCACTAAAATTTGTTTGAGTTTTGTTGTTGTATTTGTTAAGTTTTTTATTCTTGGACGAAAATTTTCGCTCTGCTATTCTTTTTAAGTGACAGCAAAATAAAACGCAATTTCTCTTATAGTTTTTATTTTTCTTGTGTGGAATTTTATTTACTTTTTCAAATCAATGTGAAATTTATGGTTCAAATAGAACAAAAAATCAAAATTGATGTGGTTTTATGTATGTATTGGAGATATAAAATATGATTTTGAAGTTTAGAAATGGCACGTTAAAACGACATCAATTGTGCACTCCACTATACGAAATTATATGTATATATGTATGTATTTCCGAACGAATAATCGTCATATATTTATTAATGAACGATTAAAATATATTTCAATTAAATTTAAAACACATGCTTTAATTTATTAGTAATTTAACACACCAATTGACGTTTCTACAAAAATTGACGTTTCATTTTGTATTGGTATTTCTCCATCAAAATAAAATTTACGAAAAAATGTAATTTTTTAAAATTGATGTATGTACATCAAAAAAAAAATTGATTTTTTCTGGCAAATAAAACAAAATTTTGATGTACATCAATTTTTTTTGCCGGATTTTGGTAAATAAAATCCCACATTATTCTGAGTATGGTCGAATACATAATATGAATCCTATCTCTCGCTCTCTTACGTTATTTTTTTTATTCTATCTATAGTTCCCACTTTATTTAGCTCTATTTTATTTTTTTATTGTAACTTAAGCTTCCGGAACCTTTTCGGTTCTATTCTCAAAAGTATATAAATCAATTTTACAAAAAAATATTTTCTATACAAAATAAAATAAAATCGAAATCAAGGCTAACTAAAACGTGGCTATTTTTTGTAAATATCGCTAGCTACTAGGAAAAATATATTCTTTATTTTAGTTAAGCAACAAAAATTGATATCTACAGAACAAACACTTTACAAAATAAAATTTCACTTTAAAAACGTAAATTGAAAATAATTTATCCATCTTAAATAATATTTTAAATGTGTAAAAGCAAAAAATCAAATTATAAAAATAGATCATATGAATTGCCAATGTAAGCGAAATCGTTAATTTTGTTTATAGGATTTGAACTAGATTTTATATGTAACATTTCCAAAATAGATCTTTTTCTGTAATTAGGTTGTTTTTCCAAAATGTTAACATCTTCCAAAATAATTTTATGGTTGGTATCTCTAATATGTTCCGAAAGTGCACTAATTTGATTTGAATTTCCACGCATGTTGAAAAAAACGCTCCCCTAAAAATTGTATCGTTTATCCGGTGTAAATTATGTTACAATCATTACATTTAATTTGATATACAAGATTGGATTCTTTATTTAAAGGTATAGGATCTTTTAATTTTGAAAACAAAATATCATTTAAACTTATAGGTGAACCAATAATTTTGAAATTATAATTTTTAAAAAAATGTTTTAATTTTTCGAAAAAAATTTTTATGTAATGTAAAGATCAATAATTTGAACTTTCAATTTCAGGATTTAGTGTAAAATTTTAATAGTTTTAAGATAGTACTTAGCGTTGGTGATGTAAGCTGATCTAATAAATTTGAAAGGCCACAGGATTCTTTATGTTTTGTAAATGTTTGATCGTTAAAACATACCTGTCAGACATTAATTCAATTCAATAACACTTTGTTGTAAATCTTATACTTGTAAATATACACATGCAATTAATTGGTGAAAACCAATAAATTCTGGGACTTCCGATATAATTGTATGTATGTACACTTGTATCTCTAAATATCTAAATTATTGTTGGCTTGAAATGATTTTACACACATTTCTGAAGCACAAAAAATATATTAGCCCTGCTATGTACGTCTCAAGTCGATGTACAATATATTGTACAAGGGGTTTGAATGGGTGAAACGAAGAAGTGATAAAGTCCTAGTGTTCACTCATGTACAAGAGGATAAAAAATATCCGGGTTTTTTTGAGCTATAAACCGAGCGCACCCTGTAAATCGGTATATTTTTAACTCCACTTTGTTTTGGATTTTTTCGGGGTTTTTTTGACCTGAGTTTTGTTTTGAAAAAACTCAATGTATAATAGCCCCGGCTAAACTTGATTCAATCATAAATATTTTCGTTAATATTTTATTAAAATTTAAACACTTTAGGAAATTTATTAAATTATTTTGTAAAGAAAATTGACGTTTAAAATACTGAACGGTCAAATTTATACGCCAAGCCAAAAATAAACGCCTTCACTCGTGTAATAAAAAAAAATTGGGATATTTTACTGAAGCGAAGTTAGCCGGGGTAAAATATGTCAAAAATATACCGATTTTTTATGTCAGAAAACCATCAGTGAACATGCTCAATGTATAATAGCCCCGGTATATTTTTAACTCCACTTTGTTTTGGATTTTTTCGGGGTTTTTTTGACCTGAGTTTTGTTTTGAAAAAACTCAATGTATAATAGCCCCGGCTAAACTTGATTCAATCATAAATATTTTCGTTAATATTTTATTAAAATTTAAACACTTTAGGAAATTTATTAAATTATTTTGTAAAGAAAATTGACGTTTAAAATACTGAACGGTCAAATTTATATGCCAAGCCAAAAATAAACGCGTTCACTCGTGTAATAAAAAAAAATTGGGATATTTTACTGAAGCGAAGTTAGCCGGGGTAAAATATGTCAAAAATATACCGATTTTTTATATCAGAAAACCATCAGTGAACATGCTCAGTATAATAATACCCCGTTTACATTAGTAGAATAAAAGTATGTAGCAAAAAAGTATGTTGGTGTAAACTCAAACTAAAATACTTTAATACTTTATCAAGTACTATTTTGCTATTAAAGTATAACAGCTATCAAAAAAATATTGGTATTATAGTCGTGGTTTAAACTCTACTTTAATATTATACTACTTTAATTTTGTTTATTTTATTTTCAAGTGGCCGGTAAAGACATTTTTTGTTTGGATATACATTTCCATTTGTGATATTAAACAAAAAAAAAATATATTTGTCAACAAAAAATGAAATATAGTATTATAGTATGGGTTTACACCGCTTGTGATGTAAACTGGCCGGATATACTATTAATGTAACTCTGGTGTAAACTCAGTATAAATCTCAATAAAATACGAATATGTTAGATAGACGGCAGGATGGTATGATATCAAAGGGCCGAATGTCGAAGGGCTGAATTTCAAAGGGCCGAATGTGTTGAAGGGCCGAATGTGTTGAAGGACTGAATGTGTTGAAGGGCCGAATGTGTTGAAGGACCGAATGTGTTGAAGGGCCGAATGTGTTGAAGGGCCGCATGTGTTGAAGGGCCGATTTTTTTGTTTTTTATTTTATTTGTTGTTGTTTAATATAATATAATTTTTTGGTTTTATATAATTTTTTTATTTAATTTAATTATTTTTTTATTTTTTGTTTGATATACCTATTATCAGAAGACTGACATAGAGCCGAATGTCTCAGGTGGCGCATGACAAAATTTTCCTTCACCAAAATGTATCGCTGACTGGATACGTGGAGTTTCATGAATATCCAAAGATGAAAAATACACTGCTCGTCAAAAAACCCGGACACTACATTTTTTCAGTAAATATTTGTGTTAACGGTAACTATTCGCATTATTCACATTATGGTTGTACGAAATAATATAATATACGCTAAAAGGCACTAACGGATCAAGTTTTCATTTAATAAAAGTAACCACAGGATCAAAACATTTGAAATAACAAAATTACCGAAAAACGGATATTGATATATCTTCATCTTTATTTAAATAAAAACCAACAATCAATCTAAGTGGTCGGTACTCTAATATCGAGTATTTCCGCCACGAGCTCTGATCACATCTAACAACCTTTTTGGTATACTGTGCACAAGGTTTGCAACGTACTCCTGAGGTATCATTTCCCATTCTTCTTGCAGAGCTGATTGAAGATGATCCAGGGTTTCTGGAACGACTTCTCTTTGCCTTAAACGACGCCCTAGCATATCCCACATGTGCTCAATGGGATTAAAGTCAGGGCTCCGAGCGGGCCAAATAATTCGATCAATTCCCACCTCATCCAAATAATTGTTGACCACGTTTGCAACGTGGGGCCTGGCGTTATCATGCATTAGTTTAAATTGCTGTCCAATAAATGGGGCGCATGGAACCACAAATTCTTCTAGACATTCCACGATATACCTTTGGGCGGTTATAGTGCTGTCGCGTAGAAATACAAGGTGCGTACGGGCGTCTATAGAAATGCCTGCCCACACCATTAGTGAGCGGCCATGAAATGGGACTCTTGGGGATATGGCACATTGTGAATATCGCTCACCGGATCTCCGCCATACTCTTTCCCGTCCATCCGATGATCGCAGACGGAACCTTGATTCATCAGTGAACAACACGGACTTCCAGTCGTCCGTAGTCCAACTGACGTGGTTACGAGCAAAAGTCAAACGGTTTCTTCGATGGGCTGGGAGAAGCTCTGGCCCTGTAGCAGCCCTCCTGGACTGCAATCCATGTTCATTTAATCTTCGCGATGCTGTGCTAACTGAAATATTGACACGACGTACCTGTGCCAATCGACCAGCGACGATTCTAGCTGTTTGGAAACGATCTCGCAGTACCATTGATACCATAAACCGATCGTCCCGCTCGTTTGTTGCTCTTTTACGACCTGATCCAACCGTTCGCTCATACTGACCAGTTTCACGATATCGTTTAGTTTAATAGCGTCTTGAACTGTGCTAACTGTGCGTACTTCGAGGGAAATTTAGATGGGCAGCAATATAACGCACGCTACGGCCATCCTCACTCAAAGCGATTACTTTTGCGATATTTTCTGGTTTCATAATTATAATATTTGCTAATAATAATAACTAAGCACTGTTAACGTTAACTGTAATAATAATATGTACTAACAATAAATGCTACTTTAAATGTTTCAAAACAATTGATAGATGCCCATTTATTTAGAAACGTAACAATCGAAATTTTGAATATTTTTCATTTATTACACTTTGTTGCTGTGATTGGATTTTAAATAAAAAAAAATACGGTTTCTATTACACCTATTTTTCGATTATGAACTATTTAATATGACAGTGCCTTTAAAATAGCGTAATTGCTCTAGAAATTGAAGATTTACGAAGAAATTCAAGTGTCCGGGTATTTTTGACGAGCAGTGTAGTAAAATACATAAATTCATTTATGTTTAATAAAAAAAAAAATTGCAAAATATTCCATAAAACAACAAATTAAAAAAATTATAGTTCTAAAAACGAAAAAAAAATTCGGCCATTCGACCCATTTGGCTCTTTGTACCCATTCCGGCAGGATTTTTCATAATTACACATGTATTAGAAATAGTATAAGCTTAGAGGCTACCATATCTTAGAAATTTTTTCGATACGCGGCGTTCTGACCGGCTGACGATAAATTGAATTCAATTAAATTGAAAATTGAATTAAATTCAATTAAATTAAATTGAATTGAATTCTTTCACATTCACACTTTACTGTAATAAATGGTATATGTTTATTCAAAAAATTTAAGTTTTCATTTTAAAATGCAAGTTTCAGTTTGATTTTATCACGTTATACTTGGAACAAGAGGAAAGTCAAAATTTTGCAATCGATTTTGTCTGAAATCCGGGAGCGTATGAATATAAAATTAAATGGGTAAAATTTTCTGTTCCGATCTGTTGGAGCACATCTACGTAATCGCTTCCAAAACTAGGAATGTGGACAGAAACTTGTTATTTGTTAAAAACTAGGAATATGGACAGAAACTTGTTATTTGTTAGTGTATATGCAACTCCAATTAAATCAGTGTTTGGCTCTCAAGACGAGTAGTTGACCATCATTATGAATGAGTAAAATTCGAAATTAATGATTATATGATATTTCTTAGATAATTCCTAAAATTTTAAAATTCAAAACCCCTTTTAAAAAATATCCGATTTAACGAAAGTCCGATTTTACGAAAGCAAAATTTTTTTTTGCTTCGGTAAATCGGGTTAGTACTGTAATTAGAAAATTTCCATCACAGTTTGATTCGTAAGATGTTGTTTTATTCTCTTTTGTTATTAAATATCCTTAGTCTCGATTTGAAGGCTGGTGGAAGCAATTTAGTTATTTCCAGTGAAAGTTTTTCATTGTGGAGCCAAAAGGAAAGAAAATTGCCGTATGTGAACTTAAAATAATTACAGATTTATTGAAAGAAGGCAAAAGTTTTCAGGAAATTGGAAAATTAGTGAAAAGAACCCATTCATCTATTCACAGAGTAGTGAATAATTTAAAAAACTGGTGTTCTTACCTCTAAACCACGGTGTGGTCATCCATCGAAATTATCACGTCGCAAAAAATGTAATATAATAAGAACGGTTAAGAAAAATCCACGAACAGCTTCCCAAATTGCAAAGAATTGAAATAAAGTTCAATAAAAAAATTAAATAAAAAAATTTCTCCTGATACCGTTCAAAAATTCTTAAAAAGGAAGAGTACCATAGCAGTGTTGCGCGAAAAAAAACATTTATATCAGAAATCAATCGGTTAAAAAGAATTAAATTTGCAAAGGAGCATATTAATAAGCCAAACCAGTTCTGGAAGAAAGTCATGATGAGAGAAAATTTTGCATTTTCGGTATAAAAGAACGGATTATTAAAAAAATATTAAAGCATTTCATTGTGTTAATCATATTCATTTGCTTCAGAAGGTACATTTGTTACATTTATAAATTTTCTAATTCGGCTACTAACACTTTGCCAGTCTCATGCATACATTGGCGGTCAACCGAGACGCTTCTGTATCATATTCGATACATATTCTAAATTAGATTATGTATCAAATATGATACAGAAGCGTCTTGGTTAACCGCCTATGTATCATATGTGATACATGAGACTAGAAAAGCGTTAATATAATATACTCATATTTGAGTAATCGTAAACAATTTGTGAAGTATGGTATTGACCATTCAAATGTTAATGAAATGGTAGTAGGTGTAACTCAAGGGTCGGAGTTAGGTCCGTTACTTTTTTCTTTGTACATAAATGATCTATCATGGAAAATTTTGAATTGCCGATTTCATCTTTATGCTGTTGATTTTTATATTGGTGGTCATTTATCACAGCTAGATGAGATAGTGATTAAACTTAACACAGATCTTAGAAATGTTTCTTCCTGGGCTAAAAATAATTCGTTATCATTAAATTCGATTAAAAGTAAGACTTTATTACACCGCATCCCCAATTCTTTTTCCCAGAAAAGTATGAAAAAAAATTGAGAAAACAAAATTTTTTTTCCTCAAATTTTTTTTCATACTTTTCTGTAAGGAAAAAGTAAAAGGAATTATATTGGCGATGTGCGTTTACTCTCAAAAAATGATCGACATAATGTTACACCTACACTTTTCTTAAATAATGTTATATCATTTGTACCAGGAGTTAATGATTTAGGGTTGCTTTTGAATTCTAAACTAACCTGGAATGATCATATTAGCTCTCTTTGCCAGGGGGTTAATTATGCCTTGTATTCCCTTAAATTGGTTAGAAAGTTTTGTCCAGTTAACCTCCGTAAATATTTAATTAAAAGTTTGGTTTTGTCAATGTTCACATATTGTGATGTTATCTACAATCAATGTGACAGTTTTTCTAAATGTTTACTTGAAGTTACGTTTAATAATTGCACTAGATATGTTCATGACCTTAGGAAGTTCGACCATATCTAGAAATTTAGGTGTTCAATTCTAGGATATGATTTGTTTCAATTATTTGATTATCAAAAATGTTTTTATTTTTCAACTGGTTCTCATATTCTGTGACATGGTGGTGGCGGAGTAATGGGTTGGGTGTACGGCGAGTAGAGGTGTGACATTTACAATTTATTGAATCTGCTAAGACTAAAGAGGGCTATTTAAATATTCTAAAACGAAGTTCTGAAAAGTTGGGCTTGCATGCCAAATACATAGGTATTTCAACACGACAATGACCCAAAGCACACCGCTTGGATTGTAAAGTTGTGGTTGTTCTATAACGTACCCGATTTAAATCCCATGTAACATCTATGGGATTTATTAGAACGTAGAATAGCCAAAAGAGTGGTCCTAAATCAGTGAAGCTCGATGAGTAAAAGATTAAAAGTTCTCAGAGAAAATGGTATCTTTTTCAGTTATTAATTTACTTTTTGAAGATGTTAAATAAATAAACTATTTATAGCTTGATTTGTTGTACGCAGACTTTTTCCGCCTAATTTTTGTTACTTACATTTGTGAAATATACTTTTGTTTAGATTTTTTGTGTGCCTGTTTTTTGTTAATATATTTGAAATGGAATAGGTAGGTCAATGAATATAAAACAAAATAAATTTATGTGAAAAAATTACGTGTTTTATTTTTGTGAGAACATTTTTTAATAGCCGGTATACACAGACTTTCTCTCCCTAGTGTACATAAATTTAGTAGTTAAATTTTAAAAACTACCTATTCTTAAAATTTAATACACGTCATGATTGTAATAGTTTTTATTTTACTTGCTTGGAAAACATTGAATTACTGACCTTATTAAAAAAGCGGTTGCAATTTTTGCAAAACATACATAGTACGTACATAGGTGATTTCTAGTTTTCTTAACCCGTTAGCAACTTAAGCTTCTAATTCTCTAATGTCCAAATGCAACACTTCATTTAGTTTAAGTTGTAATAGTCAATTAAAATATATTTTAAACTCTTGATACTTCGATTTGAAACACTACTAGGTAATCAAAATTTTCAATCACTTCATATAAACTATATAAGAACCATTATTTGTATGTAATGATAATTCGTGTATCATTATTTGTATGTAATGATGCTTATCGTTTTTTAGAGATTGCATTACAATATTATATTATTATTATTTAATTAAGTATCAACAATTGATTTTAATAAGCATAAATATAATATTTTTATAACCTTTTTTAAGTTCGTAACTCCGTTTTGGCGAAATACACAGATATTGCTATAATTAAATATGTACACTGTAAATTATTTTTATCGTACATTCCCGAATAACCAAAATATTTTACCACAACCCTTTACACCCGATTTACATGCGACCCTCTAAACAAAAAATCAAATCACAAATCACTAAGAAATAGATTATCTAATAAGAATGATGTATTTATTCCAAAGCGAGGCTAGCGACACACCCAGTAGATTACTTTTTGGAACTAAATTTAAGATCGTCAAATACAACAACTACAAAATAACATAAAGTAAACAAACTCTCCTCTTCAATTTATATATGGATGTGTATAATAATATTGTGACATGGTAATGGTAATTGGTACCGTGTTGTTTCATTTTACTCATGTATTTTTATATAAGGCTTGAAGGAAAAAGTTATGAAACAGAAAGGCATTTTTTATTTTGCTTTAATTTATTTTTAATATACCAAATTACCAACAGTAAAACAGACATTTTTTTTCATTACATCATTATATTTCTTCTTGCTGTTTAGAGGATCAATGTGTTAAAAATAAATTTTTATTTTTACTATGAATGTATGTGATATAATACTTTTATTTAGTACGTACACACATTCAAATATAATACGAAACGAAATAGAGAAATATATGGTTTTGTTACTTGTTTAGCAGAAATATAGAAAGGAGAATTGAAGGACAAACAAATATGTATATAAAAAAAATTATTTTTGCTCTTTGGAGATCAGAAAATAATTTTTTAGTTTGGCCTATGAATGTATGTGATATATGTACATACTTTTATTTAGTACGTACACACATTCAAATATTTTTCTTTTGAAATGACGTAGAATACATAAAATGTATTGTTGTTTCTACGAAATTATTCTTCCTCGCCCTTTAAATATTATGAACAGGGAAACGAAATATGTAATTCCTATTTTGTTTATTTACATTGATCCTGTAGTTTTGACTTCAAAATATTATAATTATAATATATAAGTTATTATTAATATAACATATGATTTAACTATGAACTGAAATATGGGCAAATTAAATTCAATTTCTGTTCAATTTCTATTTTTTATTTGTGATTAAATTATCAATTTAACTATTTATTCTTAAGCGAAGTTCGAAAATACGATTCCAAATTAAAAAGTAACGAGTATTTCTTAGCGAGATTAAATGAAATTTATTATGAATTGCGGAAATTTGATTCTAAAATTAAATTTTTTTGAAGTCGTGGCATTGGAACTAGGCATTTCTAAACCGATTTCTATCAAATTCGAATATACTTCAGATCAAATTTATTTTTGTTGATGGATTTTTTCTGATTTGTTAATTTGTCCGTGAGACCCATAACAAAATATCTTACGTTCGGATGAAATCTAAATACATTTGTTTGACTTATGGCCGGTCGTACAGAAAAATGACTAACGGCCAACGTAAATTTGATTAAACATGTTTTATTCCGTGGAAATATTGAGCTTGCGTATTAAAATTTAAATAGTTTACGAGTATTTTGATTGAATAAATTTTAACTAAAAAAATATTTAACTAATTAAATATTTCCATGAAATAAAATACATATGTATATTAATCAAGTTTGCGTTGATTTTTTTTCTGATTGTGGAAACAGATTTCATATGAAACATTTAACTGGCACACAGAACTAAACAGTGCTGGGATGTTCTAACATCACATTTTACGATATTTTATCGAAGTCTACGTCTCTTTCAGCTAGAATTAATTTGATTTCTGTTTCAATTATAAATTTTTCTTCTTTATTGCTATCACAGCCTACTAGAATATATTTAAACAATATCTATTTCACTTTTTTTCGTTCTACAATCGAAAAAAAATTATTTGGTGATAGAAACACAGTAACAACATCACAATATTGCAATCTAGCAGGCTGGTAAATGATATAAAAATTGAAACAGAGATAAATTTTATATATAGAAACGAGAAATAAACTTCGATAAATTATCGAAACAAGGTGATGTTAGAACATTCCAGCCCAGGCCATTAGTCATTTTTCTGTGTAAACGGGCATTAGACAATTCCTGCAAATATAAATAAGCTTCCCAAAGACTAACAACACGATACACAATATACTGAAAAACCCGTAAACCATGACCGTGCTAATATTATGATCTAAGTACAGTCGTTTTAGTATTGAGGGTACAAATAGGTCTCGAGTTTTTTTATAAATTCGAATCGTTATTGAGAGAAATTGACACAAATTATTTTATTCAAAGTATTGTCCATCGACTTTTTCCCATCTTTCAGGCAGCATACGGACTTCGTGTCGAAAAAATTCCTCAAGTTTTGAAGCGATCCAAGAATCGACCCAATTTATGGCTTCATCGTAAAATGTGAAGTGTTGCTTTGCCATGAATTATCGACCGGAACAAGTGGTAGTCGGAAGGAGCAATGTCTGGTGAACACGGCGAGTGGGTAAAACATTTCTTGTAACATGTGGCCGAGCATTGACGTGCTGAAAGACCACAGTATTCATGTCTTTTGGCATATTGTGGATGTTTGAGCTTCAATGATCGGCTTAATTGCATTAATTGTTGTTGATAATGTTATATTCAGTTATGGTTTCGTTAGGCTGGAGTAGCTCATAGTATATCACTCCGAACTGATCTCACCAGATGCACCAGCATTAGCTTCTTGCCATGAATA
The DNA here is from genome assembly GCA_947310385.1 of Nephrotoma appendiculata. NCBI lineage: Eukaryota > Metazoa > Arthropoda > Insecta > Diptera > Tipulidae > Nephrotoma > Nephrotoma appendiculata. The sequence goes on along the minus strand of OX371224.1, from coordinate 186,794,712 downwards.
TTCTGTTTGGCGGTTGAAGTTGATGGTCACGATTCGGTGAAAAAACCCTTCCGATTTTGTCGGAACCAGAACTCACATGGCTAAACCACTACACACATCTTTTTATTGATGGAGCATGTTCCCCATATGCTTCACACAGCAATCGATGTTCATCAGCTGCAATTATCTTCAAATAAAAACAAAAAAGCGCTTTCCGCAAATTGCGTTTTGATGGCACAAAAATTGACATGGTTAGAGCACAAAAATATATTTTGTTTACACTTAAGCCAATTTTGGCCCATTGTTATACCACGCATTCACGCCACATCATTAACCCATTCACCTATCCACCTACTCATACAACAATAGTATACCATCTGTACATTGCCATCTCCATGCCAACCTGTATATTGACGTGGACGGTGGGTTGGTGCTGAATTCTGCACTCCATCAGGGGTCTTATTTGTGTTTATTAACCGTTGCCGATTGTAATCGATCATGAAAATTCGATTTGCATCTAGCCTCTGATGGGATTCGAACCCAGTATACCTCCCGGTCCAAGTGCCGAAGCTTTAACCACTGCACCATTTGTCCGGTGAGGGAAAGATCCCAGTAGTTTCTAGCCGAAAGTCCGAAAGTGGCATAGGAGCGTCCCGTTTTTTGCAAATATTTTGAAAATTGTACTATTAATGAGAAAAACGATTATGAAGTGAACGATTCTAAGTTAAATCTGCAATAATATCGGTAAAAATCAGTTTTCATGGAAATGATAATTTTGGCAAAAAACTGTTTTTCAACAAAAAATTAGTCTTTTGTATAGCATAGACTGATTGATTGGTCGGGATGGAACTTCATACTTAAGCTTTTCCATAATTTAGGAGATTCCAGTGAAATAGCAGCTCCATAGGAGCTTGTGAAAATATTTTAAGAAGTATATCATTTATTAGAAAAACGACCATTAAAAGATTCTAAATTAATTTTGCAACAATACCGGTACAGATCAGCTTTTCGATCTTTAAGCAGAAATTACGATTTTTGACACAAAACTGTTTCATTACTAAACAAAAGTCGGTGGATATTTCCGACTGGTTATACCCAGTCGGAAATATTCACCGATTTTTGTTTAGTCGTAAAATAAATAAAAGAAAACTTGCAAGCAAATTTGAAAAAAAAACGATTAAAGTAGCCGGCGAAAAGTTCGAATAATATAAAGAATTTTAATACAAATTATAATTCGCAAGCGAAAATATCGGTAGATTTCAAGAATAAGCGCCCTGGAGTAATTGGAAGTTGACCCAAATTTCGCCAAAAACTCATCTTTATCGACGAGACACACTTTTGAATGAATGGATATGTATGTGAACAAGCAAAATTGGTGGATTTTCTCGGTACCAACTACCAATCCACACGAGATAAACCATCACCAAATGAACTCCGAGAAAGTCACTGTTTGGTGTGGATTTTGATCTGGCGGAATCACCGATCCGTGGTTCTTCCGAAACTGGTATTGTCATAACCGTCAACGGCAAGTGCTACAGATCGAGTTCTTGTAGCCTAAACTGGATGATATGGATACCAACGATATGAGCATGGTTATCTTGCGCGGCAGTGATGTTAACTGGACACAGGTTTCGTGTAATTTAATGCCTTGAGATTTCTTCTTTTGGGGCTATCTTAAAGTCTTTGCGAATAAACCCCAAACAATTGATGCCCTCAAAACCAATATAACGAACCATCCTTCAAATTCAGTCTGATTTATGCGACAAAGTCATCGACAATTGAACCTCCTGAATACGTGCCACCAAGCAAAGCCGCAGCGGACATTTGAATGAGCACTATAACATTTTTCCATTAATTGCGAGATTAATGGCAGCTTCCACTGAAGATTTTCCAAGTAGTAAAAAGAAGTAACAGTTTTCTTCTGAGTTTTTCCTTTTTTCCAAGCATTTTGAGAAGTATATAACTTTTACGAAACAAAATGAGTTTAAATTTAATTTCAAACAAAATTAGTTCAGTTCATATTTTAAATATATATTACCGGAAAATGACGAGTTTTGATAAAAAAAACTTTATTTCACCAAAATTCGGCATCTCTCTACAGTCCAGTCGGATGGACTATTCGGAATGAAACTTCATACTTAAATTCTTTGTTAATTAAGAGATTATTGCGAAATTTGGTGGAAATTTATGCACTGGAATTTGTAGCCTTTTCAATTTTGCAACGATGTTGAAGAATTTTGCATTTACACAAAACAACAAGGAATTAAAAAATTCAAATAAATTTAAAGATAAAATTTTCAACAAGGGTCGATCTTGTTCGTTGTCTGAAATTTAAGCAGGAATAATGATTTTTCATTATCAAGACAGTTTAACCAAAAGTCCGGTAAGTTTTTCCGCTTTAGAAATCTGGTGCGTTGTATCTAAGATCTATGTATACATTCGTGGTGAAACAAAGTCTGGTGTTGGCCAAAACATTTTCACCTCTCCTTTTTTCTCTCCCCTTTTTTCCGACATCAATGCACTTTGTATCAATAAGATTAGCAACGCAGACGCAAGGGTTCATGCGTAATGTTTACAAAAAATTTCAACAAACGTTTGCTTTGCAAAGTATAAAGGTCAGGAACATGACACTAAATACATTACCCGTATTATGGAATTTTACTGGAAAATAATAAAATCTCATTTTCATCCCGTTTCTTTTAATTGCTCGAATTTATAAAAAATCATTCAATTAATTTGCATTTAATTGTTTGACCATATTCTAGGAAGTTAAATAACAATCGTTAAATAATCTAAATATAATCATTTATTAAATTTGGTTATATGAAATGGCGAGTTCCCTTTGGTTTGAATTTATTCCACAACTTAAAACAAAAATCATAGATTCTATTTCGTGCCAATTAGAATTTTCAATTCGAATTAAAATTAGTAAACAATTCCCATATTCCAGAATAAGTGAAATAATCCGACCTAAACCAACCAAATTGAAATCATTCATTTAACAAAGTACTCGTAATGAGCAATAATTTAAGGGCGAAATTTATGAAATTTTGGTTACTTAATCCAATCATCTGTTCAACCACTAAAGAAATATTAAAAATTTAAAATTTATTTAATTTTGCGGTATTCCAGTTTATATTTAAATCGTTAAAAAATGGGCTACCTGCATTTTTAATATTATTAATGTATATTACATATTATAATTTGTATGTTATATTAATAATCATCTATATTTTATCATTAAAATATTTTGTACACGATCAATATCTAGGTAAAATAAAATAGCAATTTAACATTTCGTTTTTGCTGTTCATAATATTTAAAAGGACTAACAAAAGGGAAAACTAATTTTGTACAAACAACAAATACATTATGTATGCATTCTACTTTTACTTCATTTTCAAAAAAAAAAATATTTGAATGTGTGTACGTACTAAATGTACATATATTATATCACATACATTCATAGGACAAACTAAAAAATTATTTTCTGATCTCTAAAAAGCAAAAATAATTTTTTTTATATACATATTTGTTTGTCCTTCAATTCTCCTTTCTATATTTCTGCTAAACACTAACAAAAGAAGATATTTCGTTTCGTAATATATTTGAATGTGTGTGTACTAAATAAAAGTTTATTATATCACATACATAAAAAAATTATTTTCTGATCTCAGGCAAAAATATTTTTTTTATATACTTATTTGTTCGTCCCTCACTTCCCCTTTCTATATTTTTACTAAACAAAAAACAAAAATATATATTTCTCCATTTCGTTTCGTCACACCGTCGACACATGTGACGAATAAAATAAAAACAAATGCACCGATCTTCAATTGTACGTGAACAACAACAAAAACTCAAGGCGCTCTTTATTCGGGTTCAAAAAATAAACACGCGCGCTGGTGTCAATGAAGAGATTTCTTCTACATAAGCTATCTATCTCTCTTTTATTTATGATCAAATTCGTAAATTGCGGTACATATCTTTTTCTGATTTCTTCACACTATTACGTAATAAATATTTTAAGGACATCTTGTTTATTTATCGTTTTTGGGTTAATTTTAGTTTAATGTTTGCTTCGAGTGCAAAAAATATATTTTTTCAACCAAGGAAGTAATTTTCGCAGCAAATAATAAATATTTTTTACTGTACGAAAAAATAAAAAAACATTATTTACGCACATACATAAAAAAGAAAGGCTATAGTAAAACAAAAGGGTGTACCAAAAAAAATCGTTCGGATTGTTTTGTTTGCTTATAATAAAAAATAGAAATAAAAATGATTAATTTAAAATATAATTTATATTTAATTTAATATATAATTTAAAATAAAATATATTAATTAAATATTACAGTTTTAAATTAATTATTTTTATTTTTAATATGTATAAGCAAACAAAACAATCCGAATTTTTTGGTACCTCCTACAAATGCACAAGAAATCAAATGTGGACGTCGATTGATTTTTTGAAATCCGAGAAAAACGCTGAAAGAATTAAAGTGTGGCGGGACCCAATGGGCCTCGCCACACTTTAATTCTTTCATAATGATTCTCTGATTTCAAAAAATCAATCGACGGCCACATATATTAAAAATAAAATATACATATATTAAAAATAAAAATAATTAATTTAAAACTGTTTAATAATTTTAAATTATATATTAAATTAAATATAAATTATATTTTAAATTAATCATTTTTATTTCTATTTTTTATTATAAGCATACAAAACAACCCGAACGATTTTTTTGGTATACCCTTTTTTTTACAATAGCCATTTTTTTTATGTATGTGCGTAAAATTATGTTTTTTGATATAGTAAAAAATATTTATTATTTGCTGCGAAAATTGCTTCCTTGGTTCAAAAAATATATTTTCTGCACTTGAAGCAAACATTAAACTAAAATTAATTCAAAAACGACAAATAAACAAGATGTTCTAGAAATATTTATTACTTAATAGTGCGAAGAAATCAGTGAATCAAAAAAAATATTGGCGAAAGAAGAAAACAATTTCCCCGCCAAAAAATTAGTTTATCGGTGAAGGTGAAAGAAACGAAGAAAGAATCACGCTGAAAGAATTAAAGTGTGGAACCGCGGAATTGTATAATTTCGGTTACGAGAAACGAATATGTCAAACATAGAATTATTATGATAAAGTGGGAACCAGTAAGGAATAAAAACTTAATAAAAAAATAAGAATGCGTTAAATGGAATTTCAGTGTTATTACACAGCCAAACTTCATTTTCATGTAAGAAACCCAACGAAACCTTTAGATTTTAGCTGTCATTAGCTGTATTTTGTTGAGAATTAATTATTTCGAATTATTTTGGAATTATTTAATTCTCAACAAAACAGCAAAAAATGTTTTTTCTGTTGGTAGTATTTTGTATTTTCCTATTCTTAATTATAACACAAAATATAATATATAAATTATAAGAAAATATCGACCACAATACGAATAAAAATGTCGTTTGTCATAAATGTCATTAAATTTACAACACTAACTTAAAAACAATAAAAAACAAAAAAATGTTTTCTGGTGGCAAATACGATAAGAACTTTTGGAATTAGAATTAAATAATTCCAAAAAAAATTTGGAATTAATTTATTCTACTGGGAATTATCAAATGCAATTGTTGTTGTAAATTCTCAACAAAATACAGCTATTTAAGAAAAATATAGTGAGGGCTATTTCTCGCTCGAAAATAACCTCAACCAGTCAGGAATAAAAACTTAATAAAAAAATAAGAATTTTAACGAAATCAATTGTTTTTCTTTTTCTTTAGCCATTCAAAAATAGGCGTTTACGGAAACATCCCATGGTAACTTTTAAGTAATTTTAATTTTTTTAATGTTGGTAACAAAAGTTACTCAAGTTACCATGGCTATACAAAAAGTAAGTTTGCATTTCGCGTGGTAATATTTCAGCATAATTCAATTACGTATTTTAACAAATATGTACGTTTTTGCTGCATCTTTTTTATTAGTTTATACTTTTTTAATTTAATACAAATTGATGTTTATAATTTAATACAAATTGACAGAAAAACAGAAATTAAAAAACAACTAAAAGTAAATTACTATAAAGTTACTCTTAAAGCTTCAGATAGGTTTAACAAGGGACAAAATTCTCGCAGGAAAAAGGTAACTGAATCATTTTCTTCAATTTTATATTTATCAAACTCTTAAGCACTCATATTCAGCTGAGATCGTAACGCTCGTGGATTTATTAGTGCATTTCCATGTAATTTTTTACTAAAACTTCTTTCTCATTGACATTGAAAATTATTTCTTCTTCGTTGGTTCGAAAATTATTTGCTACATGTCGGCAAAATTGATGTACTTTGAAAATATTTGATTTGGATACGCATTGGCTGAATAGAAAGCTCGTAATGAATCGAACTCTAGAACTCGAATTGAATGAGTTTTAACCGTATCCATACCACAGGTTAGTTGAACCACTAGTTTCGAAAGCGCAACATCGAGGCAGAAGCTACATTCCTTTATTTGTTTTAAATTCCATAGTACAACAAGGAAAGATTTTACCAACAATTTACATTTAGTTTCCTCACTCTCACTGTCATCTATATAGTATTGTCGAACTCGATAAAAAAGGCTGAATGAAATGTAACAATACCTAAGGAAGATTTTATGGAATTTGTTGTGCGAATAGTTAATGCCAAAATGACATAATAAATTTAGTAACATTTTCTTTTTTCGAACATCTGTTGGTAACTCTGTGTGCGATATTCAAAAAAACATCGCCGATTAATCGCCGTTTAAACTTACCAACTTACCAATTTAAACCATGGAAAAATCCATGGCTTTTTTTACCCACGGATTTTTCGAAAAATTTTCCTTGTTCAAACTTACGGGCCTACATGTTCGGAAATAGATTTGGTAATTTTTTTGTTAGCAAGTTACCCAAAAATTACCGGACAAGTGATGCAGTGGTTAAAGCTTCGGCAATTGGACCGGGAGGTACTGGGTTCGAATCCCATCAGAGGCTAGATGCAAATCGAATTTTCATCATCGATTACGATCGGTGATGTTAATAAACACAACTGAGACCCTCTGATGGAATGCAGAATTCAGTGCCGCCCACCGTCCATGTCAATGTACAGGTTGACATGGAGCTTGCAATGTTCAGGTGGTAATACTGTATTTGTGTGAGTAGGTGAATAGGTGAATGGGTTAATGATGTAGCGTGAATGCGTGGTATCACAATGGGCCAAAAATGGCCTAAGTGTCAACTACTGAAACCTAACCTCTAAACCTACCCAAAAATTACCATGGGATATTTCAGAAAACACCTAATAATAATTCTTAAGCGACAGCAGTTCGTTTACAAACAGCTGTTTTTATTGTGAAATGTCTTTTAGAGAAATTTCATATTTGTTCATATTGTTATCTATTTTTATATACGAGGGCAAATCAAAAAGTCTTGCAATATCATATGAAAAAAAAGAGTGAGTGAGACAGCAATATTTTTATTTTTCGACATAATCTCCTTTAAGGTTTATACATTTGTCACATCGATCAATTAACTTGCCTAAACCCTCTAAAAAAAAAGATTTCTTTTGCTCCATAAAATATTCATTTACAACAGACTGTACTTCATAGTCACTGGAAAATTTCCGGCCCCTTAGTGTTTTTTTCAAATTGGGAAACAGAAAGTAGTCACTGGGTGCCAAGTCTGGATTTTACGGTGGATGCGGAATTTCCACGAAGCCGCAGTCCTTTAATGCAGCTTGAGCAATATTAGCCTTGTGCACGGGTGCATTGTCGTGAAGAAGCAAGATTTTTTCCTAACTTTCCTTGGCCGTTTTTTCCGGATCGCTTTTTTGAATTTTCGCAAAATCTCTGCGTAATATATGCCTGTGATTGTGGTTTTCGTTGGCATATAATCGATTACCAAAATTCCTTCAGCATCCCAAAAAATTGTTGCCAAAACCTTACCAGCAGACGGTTGAGTTTTGAATTTCTTTGGTGGTGGTTCACTACGTTTAATCCATTGCATCGATTCTTGTTTGGATTCCGGATCCCAGTGATGAAGCCATGTTTCATCGCCTGTTATTATGTTATCCAAGAAATTTTCTGGATCTTCTTTGTACATATCTAAAATCGCCTTTGAAGTTTGAACGCGCATTTTTTTTTGTTCTGCATTCAACAAACGGGGAACCCATCGCGCACTTACTTTCGACATGTGAAGGTGGTCATGTAATATAGTATATGTGGTACCGTATGAAAGAGAAAGTCTCCACGCTAACTGCGGAACAGAAATACGCCGGTCCTCCAATACAATAGATTCGGCCAAAATTACGTTTTCATGGCTAATGGCATCTGCTGGCTGACCCGAGCGGTTGTCGTCTTCTAATGACTCCCGACCACTTTTGAATAATTTTACCCACCTTGTTACTGTGGCATATGATGGTGCAGATTCGCCGTAAACTTTTGATATATAGTTGAATATATAAATTGCATTTCGTCCATCTTTACAGAAAAATTTAATAACGGCGCGATATTCAATTTCATTCATTTTAAGAAAAATTCAAAACACATGTTACTAAATTGACAAAAACAAACGAACTGTAAAATTTACATCGAAATGTTCTTCTAGAAGTTTCATCGCGATAAAAAATGGTTTTGAAAAATATATTGTTGTCTCACTCACTTTGTTTTTTCATATGATATTGCAAGACTTTTTGATATACCCTCGTACATGTTTCACATTTGAAAATGTACACATACACGAAATGTTTTTACATCACAATGGAAAAAGGAAATAAATTAAACAAAATTAATGTATTATAAAAGTAAAATTGCGTTTACACCACGACTATAACATCATCCCATTAACTAATTAATTTTTAACAAAATTCACTAACAACACTATTTTTACTTTATCACAAATTATTAAAACTTATCACAGAATCTGAAAAAATATTAAAATAATTTTATTTAATAAATAAAATAGTAAACAGAAAAATGTACCCAAAATAAATACGGCTTCCTACCGCATCAAGAATGTATCTTCTTCTGCTGTATATAAAACACAAACTCAAATCGTATTATTAAGTTTTTCTTATTTTCGAGTGAGAAATAAAGGCGGAATTCCATTACTGCGGCTTTTGTTTTTGTGCAGAAAACCAGAAAGAGATAATATCAAAAACCCGACAGAGACAGACTATTTTTATTTTATAGCGAAATTTTAAGGGGAATATTTGACAACTACGAAATTATAACAAAAATTAGTTGAAAAATGAAAATTATTGTTAAATCAATTTCATTTTATCTCTGCATTACTAAAAAACATAAATATTATAAGGTTGACATTTAATTATACTGTAGTTGTGTGAGTAGGTGAATAGGTGAATGAGTTAATGATGTAGCGTGAATGCGTGGTATCACAATGGGCCAAAAATGGCCTAAGTGTCAACCACTGAAACCTAAAATTCTGAAGAATAGGTGGCAATATTTTACCCATATAAAATTTGCTATTTCATTTGTCACAAGCTAGAATAGGATGGTTATATAAAAAATCCATATGGTTCACTTATATTTCGCTATAAGAACCCGTCAAACCAGTTTTTGTTGTTGTTCGAAGTGACGTTTTAATTTTGCGCGGTAAAATTATACATTATAAATTTTTAAAATTGTTATTTTTAATACATAAAAACAATAAAAACTTTATCAAATAGTTATTTGTTTATGTAGTGGTGCATTATATGATAACAAAAATTAGAGAATTTTGTGCAAAATGAAGTGTATCGTGAAAAAATGCCAAAATACGCATAAAAAATACAAGAAGGAATATCTTATCATCAGTAAGTTTACCAAGTGTTTAAATAAAATAAAATGTAAATTGTGTTAAGAAGCTAGTGATTTGTGGTAAATTTATCCTTAATTTAAGTTATATATCAGAAAAAATTAAAGAAACAATTTTGGTTGTTGGCGTAGGTTCTTATAGATTTTTGTTGTTGTTGTAATCCCGTTGATTTAGATGCTTTCTCTCCCTCCGAATTTGTGACACTTGACAGTTGCTTAGGCTCATTCTGTACCTTTAACTTCTTTGAAAAAAAATTAACGAAGGTTTCGTTAGGTTTCTTACATGAAAATGTAGTTGGTTTTGGCCGCACATAAAATTATTGCTGCAAACGTGCTGCAACAATAATCCACACTTTAAAATTTTGTTTATCGGCGAATAGGTAAGAGATGAAGAAAACCGCATTGTATTTGTGTAATGTATTGCATCACTGTGTAGAGCAAGAGCGGCACATTGGGGATGTGGATTGGATGTGTATACGACATAAATGCTCAGCCCTAGTAGTATTCGGCACAACTACAAATACAAATCCAAAGCTAACCGCCAATTTATAATATTGACAATTTGACATACATAGAAGATTTAGTCGAAAGTAGAGAAAAATTATATTTTTTTGCTAGAATTTTTAGAAAATATACAAAATTTAAATTAAATAGAATTAAAATTTTTAGTTTTATGCATAAATGTTAGAAAAAAATTGATATTTCTTAAAAAGTGGACATAGTTAATTGTAAAGTGCAGAAATTATGGCAAATTTTCAACAACAAATGGACATGTTAAAATATGCCGATAACATGTTAGATCGACACCATATGGTTGATGCAGATATTCCAAGCTTATTAGAGGTTTATTTTAATTTTCTATATATGATTTTTTCAATAATTAAACGTAGACTATAATAGTTTAATGGAGTTAGAGAATACCAAAATAAATCATACATAACCTCAATTTTAGGTTACTGGAATATCACAACATGGAATGCCCACTTCGAGTGGTCTAAAAGATTATGATTATCAAAGTTTATCAAATTTGTGTATGGGTCAAGCGGAATTAATGCAATTAGTAACGGTTAATAAAATTCCCATCCCACCAGAAGTAATGGAACATTTCAAACACATAAAATGTCACTGTATGATGGGACTATTTGCTGAAATAGGACGGGCTTGGTTAACAATTGATTCTGATATATATGTAATTATTTTAATTCATTACTTTCATTAGATTGATATGAACTTGTGTCTTTCAGATTTGGACGTACGAAAATACGCGGGACGTTGCTTATTTCGACGGCTTAAATCATGTAATAGTTAGTGTTGGAATAGTAACACCAAAACCTAAAGTATTTGTTGCGGATGTGAAATATTTACTAATCTTAACAACTCCAGTTGAAATTGTAGTATTAGGTGTTACTTTTGGCGATTCAACAAAAGTATCTTCATCACCCATTCATACAATCAATATAAATTATGATGAAATGCAGCTGATAAATAAGCCAATATTTCTATTAAACACAGATAATATTGCTATTACGACCATAGAAGGGACAAGTGATGGTAGAATATTTTTGGGAGCTCGTGATGGTTGTTTATATGAAATTTGTTATCAAGCTGAATCAAACTGGTTTGGGAAACGTTGTAGTAAAATAAACCATTCTCAAGGCATGATATCTTACATTGTTCCGGGATTCCTAAAAGCCTTCAGTGAGGTAGATCCCATTATAAAAATAAGCATAGATAATTCACGGAAATTGTTATATGTACTCACTGAGAAAGGTTCCATAGAAGCTTGGAATTTAGGAACTGACGACAAACTCCAACGAATTGCTCGACTGTCCCAAAATGACATTTGTCACATGGCGGGAAATATTTTAAAAAGTATCGATGATACAATTTTTAAACCGGTGACGGCGATTTGCACTTTAGAAAAATCTGACAGTCAATTTCTTAATTTAATTGCAATTACTCAGGGAGGTGTGCGCTTTTATTTCTCCACAGTTCAACTACAAGTAGCGTCAAATCAAATGTCGTTCGACTTACATAAACCGAGCAGTTTATATTTGATGCATGTGCGAATGCCACCTGGTTACACACCGAATGCCACAGTTGGAAAACCTAAAAATATTCATAGCGCTTTTCACAGTCACGGATCAATCCTTATGATATCGACCGCACCTCAGCAAGATAAAGATTTACTGTGGTCGCTAAGTTCAGAACCGTTTCCCTTGCGGCCTTATTTGGCGGAATCAACGACCATATTATCATTAGACGGCCAAGTATGGGCTCTGGCCCAAGCAAAACGTAAACGAAGTGGAAATTTAAATGAAACATTTTTACAAAATGCTCAAACTCCAACGCAAGTTGTTCTGTTGACGAATCAAGGTGTTCACATTGTAGCTTTGTTGAAACCAGTGGATATTCTACAGCAAATTTTAACAGCATGTCACGGACCACACCACGATGCTGTAAAAGCTTATTTTCAAATTCAAAATGAATCACAGGCTTGTGCAACAAGTGTTTTAATGGCGTGTATGGAGTCATTAAGTGGTACAAATTTAAGTTTATGGGCTACACAGGCATTCTTTTTGTATGGGGGAGAGCCACATGTGGAAACAAATTCCAGTATGATTCGGGGTGGTCTAGAAAACCAACCAGGTATTTTTATGTCTACTCCGTATTCAGTACGACCGGCTTCTTCCGTACAACAAAGTCTACTTTTCCAGACTAGAAATCAGGACAATACTAGTGAGTAGCGTTAAACAATATTTGTTATTTTGTACTGTATTTCATTATCCATTATTTTAGTGATGAATATGAGCGGAAGCAATTTTCAACCAGACCTGAGGAATATGACCTATTCTGCTAAACATAATGGGCTCTATTTACATCTATCACGATTAATCAGGCCAATTTGGAAAATGAAATGCATTGACGACAAATTTCAGAGTACAATTACTCGCGATGATTGTAATTTGATTTTAAATGATCTACACGCTCTTAAAAGGTTCCTGGAAAATAATCCTATAGTGAATACATCATCGAATTTGACGCAAGGGCAAATAAATCAAAATATGTCGTCCGGGTTGAGAGCCACCGATTCCAGCGTTTTCCATCAGGAAACGATTATGGGACACAGCATGGGATTACAACGAAGAAATATTCAGGAAGATGTTTATGCAGAGGAAAAGCTTTCAATCGATTCATTGATTCGCTATATAAAATATGCCTGCGAAGTAATGGGACTGTGGAAAATTTTATGCGAGCATCAGTTTCATTTACTAATAATGGCAATACCCAAGGAAGATCAATTAAAATTAGCGGATAGTACATTTCGTGATTTAATTTTGCTTCGCGGTAAGACTTGCGCGTTATTAATTGTGGCTTTAATCAACTCTTACTTGAGCGATAACGCAAGCTTATCGTCCATTTCGACGAAACTACGTGAGGTATGTCCTACATTGTATCGTCACGAAGACGCTATATCACACAAAGCTACGGAAATTCTATTACTTTCGAAACATTCCCGTGATCCAGACGAGAAAGAGGAAAAATTACGAACCGCCTTACAGTTATGTAAAAATGTTGCTCCAAATTTGCCGTTATCCAGTATATGCCAACAATTCATTGATTCAGAATTTTATAAAGGTGTCATTGAATTATGCGCCATATGTGCTTCAAAGTTAGATCCAAACGATGCAGCTATCCATTACAATCGTCAAAGTGAGCAAATTGAAGATCAAGAGGGTTATATTGCCTATACATCACGGATAAATTGCTATAAAGAAATAATTCAGATGCTTGAAAAAATTTATATAAATGCAACTTGCGCCAATTCAGGAAATAACCAAGTCGATACGTCCTTGAATGAGTTTCTTGGTGTTGAAGAGGATACTATTTCGCAGCATATATTACCGATTGTTGGAATCGCTTTGCAAACTTCCGATCAGTTATTGCATTATTCAGTGTACGACTGGTTGTTATCCCATCAATTACTTGGAAGGCTTTTGGGCATTTCTGAACCGTCATTGGGAGCTTATTTAAAACAGACGGTAAATAAAAATCCGGATAATCTGGTTTTGACCGATTTGCTATGGAAATACCACGAACGAAATTTACAACATTCTGCGGCCGCTAAAGTACTTGACAATCTAGCATCAATGCAAAGGTGAGTGTGTTTTCTATGACTTTGAAACCTAAATATAACAGTTTTATGTTTTTTTTTATTAGCAATCTGATTAAATTGGACCAACGCTTTGAATACTTGGCTCGTGCTGTAATGTGTATGCGAAATGACACCGTTGGTTCCTCTGTCCAAAATGGTGTACTTCTAAAGGATTTGGAAGATAAATTGGAAACAGCACGTGTGCAAAAATTAATCTTAGATACATTATTAAACTATCGCGCTACTCCGGCAATCACAGATGCCATAAATAGTTTGAATTACACGCTGTACGATAAATCGCAATTGTATTGTGATTTTGCAGAACCTTTCGAGCTCTGGGAATGTGCATTAACCATATTGAATTGTTTCCGGTGTAATGATCAGCAGGAGATTGAAAATGTTTGGAAGTGTATCTTAGATAAGGAATACAATCATTCGGGCAATGGAAATGAGAAAGCATACCGCATGTTATCAAAAGTACAGAATTTGGCACGAGAGCACGGCACATCAGGACAATGTTTTCCAATATGTAAGCTATTTACATATCAGATATTTTTGTTCGATAATCAAATTCGATTTTATTTATTTTCAGCATTTTTAATCAAAGAATGTGAAATTCGATGCTGCAAACTAAAATTGGACCACTATCCTGTACCTACGGCGTTCATCGAAATGAATATTGATGTAGGAATCCTCCTAGATATTTACTATCGGTTAGTGTCATTAAACGATCGTATGTGGTCAACAAATGGTGACGAATACTATTTAATAAAATCAATTGATTCCTTCACATCATATTTAACAAAACAATCAAATTTATTAATTAAAAATCGACGGAAATTGGGTGCTAAAGTGCAAGAGTTGATATCAGCATCGTTAAATATTTTGTATACACGGAACTGTACTACAGGTTTGATAAATTCGCTGCGTGAAACTCAAACGAAAATCGATCGAATAATTAAATAAATTTGTTTGTTTTCCGGCGTAAAAACAAAAAAATTTGCTTAACATAATTTTAAATTTTTATTTCGCAAATATTTTGCGTGTGTGTAAAATGTAAATTATAAACCATAAAATAAAACATTTTTATTAAATTAATGCCATATTACCTCGTTCGTTGAATTAAGTTGGACACGTCCCGAGGTTAATAATCGCAATGCTCTGGGATACGCAGTGTGTTCGATTTGATGAATGCGATCGGTGACGGTTTGTTCTGTATCGTCTTTATAGATTGGTACGTATTCCTGTATAATAACTGCTCCAGTATCAACATTTTCATCAACAAAATGAATGCTGCAACCAGTTATAGTATCACCGGCTGCTAATGCTTGTTTCTGCGCATTAAGGCCTCGATGCTTTGGCAATAGTGACGGATGAATATTGATTAAATTTCCTTTCCATTTCTGTATAAACTCCTTGGATAAAATTCGCATAAATCCGGCTAGACATACAATATCAATGTTATGAGCTTCTAAAATTTTTGATAATTCGGCATCAAACTCTTCTCGTGTTGGATAGGCCGTGTGTGAAACTACAAACGATGGAATGTTATGATTTCTAGACCGAGTTAACCCATATGCATCTGATTTATTTGATATAACCACGGATACCTCACAAAACATACCCATCGATGAATCTTGAGTCGCATTAATTAGAGCTTGTAAATTACTACCATTTCCTGAAATCAATACACCGACGCGGTTTTTTGGCACTTTCAGCAAACGCTGGATGTTTGCAATGGAGGAATCAAAATTTTGAACAATGACCCGAGGTTGAGTGACATTGTGTTTAACAATTTTTCCTATAACGGAAGCATTAAACCCATGGCAATATTTTAAAATATCGTAATCAGCTGCCCTCGATAAAATCAATATTAGACCTATTCCACAATTAAAAGTACGAAGCATTTCGTAGGCAGGAAGTTTTGAGTGTTGTGCTATCCATGCGAATATCGGTGGTATGTTAAAACTGTTGGCATCAATTAAAGCTCCAAAACATGTAGGTAAAACTCTTGGAATATTTTCAACTAAGCCACCTCCGGTTATGTGCGCAATACCTTTCACCAATCCAGTTCCTAGTAATATTTTTACTTCATTCGAGTATATTTTGGTAGGTGTTAAAAGTTCATCGCCGATAGTTTTAGCGGTAGAACTGAAAGGAGCCACATCTTTAACATTTAAATTTAATTTTTCGATTAGTTTATGGATCAGACTAAAGCCGTTACTGTGCACCCCGCTCGATGGTAGCCCAATGATTAAATCGCCTTCCTTTATATCGTCTATTAGGGGTAAAATATTTGAATATTCTACTAATCCCAAAGAGAATCCGGCTAAATCGTATTCCCCAGGCTCATAAATTCCAGGCATTTCAGCCGTTTCGCCACCAAGTAGAGCACTTCCACTCTGAATACATCCCTGCGCTATTCCATAAATCGTATCGGCTGCTACATTT
This sequence comes from Nephrotoma appendiculata, assembly GCA_947310385.1. Classification (NCBI taxonomy): domain Eukaryota; kingdom Metazoa; phylum Arthropoda; class Insecta; order Diptera; family Tipulidae; genus Nephrotoma; species Nephrotoma appendiculata. Next base: position 186,778,292 of record OX371224.1, on the reverse strand, counting down.
ACATCCAGTTTTCCACAAGCAAAATAATCCAAGAATGAGATTGGTTCTGCCCCAACACATAGCAAATCATTTACACACATCGCGACCAAATCAATGCCAACGGTTTTATTTAATCCGAGCTGCTGGGCAAGTTTTAATTTTGTGCCTACTCCATCTGCTCCCATGACGAGTATTGGATCTCGAAATATTTGACGATTCGTTTTTAACCGAAACAATCCGCCAAAACCACCAAGCCCGCCGACTACCCCGCTGATCATAGTTGATTTGGCATAAGGCTTTATTTTCTGAACCAACTCGTTTCCATTATCGATATTTACACCACTATCACGATATGAAAGTTTCACAGATTTGTTATTTAGATAATTTTTTGATACATTTGCTAATTCTGTACCAAAGTTTTTCACGAATACTTGCTTGTCAATCTTATCTGGACGTTCGACAACGCTCCCTGAAATTTTATTACATATAAGTTATTAGCAGACTTTTCGGTTTGTTTTAATTTTAACTTGTTTACCAATTTCGATACCACCAACTTTCCGTAACATGTTTATATCATCCTTACATGTTTTTGAGATAATTATTATCATTCCTATGCCACAATTATAAGTGCGGAGCATTTCTTCTTCAGAAATATTACCTTGACCAGCCAACCAGCCAAACACTTTAGGTATCTGCCATGTGCTGGAATCAAGGTGAACCGATAAATTATCGGGCAGCACACGTGGAATATTTTCCAGTAAACCTCCTCCAGTTATGTGTGCAATTGCTTTAATGTTACCTAAACGGGTCACGGGCAATACATCGGCAACATATATTTTGGTCGGAGTAAGAAATTCTCGACCTGAAAATTAACAACAGCTGAATAATCTCGTTTAAAATAATGATTTTCTAAAATTTTACCTAAAGTAAAGCCATCGTCACTAAATGGTGCCAAATTAGAAAATTTTTCACTTGTGAGATCCATAATTTTGTTCACAAGACTAAATCCATTGCTATGAATTCCACTAGACGGCAATCCAATTACAATATCACCTTTCTGAATATCTTTTACTTTTGGGAGCACATCATTATATTCAACAATTCCAACACCATAGCCAGCCAAATCATATTTCCCAAGTTTATATAGAGCGGGCATTTCAGCTGTTTCACCACCCAATAAAGCACAATTTGCGTCCCGACAGGCTTCAGATATACCTTTAATAATTTGTGCTGCAACTGGTACTTCCAATTTTCCACAAGCTATATAGTCAAGAAATGCTAAAGGTTCAGCTCCTGCGCACAATATATCATTAACGCACATAGCCACTAGATCAATTCCAATCGTATCATAAACGCCCATACTTAATGCTATTTTCAGCTTTGTTCCAACTCCGTCGGTACCCTGTACCAGCACTGGATCCTCATACTGTTTTATTTGATTAAATTTATCCTTGTACGTTACATCGTTCAATCGAAATAAACCGCTAAATCCACCGAGTCCACCAATTACCCCCGCACGATGTGTCCCTTTTGCTAACGGTTTTATACGTTGGACGAGTGCCTCACCCGCATCGATGTCAACGCCACTCGATTTGTACGAGATCATACTACGAAATTAAAAAGAAATTTTCCACTTTTATAAATATTGTTAATCATCGAGACGTTTATTGTAAAACAATCAATGGCCAGACAGCAATCGGTTATCTTATACTGTTTATTGAATTATTTTCAATATTTTTGTTACAAAAAATATGTTTTTCTCTGTACATCGAAAATATTATTGATAATGGGTGAATGAATTTGACCCTTGCCATTTGTGCTGTGCTAAATAAAATAATGACGGCAACTACAGTGAATGTAAGGGTCGTGGAATGAAAATAAAAGTAAAAAATATTAATTTACGATCTATATCCTTTGGCGGCAATATCGGTACGGTATTGTGCACCCTCAAATTTAATTTGGTGGCATGCTTCGGTTGCCAAATCAGCCGCGGTTTTTAAATCAAATGCAAGAACAACACATATTAGAACTCGTCCACCGTTTGTGGTTAATTTGTTATGCGAGTTCTTGGATATCCCACTATGAAACACGATGTGGTTGTTCAATGTGATTTTGTCGATGCCTGTATGATTAAAAATGTTAGACTATTTCTCAGTGTATATTAAAATAATTATTTACCTTCTATAACACATCCTTTTGTAGATGTTTCAGGATATCCTTTACTTGCCATTACAACACCAACCGCAGTAATCGTCGACCACGTTATCTCGATCGTTTTTAAATTATTGTTACAGCAAGCGTTCATAATTTCATATAAGTCAGATTGCAGTAAAGGAAGAATAACTTGAGTTTCTGGATCTCCGAATCGGCAATTGAATTCTAAAACTTTTGGACCACTGGGTGTTAGCATAATACCGGCATATAGGACGCCACAATATTCGATTTGTTCCTTGCGTAAACCATCGACAGCACGAATTAACACATCATGATAAACAATATCAAGTTCCTCGGTCGTTATTATTGGACATGGGCAATAAGCACCCATGCCACCCGTGTTTGGTCCTATATCATTATTTTTTAATCGTTTATGATCCTGAGATGGTAACATCATTCGAACGGTAGTTGAATCAACAAAAGCGAGAACAGAAATTTCTTCTCCGTTTAATTTTTCTTCTACGACTACAATATCCCCGGCCGAACCAAATTTTTTATTAGCCAGTATTTCATCGATTGCCAAACACGCCTCATCTATATTCTCAGCCACAATTACACCTTTGCCAGCTGCCAAACCACTTGCTTTTACAACAAGGGCATCATAATCAGCACGTTTAATAAAATTTTTCGCCCTTTTTGGATCGGTGAATGATTCATAACGTGCAGTTGGAATATTATGACGTATCATAAAAGCTTTAGCCCAATCCTTATCGGCTTCAATTTGAGCCCCGGTTTTCTTCGGCCCAAAACACAGAATTCCGTTTTTCTCTAGTTCATCTCCTAATCCATTTGCAAGAGGATCTTCTGGACCGACCACCACTAAATCAATTCTATTTTCCTTACACCATTCCGCTATGGCAGGAAAATTGTTAAGTCCTAAACCAGATACATTTTGTGCTTTCGCTATTAATTCGATGCCGATACTTCCAGGTAATGCATAGATTTGCTTTACATGATCACTTTGAGAAAGTTTCCATACAATGGCATGTTCCCGTCCTCCGCTACCAATCACCAATATTGATTTTTCTTGCTTCATGTTTAGCGCAGCAGCAAACTGTCTCTAAATTCAACAAGTAGTTTTAGAAAAAATTAGGTTATGTTGTAATAAATTTAAAATTGAATTAAATGGTTATTACATAAAAATTAATGTGTATGTAAGTTTTTCTAATATTGGTCGACTTATTTTGTAATAAAACAAATATGTAATTTAGTTCCGATTGATTCAATTAATTAATAACACTATGGCACGTGGTAGTAGATTTTTCACAAAATTCTTGCAAGGAACACTAAACTGTACAAGCACAAAACACTGAATGTGTATTGATAATTCAATAAAATTTTAATTGGATTAAATTTTTTAAAACGATTGTCCAAAAAATATCAGTATAATATAACCTTAGATTATATTAACAAATCATATTCATTATTCTATTCTCAATCCAGGAGCTCAATCATATTTTTATTATTTTCAAGTTTGTTTATAAACACAAATAATAAACATGAATGAACAGTAGGTCAGTCCAAAATTGTTCGAGAATCTAGAGGTAGTATTTGAGAAGAGATTAGGTAATGTTTGATATCCCTTTTCCGGCCCGAGATCAAAATTGTGTACGTAAAAATCGTGTGCGGAAGAGAACTATGGCTATTTCACAAATAACTATGGTTATTTACATTCACATTTGTGTGTGGTGGACTTATGTGGAATTTTATTTACCAAAATCCGGCAAAAAAATTGATGTACATCAAAAATTTTGTTTTATTTGCCAGAAAAAATCAATTTTTTTTTATGTACATCAATTTTAAAAATGTACATTTTTTCGTAAATTTTTTGATGGAGAAATACCAATACAAAATGAAACGTCAATTATTGTAGAAACGTCAATTCAATTGGTGTGTTAAATTACTAATAAATTAAAGCATGTGTTTTAAATTTAATTGAAATATATTTTAATCGTTCATTAATAAATATATGACGATTATTCGTTCGGAAATATATACATATAATTTCGTATAGTGGAGTGCACAATTGATGTCGTTTTGACGTGCCATTTCTAAACTTAAAAATCCTATTTTATATCTCCAATACATACATACATAAAACCACATCAATTTTGATTTTTTATTCTATTTGAACCATAAATTTCACATTGATTTGAAAAAGTAAATAAAATTCCACATTAATTAAAGAAAAGCAAAAAATTTTTTAAAACTAGTTTCATTTGACGCTGCCAGTCTTTTCACTTCTATTCCAATTAATACTTTGTCCCAAATAATTTGTAATTAGTTAGATAGGGATGTTGTAGATGAGAGCTTACGTTGTGAACTGAAGTTAGTTTTTGAGACTTGTATTAAACAAAATTATTTCTGTTTTGATAATATATATTTAAAGTTCGCTGATAGTCTACCCATGGGCTCTCCTTTGTCACCTTTGTTGGCTGAAATTTTCATGAGTTTCTTCGAACAGATGATCATATCAAATAACAATCCTTATTTTCGTCATATAATCTTTTGATATAGATATGTTGATGACATATTATGTCTATGGAATGGAACTGATAGACTGTTAGACTCTTTCCTTATAGTTGGTTAAATTCTCAATATCCCACCATTGATTTTACGTTGGAAAAAGAAGAAAATAAATGTATTAATTTTCTAGATATAACAATAACCAGAATTAATTCTTCTTTAGACTTCAAAATTTATCGAAAACCCACGTATACAGACGCTGTTATCCCTAGATCTTCAAACCATCCCCATAATATTAAAATGTCAGCTTTCCACTCACTCATAGATACACTAATAAACATCCCTTTGACAAATTCAAATTACAATACTGAGCTTAATATAATTTTACAAATAGCAACGAATAACGGATATGTAACTAAGACTATATTAAAGTTATTAAATAAAAAGCTAAAGCGTAAAACTCTAACCGGTATTTATCCACCGGATAGTCCAACGCGGGAAAATTGGCGTCGTTTGGAGTATATAACAAGTAGCAACATCGTGTCCCATTAGATCAATATTAGTTTTGCTTTTTATAATAATAACACAATAAAGAAAATGATTTTTAACAATAAACCTAGAGTTGATCGCCTTAGTTAGTTAGAGCTAAAGAACATTTATCTGGTTGCAATCACTAAACTTTCCATAACCATTTAATGTCAGAAAATCATACAGCTATAGCTTGAACAATTTAGTCATATTACATATACAACCCAAAGGCAGACGTTTAGATACATTAGAATCTTACGAAATTCGAAAATCAATATTTCTTAACCAAAATATCCTTAACGAACAGAGAGAAATCCGTTGCAAAATCGGCTAAACAACCTGAGAATTCACATCTCTGAAACCTAGTGGCACAGGTACTTTAGGACTGAGTTTTTCTGAATCCTAAACATACTTAGTGTACCGGTTTTCCCAAGTTTTCCTATATTTCTAAATGGTGTCAATTCCTTCGGGAAATTGTTTCCAACGGAAAATTGATTTGCTGAGTACCGTTATCTACTTCGAACTCATACATTCAATTCCCTAGCACATACAATATAGTATACAGCACGAAATAATTTTTCGAAAAATGTACTATTTGCTCAGTACTTATGTGGAAAGACACAAACGGAATATTCAGCCGCCAGCGCACTGACATTTTCACTGGGAGCTGAAATATTCGTTTATAAATTACTAATAAACCCTCGTACATAGCTAATTCTCCATTATTAATAACGGAAGATTAATAAACACGACAGAAAACAAAAATAATATTCATTATTTAGGATCGATCAATAACGATAGAATAATAAATTTTACCGAGTGAATCTTAAATTAAATATATGCGCAATCAGTAAGACCTTAGTTTTCTCAATAATACTCGTAATAAATTTAGGGATATTCGAGAACTCGGATTAGTCTGATTATAGGATAAATAGTTTGATTAAACATTATTCGAGGTGTACCAAAGTAATATGTAATCAAAAATAATATTGCCCATTCAACTATTTAGCTACTTCATAAAATCTATTCATAAAACAGTTTTTAAATAACTTAATCCTTTTAACTGTTAAATTTTGTTTCGAAAAAATTTTTCTCCCTGCTAATTATGAATATTCTAAAATGTATGTTTTTTAAATGCTCTTATTTGCCCTTCTTCTGGAAAAAGAAATTACAGTTAATACACTCAATGCCTTCTAAACTACTGGCCGTTTACACCAACTGATGACGACACACTAAGTCGATGGTTCAACTAGATGGCAGATAAATTTTAAAAAGGAAAACACATCACAAAATATACACTGCATCCCCAATGAAATTCCTTTAACTTTTTCCTCACAGAAAAGTATGAAAAAAATTTTGAGAAAAAAAATTTTTTTTTTGTTAGGTTGGTGATTTCCTTATGAAAAATGTTATCAAACTTTTAACTTTTTCCTTATGAGACATACAATGAAGTAAACCGCATTTGCAAAATTGGTTGTTGTTGTTGTTTTTCTGCTTGTCACAAATTAAAAAATATTGAATGCATATTTGTATTTTAACAATTAGTGCTGTATTTTGTTTCCTGTGAAAAAGTAATAAATAATATATAATATAAAATATAAAATAACAGGTAAACAAAAAATAATTTTGTAAAATGAAGTTGGCTTTACTTTGACTTTTCCCTATTCATTGGGTATGCTCTTCATAAGGAAAAAGTTAAAGGAAAAAGTTAAAGGAAAAAGTTTTTTGCATTGGGGATGCGCTGATATTTAGTTGCAATTATTACATCGAAGTAGAAGGTTATTCATTTTTTATTTCCGTTTTCCAGTTTTTTCTAGTTTTTGGCACCACCTCGTTCTCATAAAACCAAAATAAATTTCGTCATACAAAATTACAAAACATTAAAAATATTATTTCTCTCCACTCCAGTTGTTTTGTAATTTTGTTAATTTGTTTTGTTTAGTTTCAAACAAACTGTTGAAGCCGAAGGATATTCGTTTTTTAATTTTTCTAGTAATGCATGTACATTTTTATTTTAGATTTTGGCATTTTTTTGTCATTTTTATCCAACCTAAGTCGATTTGTAATATCATCTAATTCAAAATTGTTGTAATTGGTACGTAGATTCAATAAAAATAGGAAAAGAAGTACGGATATCATGTAAAATACAGAAAAAATGCATCGTACCGTACGGCTTCGACTAATTATGTGACACTAAATGAAAATGACAATAAAATACAAAAATGAAATGACAAAATAGAAACAAAATGATCACTGACATAATATTCTCTGCTCTCACGGTTTTATTTATATTTTTGTAGTGGAATACACTAGAACTTTGTATTACGTTATCTAAATAGGCGCATTTCTTTAAATTCTCATTAACTTCTTGAATGTGGATCGAAAAAATTCAATTTATGAATTAAGAAAATCAATTACACTAAAATTGTTCATAATTTATTAATTTATTGTATAATAATTCAGATTCTTATTTGTTAAGTTTGTGAAATTTATTGCCGTCGTAATCAGGAGGCAAAGTGTATTATTTTTACTTAATTATGCTGACATCTGGTTGTCGACTTACGTTGTCGTCATCAGCAAAAAATGAATGTTGTCACGGCCAGTACTATAGAAGCAATACCTCCTAAACTACAGGCCGCATACACCAAATGATGACGACACGCTATGTCTACGTTGTTGTTGCTTTCTCTAGTTGTTTTGTTAGTGTAAATATCTTAATATTATTATTGCGCAGTCTCGGTTTAGACATAAATTGACGTCATGTGCAAAAAATGAGAGTAGTAAGAGGCCTGTAGTTTAGGAGGCATTGATAGAAGGCACTGATACACTACACCTACATATGAAAAACATAAATATACATGTGCATTATTTCTTGTACTCCTTCATTCAATCACGATCAAGTAAAACAAAAGATAACAAATAATCTCTTATTTTTATTTGCATGTATGTGTTTGTATTTATTGTAAATTTTGTGTAATGTCAATCAACCATGCCACACGAGCATTTTTTGTATTTTGGCATTTTTTTTCTACCAATGTTTTGTTCTGCTCTCTCTTAAATAAAATTTTAACTAAAATGAGTCAAAAATGCCCTTGAAATATTTTTTATTTCATTTATGTTTGAGTTGTGTGGTAGAACAGAAAATTTGATTAATGTGGAATTTTATTTACTTTTTCAAATCAATGTGAAATTTCTGGTTCAAATAAAACAAAAAATAAATTGATTTGCTTTTGTGTTAGTAGTGGTAATCGTTTGACGTTTAGAAATGTCATTACTCATGACATTTGTGTTTTGTGTTTTAAAGCGTTTGGTTGTGATTTTTTATTGATAAAAGTGTTATTATGGATAAAATTAAAATTCTCGAAGAATTGTTGGCGTCGTCTTCCTCGTCATCTGATGATGATTTATTGTTATATTTTTCTTCATCGGATGATGATGATTTTATAAAGTTGCAGTCCATATTATTTGAACGAGTGCAGAAAAGTCGCGTAAAAAATTTTGTGAAAGATGTAGTGGCGAAATATTCAGACGAAGAAGTGAGTTGTAGTTGTGGACAAATTTGTATTATTTTTAACTAAATTGATGTAAACCTTCTTTTTCGTGTTTACAGTTTCGTCGTAATTTTCGGGTTTCGCGAGTTACCGCTAACAAGCTTATCGAGAAATATGCAAATTCGGGATTCTTCAAACATTATAAAGCCGTTTTCGTCCAATAAAACATAATAGTTAGATATATTATCAATAAAATTCATTTTCCACAATAAATTTCCTTTAGTTTATAATATTTTATATTTTTTTTTTATTATTTTGAAAGTCGCGTAAATTTTTTTCAATTTTTATATGTTGAACCGCTTAAAACACAAGAAGAATGACACATCCGACGCGTTCATAAAATTTGACATTTCTCTTTTTATTAGTATTGGTGACATCAAAAAAAAATTTACGAAAAAATGTACATTTTTTAAAATTGATGTACATCAAAAAAAAATTGACTTTTTTCGGTAAATAAAACAAAATTTTTGATGTACATCAATTTTTTTTGCCGGATTTTGGTAAATAAAATTCCACATAAGTCGCAATTAAAACTTGTATCATAGGTAAACGGGGAAAGAAACGAAGAAAAATGCGGCATTTTTTTTACGTGTGGCATGAGCCAATGCCTCCTAAACTACAGGCACAGAGAAACGTAATATAAACAGAGGTAAAGCTGCATACAAAATTTTGAAACATCTTTTTTAGATTGTAACCCCAAAATACAAACTCATTTTACGCCATAAATAATCAACTTAGAATGTCCTACTCTTCGAATATACATTAAGTGTTTCTTTGACTTTCATATAGTTTTCGTTTCATTTTTTTTCGTTTAGATTGTAACGGTAATTTTAAATTTAGTCAACATAAAACCGGATCGTGACCCCATATTTTACTATGAAAATATGCGTAAAAATTTTGTATGCAGCTTTACTTCTGTTTATATTTATTTTTTTCTGTGCTACAGGCCTCTTACTACTCGCATTTTTTGCACATGACGTCAATTTATGTCTAAACTGAGACTGCGCAATAATAATATTAAGATATTTACACTAACAAAACAATTAGAGAAAGCAACAACAACGTAGACATAGCGTGTCGTCATCATTTGGTGTATGCGGCCTGTAGTTTAGGAGGCATTGGTAATGTAGTTCCTTGCACTTAATACTTAATAAAGACATTTTTATTAATCACTTGTTTTTTGTTTCGCAGTTATTTTGAATAATTTTCAAAAAGTTTAAAAAATCACTCGATCGATTTCGACTTGTTAGGTCATCATCAGGAGTATCTACTGATTTGTGTTAGTAAAAAATTTTGTTATATAGTAGAAAAAAGCAAAATATAAATAAAAGAAGGAGGGCAAAAAATAAAAAATAAGCAATAAAAGCAAAATATAAATAAAAGAAGGAGGGCAAAAAAAAATAAAAAATAAGCAATAAAAATTAATCTACGGATCGCGCAGGTGTGCGATGAGTCATAGGCTGAGTAACAAAATTCAAGGTATATTATTGCGTACGTGAGTATAGAAAAGGGCGGGATCTGTAATTGGTGAGAACCGGATTTCTCTCTGTTCGTTAAGGATATTTTGGTTAAGAAATATTGATTTTCTAATTTCGTAAGATTCTAAGGTATCTAAACGTCTGCCTTTGGGTTGTATATGTAATATATCTAAATTGTTCAAGCTAGCTGTATGATTTTCCGACGTTAAATGATTATGGAAAGTTGATTGGTTGCAACCAGATAAATGTTCCTTAGCTCTAACTCCAAAATTGCGCCCAGTCTGACCAATATAGGAGAAACTACAATCATTGCAATTGATCCTATAGACACCAGATTTGGAAAGGCGATCAACTCTAGGTTTATTGTTAAAAATCATTTTCTTTATTGTGTTATTATTATAAAAAGCAAAACTAATATTGGTATAATTGGACACGATGTTGCTAATCCGTTGGCTCGTTTTTCCTATATACTCTAAGCGACGCCAATTTTCCCGCGGTGGACTATCCGGTGGATAAATACCCGTTAGAGTTTTACGCTTTAGCTTTTTATTCAATAACTTTAATATAGTCCTAGTTGCATATCCGTTATTCGTTGCTATTTGAAGAATTATGTTAAGCTCAGTGTTATAATTTGAATTTGACAGAGGGATGTTTATTAGTCTATCTATGAGTGAGTGGAAAGCTGACATTTTAATATTATGGGGATGGTTTGAAGAACTAGGGATAACAGCGTCTGTATACGTGGGTTTCCGATAAATTTTGAAGTCTAAAGTAGAATTAATCCTGGTTATTGTTATATCTAGAAAATTAATACATTTATTTTCTTCTTTTTCTAACGTAAAATCAATGGTGGGATATTGAGAATTTAACCAAGTTAGGAAAGAGTCTAACAGTCTATCAGTTCCATTCCATAGACATAATATGTCATCAACATATCTATACCAAAAGATTATATGACGAAAATAAGGATTGTTGTTTGATATGATCATTTGTTCGAAGAAATTCATGAAAATTTCAGCCAACAAAGGTGACAGAGGGGAGCCCATGGGTAGACCATCAGCGAATTTGAAATATGTATTATCAAAACAGAAATAATTTTGTTTAATACAAGTCTCAAAAACTAACTTCAGTTCACGACGTAAGCTCTCATCTACAACATCCCTATCTAAGTAATTACAAACTATTTGGGACAAAGTATTAATCGGAATAGAAGTGAAAAGACTGGCAACGTCAAATGAAACTAGTTTTGAATGTAAAGGAATGTCGACGTCTTGAATTTTGTTAATCAATTCTACCGAGTTCTTAACCTAGTAAGCTGAAAAGAAATTAGTATGACAATTGAAAAAATTTATGAAACCCTTACATAGCTTGTAGGGGGGAGCATTGCAATACGCTACTATTGGTCTAATCGGAATGCCTTCCTTATGGATTTTTGGTAAACCATAAAGGATCGGGGCAGACGGATTCATGACAGAGTACTTCCAACCAGTTCCATCAAATAACTTCTGGCATTGGTTGATACACTTACTAACCGCAGTCTTAAAAGACTTAGTTGGATCTCTGCCAAGCTCTATTGCTTTGCTTTCTGTAATAAAATCAGAGATTTTATTGCAGTAATCGACTTTTGTGAGCACGGTAATTGTATTGCCTTTATCCGCTTTACACGCTATCAGGTCATGGTCACGTAGTTTTTTCTTTATCGCACCAATCACTTTGAGGTTAGTATTAGAAGCAGCAGAAGAAGAAAAGTTTGTCGGAGAAGAAGAGTTATCAATACCTTTCTTTATTTGTAACGCACACACTGATTTTATTTGGGTTATCTCGCCAGATAAGGCTGTTTCGGCATCTACAGCAAGATTCTCGAATGATCGAAGGTCGATTTTATTTGGCGTAGGGGCAAAATTCACTCCGTTGCTAAGCATTTGCACCTCTGTATCACGGAAAACGACTGAGGACAAGTTCTTAAAACGTGGATGAAATTGGAAATCAGACGAACCACTATTACCTCTACGGTTAAATGGATAAGCCTTATCTCGCAACACATCCAGTTTAGCTTTTTGTTTCACATATTGAATATGTGAAATTTCAGCTACCTCTGGACAAAATGGTGGCTGGACAAAAAAGTTCGTGCAGAGGTAGCTGAAATTTCACATATTCAATATGTGAAACAAAAAGCTAAACTGGATGTGTTGCGAGATAAGGCTTATCCATTTAACCGTAGAGGTAATAGTGGTTCGTCTGATTTCCAATTTCATCCACGTTTTAAGAACTTGTCCTCAGTCGTTTTCCGTGATACAGAGGTGCAAATGCTTAGCAACGGAGTGAATTTTGCCCCTACGCCAAATAAAATCGACCTTCGATCATTCGAGAATCTTGCTGTAGATGCCGAAACAGCCTTATCTGGCGAGATAACCCAAATAAAATCAGTGTGTGCGTTACAAATAAAGAAAGGTATTGATAACTCTTCTTCTCCGACAAACTTTTCTTCTTCTGCTGCTTCTAATACTAAAATCAAAGTGATTGGTGCGATAAAGAAAAAACTACGTGACCATGACCTGATAGCGTGTAAAGCGGATAAAGGCAATACAATTACCGTGCTCACAAAAGTCGATTACTGCAATAAAATCTCTGATTTTATTACAGAAAGCAAAGCAATAGAGCTTGGCAGAGATCCAACTAAGTCTTTTAAGACTGCGGTTAGTAAGTGTATCAACCAATGCCAGAAGTTATTTGATGGAACTGGTTGGAAGTACTCTGTCATGAATCCGTCTGCCCCGATCCTTTATGGTTTACCAAAAATCCATAAGGAAGGCATTCCGATTAGACCAATAGTAGCGTATTGCAATGCTCCCGCCTACAAGCTATGTAAGGGTTTCATAAATTTTTTCAATTGTCATACTAATTTCTTTTCAGCTTACTCGGTTAAGAACTCGGTAGAATTGATTAACAAAATTCAAGACGTCGACATTCCTTTACATTCAAAACTAGTTTCATTTGACGTTGCCAGTCTTTTCACTTCTATTCCGATTAATACTTTGTCCCAAATAGTTTGTAATTACTTAGATAGGGATGTTGTAGATGAGAGCTTACGTCGTGAACTGAAGTTAGTTTTTGAGACTTGTATTAAACAAAATTATTTCTGTTTTGATAATACATATTTCAAATTCGCTGATGGTCTACCCATGGGCTCCCCTCTGTCACCTTTGTTGGCTGAAATTTTCATGAATTTCTTCGAACAAATGATCATATCAAACAACAATCCTTATTTTCGTCATATAATCTTTTGGTATAGATATGTTGATGACATATTATGTCTATGGAATGGAACTGATAGACTGTTAGACTCTTTCCTAACTTGGTTAAATTCTCAATATCCCACCATTGATTTTACGTTAGAAAAAGAAGAAAATAAATGTATTAATTTTCTAGATATAACAATAACCAGGATTAATTCTACTTTAGACTTCAAAATTTATCGGAAACCCACGTATACAGACGCTGTTATCCCTAGTTCTTCAAACCATCCCCATAATATTAAAATGTCAGCTTTCCACTCACTCATAGATAGACTAATAAACATCCCTCTGTCAAATTCAAATTATAACACTGAGCTTAACATAATTCTTCAAATAGCAACGAATAACGGATATGCAACTAGGACTATATTAAAGTTATTGAATAAAAAGCTAAAGCGTAAAACTCTAACGGGTATTTATCCACCGGATAGTCCACCGCGGGAAAATTGGCGTCGCTTAGAGTATATAGGAAAAACGAGCCAACGGATTAGCAACATCGTGTCCAATTATACCAATATTAGTTTTGCTTTTTATAATAATAACACAATAAAGAAAATGATTTTTAACAATAAACCTAGAGTTGATCGCCTTTCCAAATCTGGTGTCTATAGGATCAATTGCAATGATTGTAGTTTCTCCTATATTGGTCAGACTGGGCGCAATTTTGGAGTTAGAGCTAAGGAACATTTATCTGGTTGCAACCAATCAACTTTCCATAATCATTTAACGTCGGAAAATCATACAGCTAGCTTGAACAATTTAGATATATTACATATACAACCCAAAGGCAGACGTTTAGATACCTTAGAATCTTACGAAATTAGAAAATCAATATTTCTTAACCAAAATATCCTTAACGAACAGAGAGAAATCCGGTTCTCACCAATTACAGATCCCGCCCTTTTCTATACTCACGTACGCAATAATATACCTTGAATTTTGTTACTCAGCCTATGACTCATCGCACACCTGCGCGATCCGTAGATTAATTTTTATTGCTTATTTTTTATTTTTTTTTGCCCTCCTTCTTTTATTTATATTTTGCTTTTATTGCTTATTTTTTATTTTTTGCCCTCCTTCTTTTATTTATATTTTGCTTTTTTCTACTATATAACAAAATTTTTTACTAACACAAATCAGTAGATACTCCTGATGATGACCTAACAAGTCGAAATCGATCGAGTGATTTTTTAAACTTTTTGAAAATTATTCAAAATAACTGCGAAACAAAAAACAAGTGATTAATAAAAATGTCTTTATTAAGTATTAGTGTGTTTCGCCAAGTGCCTACGGCCAATAGCGTAAAAAGTAGTAGTTCCTTGCTGTTTATTTTATATTCCACAAAACATTAAAATCGAAATGTACGCATGTCGATCATTTTGAATGTATGTGTATATGATCCTGATTTGCTATTTGTTTGTACATGCATCTGTACAGTATTTAAGTGTTTTAAATGTATGGCATTTTGTATTCTGTTCTTTATATTGATGTGGATACGTCAACGTTGCAACACGTTAACAATTATACAACTACAATAGTTTTAAAAAAATTATTCGAATTTTGTTTTAATTTTCTACACACACATATGGATGCCTAAATAGAAATATACAATGTTTCGATTTTTTGTGGTTGTGTTGTTTTGATTTTAGAAAAATGAGAAAAAAGGAAAGATCTATATTGAAGTATATATGTTCGTCCTATTTCAGTTCGATAGCCGCAAAATTAACTCAAATATTTCCATTTTAAATTTTATATGACAATTTATTGTACTGGAATAAATTACTCTTATGTACTTTCTATATGACAAAATCATAAAATTAGAAAGCCGGAAAAACAATTGCGATCCCGTCAGTTCCGGCTTAGAGAATTTTCACTGATGCACGTTCACGAGATTTACATTGTTACATTATCGTAACAACTGTCATTGTAGAAATGACGTAGTAGTTAACTATGAGATTGTCCCAAGTGTCAAAACATTGTTAAAACATAACCACTGAATTAAGATAAAGAAATTTATTGTTAAAACTGGAATTGCTGTAAAATTTGTTAGATTTGCGTAGACAAAATAAATGATGAATTTTCTGACACTGCAATGTTTTATTGTGGTACGAAGGAGTTTATTGTGAACCAACTGCCTCATCATCTGACAAACCATATGCACAGGAAAATGTTCTTGCATTAGCCATACTCCCGCCCGATGCAGACGACAAGACTGAGGCATGTCATTCGTTTGCCCAAGATGTTCGAAATAGGACATTAAATTTAAATGTTGAGTTTGAGCTGTTTTTGGCCTACGCTACGCTATCCGATCCTGCCACTAATGTCGATGTCGGGAAAGCACTTATTACAGATGGTATAATCCGTGCTAACAGACGACGTGACCGCAAACTCGCCAAACCGGTAAGACCTAGCGGCCTTTATAAAATACAAGACTAGAATACAATTTTTATTTATAGATTGAAGAATATCAAGCAGTTGAGGCAGCTGCTAAAAAATCTCGTGTCGCAATTTTAACATCACAGATGCGGCATTCGTTCACGATACTATTAGACCTCTTAAGATTCCTAACGATCTATTATGAACATTTTATGATTTTGTAAAGTTCGATTTGCCTAGAGGACAATTTTTTTTCCATAAAGTACGAATCGTAACTAAAAAATATACGAATACATAGTACGAACTAAACATAGTATTATGGAGCATCCAAATAATCAGTGTATCCATAACCCTTTTGTGTTTTACTAACACAGTTGTGCGGGTAGGGCAAAAGTACCATGTCAAAAATTTAGTTTTTTATGTTTTTTGAACCAACCTACACATTTGTGAATTCCTTTTTAACTTATTTTCGTCCGAAAAAAACACTATATCTATACATACAATTGTGTTGGTTTTACTACAAATCAAGCGAAATTTTTTATCAACAACGCCATTACATACTATGGTTTTTTACTCACACATTTGTGTGGGTTGGACTAAAATTGAGCCAATTTTTTTATTTTCTTGGTTGAAAAAGGGATAAAACACAAATTTATTTAAAATAATTTTTTGAATTTTGTTCTTTCAATTATTTTTCTAACCTACACAATCATCATGTTGCTTGTGATACCTACACCATTAAAAATGACATTTGTAGAGGCAGCCTCGAGTTGGGTTGAGAATGACGTTTGTAACAATGTAGAGTTCATGAACAAAAAAGGCACGTGTTCATTGTTACAATACAGTTTCATGAACGTTTTTGAGCTGTCATTGTTAACAATATTGTAACAATGTAAATCTTGTGAACGTACTCCGGGTGTGCATATCCAGCTAGTTTAGCTAAACTATGGTCTACACTATGCAAATTTACTGATATTTTCTATCTGGATATCAATGTATGTGTGAGTATTTTATATAAATTTTGACACTTGCTGTGTTTTTTTATTAGCGCCCGATAGCTGTATCCGGAGCAGCCAATTTTTTATGTCAAAACTTATATTTAGCGCGCTATTATTGCATATAATTTATTTATTTATCTCTAAACTAAGATTTTTCATTCAACTTTTTAGTTAAAAATCGATATACAAATATTTTGCTCTACTTATTTATCGGGAGCCGCTATCGGGAGCGCTATTCATTTCAATGGGAAATTTGAAAAGGCTTTTATTTTGTAAACCCCTGAAATCATTAGAAACTAAATCTTACAATAAAAACTTAAAACGTAGCAAAATGAATTCTTGTTTATAACGTCATGTCAAAATAAATGTCAATTAATATATTTCAGGTGATAAATGTTTGTTTTATTGATGAATTTAGTTTTAATTTTTATAGTACAGTGACACCAGTGAATAATAGCTGCAGTTTCAGTAGAAAATTGCCATTTGGCTCCGGATAGTGCTCCAATATTAAAACACGGCTACTATCAGCAAATTATCAGGCAACTATATATTTCACCAATACCAATACAATAACAGGCCATTTCTTGTTATAATCTTGTTGGTATATGTAAATCCAAAAAAAAATGAGAATTCCATACAAAACGAAAAAAAATTACATGGCTACAAAAAGACAATTTCATTATTTGTAATAAATAATTTGTATCGTTCAATTAAATTGAATAATACATTGCAAGAAATAAATAATGATATTTTGTTATTGAATTATTTAAAACAAAACTTGTTTTGAGAAAACTTTTCATTCAGTAATATTTCAATTAAACTAGCAACTTATTTTTACACTGTAAAAACAAATAAAATAAAAACAAAAATACACGAGATTTTTACTGCCGCTCTTGCATGCTTTTTTACTTTTTTAGTAAACCAAAATATGTTGAACGGGATGGGTGTACGTCTTTGCGTATGACAACAAAATATTTTGTTTTTATTTTTATTCAAATAAAACTTGATTTTTAAGTAATGTGGTGTAATAAACCAAAATACATTTTAATCAATCAATACTAATGATAAGCCCAAATGCGTGATTTAGTTGGTTGTACCAAATATAGTTGTACATAATAACTAAAAAAAAAATCCAATTTGATCGACAATTGGATTTTTTTTTGTGGGCTTGTGTAAAATTTACAGTAAAGAATTAAAATTACGATACCGATATTGAAACTTGAGAAGGTAAAATATCACACATAATAATTTTGTGTATTATGTGTACTGTGGTAAAATCTTTCTATGTTTTACACTACATAGCAGGTTACAAAAATAATATACAAAACACAAACGAATATAAATAAAATTTTATACCCTTTAATCTAAATTCATTACACAAATAAAATGTGTGAAACTAATTTCATTATTTTCTTCGGTACTGTATGTCGTGAAACAAAACCAAAACAAATAATACAAGAGAGCCAAGAGAAATTAAAAATCTTATACGCGCACGTGTTATTGAAAAATTGTGTTGTTACTTTTATCAGTAAGTTGCTAAATGAAAAGTTACTCAATAGGGAAATATTTTTATTGGAAATGTTTCTCAAAATATCAATATGTATCGTGATCCTTCAGATAAATTATGTTTGTAGATAATAAAGCAGATTTATTGGGACAAAAGAAGAATTTTTTTTGTCCCATGTAATTTTTTACTTACTCGTATGGCACCCGCGTTTTTGTTTGGATTTACCTATACAAGCTCATGGAATTTTTTTATATAGAAAAATGGCCTATTATGTAGTGGTATTGATTTCAAGATAAATTATCATGAAATTATTACGAAATGTCATCCTTTTGAGGTTATGTTTCATCATTATAAATTTAATTTAAAGGGTGAAGACATCAGTCTGTGTTAAATTCGAGTGTTGATTCGTGAAAAAATAATGGACAGATGTACACAACTATTGAAAAAGTTAAATATATTAAAGAAAATTAGCACGAATTACGAAAATCATGGATTTCGATATATTAACACAGAATACAAAGTTAAATAAATATTATATATCAAAAATATATGTCTTCACTCTGAAAATTAAATTTATAATGATGGAACAAAACCTCAAAAAGATGACATTTCGTAATAATTTCATGATAATTTATCGTGAAATATATAGCTTCCTGATAATTTGCTGATAGAGTCAAAATTTATGGGGGGCAAAGTCCTAAATTCATACCTCCTCGCCGGTACTCCCTGGGTAACGCTAAATGAATCAGGCGGTATAGTAGAGACGAACAGGGGAAATCCTGTTTATAGTCATGGACACTACATGTCAAGGCGGGCCATTGGCGCCTCATAACCAATACCAAACCAGCGTCTGTTCTCCAGGTTAGGAGCGGCTGAAGCGGGCGTTTGTCTTGTATCAAGCGGCCCGCTATATCAATGTGTTTGAAGGTAGGACTGGATGTCTCAATATTCTCATCAGTACGTGACCCACACACGTAGCAAGCGGGTTGAGCGGCAGGCCAACAACCTTCCCTCATAAAAACCAACTCAGTTATGAACCCTAATCAAAGGCCTCGGATTACCATATCGGATTCATCACAAACTCGACCTCGGAAATTGTACACGGACAACGCTTTAAAAATGGGAACATGGAATGTGCTTAGTCTCTTAAGACCTGGAGATCTCCAGAACCTTTTGAACCAAGCAAAGAATTACACATAGACGTACTTGCACTACAAGAGCTTAGATGGTCTGGGAGTGGGATCCATGACACCACTAATGGTTACACTTTTTATTACAGCGGCCATCAGAACGGAGGAGAATTTGGAGTTGGCTTCCTCATCCATCGACGCGTGAAGCACCATATCGTCGATTTCCGCCCTATCAACATGCGGATATGCACGGTCAGACTTCGCACTAAGAAATTTAACACCACGATCGTTAATGTGCATACACCCACCGAAGATAAATCAGATGACATCAAAGATCTCTTCTTTGTCGAGCTGGAGGAAGTCATCAACAACATACCACACCACGACATTAAAATCATCGTGAGCGACTTTAATGCAAAAATCGGTAGGAGTGCAGAAAATACATGGCACATCGGTCCTAACAACCTGCACCTAACTAGTAATAAAAACGGCCAACGCGTCACCGACCTGGCAATAACGTACAACTTAGTTGTATCAAGTACGTGTTTCCCACATAAGAGAACTCACAAAGTAACGTGGAGACCGAATGATGGAAGAACGGAAAACCAAATCGATCACGTCATGATGTCTAAAAGACACTCAACCAGTATATCTGACGTTAGATCCTACAGAGGTGCAGACATGGACAGATGTGATCGCCATATTTAAGTATAAGTGCAAACTGTCATCTACGTTTAACAGACAAGCACAAAAGACCGTTCGATGGAATATCGATGCTCTAAAAGACCAAGCGTCACTGCAGAGTTACCAATCAGCTGTCACTAATTATTTAGACTGGCCCCATAACAACGAAGAAGCTCCTCCTAACATCCAGCAGCAGTGGCACGCTATACAGTCAGCCATAACAACCGCGGCGCAAAATACCATCGGAAGAAGACCTCCGAGGACCCGCAACGATTGGTTCGATGATCAATGCCGAAGGGTCGTCGAAAATAAACGAACGCTTCGTGAAAAATGGTTGGCTCGCAACACCAGAAGCACTCTAGCAGAATATCTCCGCGCTAGGAAAGCCACGACTAAATTCCTTCGACAAAAGAAGCGCGAACATTTGAGATTATGCATCGAAAACATCAGCTTCCAAGCGGAACTAGGAAATACAAGGGACTGTTTTGCTAACGCTAGGAATCTCACTAAAGATTTGCACCCAAGAAGTACAGCCATCAAAGACGGGAATGGAGAGCTGAGAACAAACGTGGCTGATGTTCTCTCAGTATGGCAAACCTACTTTCAAAATCTGCTAAATCGGAATGACGAAGTGACCCCCATTGGAGCAATAGCTCCGCCAGGTGAAGAGGTCTTAGTCGAATATCCCATAGTAGAGGAAGTAGACGCAGCTATTAGTCAATTGAAAAACGGCAAGGCACCCGGTCTTGATGGAATCCCCGCAGAATTAATTAAAATCGGAGGCACTACTCTTGCAACAAGTTTATACGATCTCGTCGTTTGTATTTGGGACCAAGAAGAGTTGCCGGAGAATTGGAAGACCGCACTTATATGTCCGTTGCATAAAAAAGACGACCGTCTTAAATGTGAAAACTTTCGTGGCATAGCTCTACTGAACACTGCTTACAAAGTGTTGGCTAATGTTGTACTTGGCAGACGCATCCTTTTCGCCGAAAACATCATTGGCGACTATCAGTGTGGTTTTCGTCCCAACCGACCGACCATCGGTGTTTCACCATGAGGATGATCTTGGAAAAATGTTGGGAGTACAACATAACCATACATCAACTATATATAGACTTCAGACAGGCGTATGACAGTATAAACCGCGACAACCTATGGGCCGCGCTCATATGCCTGGGAATCCCAGAGAAACTCGTTTCTCTGTGTAAATTAACAACATCCGGGTCTATACGTAGAATCGTAATTGAAGGATCTGTGTCAGACTCCTTTGAAATAACATCTGGTGTTCGAAAGTGAGATGCACTCGCACCTTCGTTGTTCAATTTGGCGCTTGAGTACGTAGTGCAGATATGCAGATGTAGTGCAGATATGCAGATGATATCGTGCTTCTTGGCCGAATACCTAGCAATATCAAAGACAGTTTCATACCGCTCGATCGCTGCGCAAGAAGACTTGGTTTGGAGGTGAACAGCAGTAAAACCAAATATTTAGCAACACCTAGGAACATCTCTATGGCAAATCTCAGAATTGGCGACCACAATTTTGATGGCGTCGAAAACTTTAAATACCTCGGGTCAGTTATAACATCGTCGAATGATATGCAGGTAGAAATAAAAGCCCAAATCGCTACCGGACAACGAGTTTTCTACGCCAAATCAAGATTATTGCGATCGAAACATCTATCGCAGTCGTGCAAGCTCGCACTTAAAAAGCACTTATAAGACCTGTGCTGGCTTTCGAAAGGAAGGTTATCCGTCCAATCTTTGGTCCAATTAAAGTTGCGAACAACGAATATCGGATTCGTATGAATCACGAAATAAAGCAACTCCTCGGAGGCAGTGATATCATCGGATTCATCAAATCCAATCGAGTGAGATGGCTCGGCCACGTTACAAGGTCTCCACAACAACGGATGATAAATAAAGTGTTTCACCAACAACCAGCTGGAGTGCGTCGTAGAGGAAGAACCCGACTACGCTGGCGTGACGACATCGAACAAGATCTACGAATATTAGGATATCGAAACTGGAGCACGAGAGCGGTGGATCGAGATGGATGGAGGGCCTTAGTGCAGGCGGCGAAATCCCTTCATGGGATGTGAAAGCCAGAGAGAGAGAGAGAGAGGGGGATTTTTCCGCCTAGGAGGAATTTTGACAGATTAAAATCAATTTCAATAAATAGATTGCTGCATTACATATGTATGTACAGTGCTGGGAAAAAAAATTGGGCAATCATATTTTATTGCAAAATGGAGTCTTTTTTTGCTAAAACTACAAAACTTTTGCAAGCAATTGGCTTATTGTTTCATTTTAAATATATGTATGACGTAATTTTTTGAGAAAAAAAAATTACCGGCAATTGAAAAATGCCAAAACATTCAAAATACGTTGATTGGAATTAAACTAATGGAATAAATTAAACACTTATTTTTTAATATTTTTTTTGTTTTTTATTGATTTATAGAAGTTCTATCTTTAATATTAATATTTTGGTGGACCGATATATTTGCTTTTATTACAGCGATACACCTCCGATTCATCGAATTTGATAAATTTTTCATAGTCGTAGGAGATATGGATTCCCAAATCATCAACAACAAACTTTTTAAAGCTTGAATCGATTCTGAGTGCTTTCTTGCTACTTCTAGCTTCATTATAGACCAAATATTTTTAATGGGATTTAAGTCAGAACTATAATAAGGCCAGCTCAACACATCGACACTTTTATCTTCGAACTACTTTTTTACCTTTAAATGAAGAGATAAGAAAAAAAACAAGTTTTTACCAAATTATTTATGTTTATCTGAAAGCCAAGTTTTCTATCTACAATTCAAAATTAATAACTCACAACTTTGGGGGTATGGCACGAAACGTTGTCCTGTTGAAAAATAAATTTGCAAGTCTCGCCAAAAATCTTTTACACAGAAGGCTCAAATTCGTTGTGTAGGACCTGCAGATAATCAGCTGCTGTAATGTGGATCTTAGGAAACACAATCGACCGGTTTAATTTCAGAAAAGCATTCTCAGGCCATAATTCCTTCATTTTACGGTGGAAGTCTTAAAAGACATTCGTTGCTAAGCCCCTCGCCCGGTTTTCTTCTTTCGAGAATTCTTCCATCTCCAACATGCGAATCAAAATTCATCATTGGAGAAAATCACATCATTCGATATCTCTAGATTCCAAGAAACATGCTCCTGGGCCCATAGCAAATGTTTTTTATTCACTAGAAATGTGAACTCAGGCTTCTGGACTGGTTTAAGTGCTATCAAACAGCTTTAACAAGTCTTTTTCTCACTAAGCTGGCTGAAATTTCTTTACCCATTGCTCGTTCAACATCCCATCTTATGTCCGATGTAGTTTTAAAACGGTTCCGACGACATTGTAATATATGGAAACGAACTTCCACTGGCGTTGTCTTTCTGGGCCTTCCAGAGCCTTTTTTTCTTTGTGTACTGGCCATCTCTCGCATTTTTTTAATATTCCACGCGACAGTACTTTTAGGAATGTTCAGTCTTTCTGCTAATTCACATGAGGTTAAATTTTCTCGCGCCAAAATCAACATATTGCTTTTACACTGCTCACTAATTTTTCCCATTTTTTTAACTAAAATTGCACTTTATTCTTTATTTGACTAGGATCACTTACAGACTAACTTAATCTTACAAAATATGCACTATTTATACTCAAAAAAAAAATTATAGGCAATAAAACATCTGCACCCTCATGACGACCAAGAACGGTAGGCGTAAAATAAAATAAATGCTTGACCAATTGTTTTAAAAATCAGTTGCGGGGTTGTACTGGTGTAATAAAAATAAAAGGCAGTTCAAAAAAATATTAATATTAAAGATAGAACTTCTGTAAATCAATAAAAAACAAAAAAAAAATAAAAAATAGGTGTTTAATTTATTCCATTACCCTAACTTCGATCAACGTATTTTGAATACTTTGGCATTTTTCGGGGTTTTGCTCTTAAATTGCAGGTTCCATTTTTTTTTTGTCAAAAAATTACGTCATACATGTATTTAAAATGAAACAATAAGCCAATTGCTTTCAAAAGTTTTGTAATTTTAGCAAAAAAGACTCCATTTTGCAATAAAATATGTTTGCCCAATTTTTTTCCAGCACTGTATAGTACATACGTACATACTATATGAATTATTTTAGTGTTCTGGGAGTCAATTCGCGTTCCGTGAAATAATGAAAATGAAAAGTTGTTTTCATTAGCAATCGAGTAGGTTTGCATTCCCCATAAGAAATTTTGATTTCACACAGCAAAATTTAAAATTTACGTGCGAATAATTCAAGCTACTAGATTGCCAATGAAAAAAACTTTTCATTTTCATTATTTCACGAAACGCGAATTGACTCCCTGGGAGTCAGATCGCTTTCCGTGAAATAATGAAAATGAAAAGGTTTTTTCATTAGCAATCGAGTAGGTTTGCATTCCCCATAAGAAATTTTGATGTCACACAGTAAACTAAAAAATTACGTGTGAATAATTCAAACTGTTAGATTGCCAATGAAAAAAACTTTCCATTTTCATTATTTCACGGAACACGAATTGACCCCCTGAGTGAACTAAGCTAATGAATTAAATCAACAAAATTTTTACATATTGCATGTACAAACGTACTTATTTATTTAGAAAAAATAATTAAATAAAAAAGATTATAAATAATGAAAATTTGTACGTATAGTTTGTGTTTCTTTACAATTAAATGCTAATCAATCACTTCAATCAGTTGCATTATCACATTATTTAAGATTTTAAACAATTAAACTAAAATGTATTGTAAAAAATTAGTCCAGTGTACACAGCTGTCTCGTTGTTTTAGGTTCAATAATCCTACCATATTATTGTTAATTTCATCCACATTCTCAAGGAGTTCACAGCTCCGCATATTAAGCGCATACGCCTTTTATAACTTAAATTAAGGATAATTTTATAACAAACCACTTTCTTCTTAACATGATTTACATTTTATGTCATAAAAACCCTTGGTGAACTTAGTGATCGTTCTATAATTTTTTAGATGTGTTTTGGCAGCTTTTCACAATACACTTTATTTTAATAAAGTTTTCAATTTTTATTACTAAATGATGTACTACTACACTATGCACTAACCATTTTATTAACATATTTAATCATTTTAATTAATAAGATTTTTTTAAGAGCGCAAAATTAAGTCAACAAAAACAAAAAGTAATTTGGTTGTTGGTTTCTTTGACATATGAGACCGCCATATGCATTTTTTATATAACCATCGTGCTCTGGCTTGTGAGTGACACATGAAATAGCAAATTTTATATGAGAAAAAACCATAGTATAGTATATTTGTATATAATTCTATGTGAGAAAGGCGCATCAACGTATAGTTAGGCATTTCACCGATTTAATATACGGGCCGTTCCACACGCCGGTTTATACGAGTACTTCTTCATCGATTTTTTTGTGATGTAACAACTACACCTCGCGTTTAGACTATTTATTTGTTGTTACTCGTCTATACATGTATATGATTTCTCGTTTACATATGCTAGTCCAAGTCAATATCGCGCTCATAGATCATGATTTAAACACTTTATCCATTTGGTTGGAAGCACATAATTTTGTTTTGAGTAATAAAACGAAATTATTGCATTTTAGGGATACTCCATCGTCGTATCGTCAGACAACATATCACATTTTCGAATGTAGCAAAAACTATAACTTGCAGTGCCCATCTAATGATTGCTTCCCAGTGAACACAGTTGATGAATTTCGATATCTAGGTATTATTATTGATCGAGATTTAAATTGGAAAGCGCATACACAAGGGCTAAAGTCTAGACTATTATTGGTCTCTAGGAAAATGTATGTTCTACGACTATTTGTCCACAATATTTACTTAGAATGATCTACTTTGCATTAGCGGACTCAATTCTGCAATATAGCTTATCATGTTGGGGTAGTGCGTGCAATGCCACGCTACATTCTATCTACGTGCGACAAAAGCAGTTATGCTAAAATTATGTGCTTCAAACCATCTTTTTCGCCATCGTGGCCATTATTTCAAACTCTCAGTATACTGCCACTACGGCATATATACGTTTTTAAGGTTCTAAGAGTATTTTATGTTAAAAGTGGAAATAATTTTGTGACCCATGAAGGTTATAATCTCAGTTCGAATCATACCTTTTTAAAACATATTCCAAAATTTAGATTAGACCTACGGAAAAACTTTTTTAATATCGTTGCACCAATTATTTTTAACAATTTACCTTTGGATATTCGAAAGTGCAGCAGCTTTTCTAGCTTTTCAAAACACCTTAAAAAATGGATCCATCACACTAAAAATATTGACCATCTTTTTCAATTATTAGTTTAAAAAATTGCTCGCGTTCTCACAATGATAACTTAAATACGGGGAGGATAATGAAAGAAGGAAAAATTATATAAATGTAGTATTTTAAGAGGCTTTAATATATCCATGTGTAATGAATTTAGAATAGTAGTTTTAATTATCTATTATATATATGCTATTAATTTTAATTTTAATTTTAATTTTAAACGTAAATTATATTATTTTTATTTCTTATTTTTGTAAATAGAAGTTAAATATTTTATTTTTGTTTTGTAATTTAGAATCAGGGGACCAGTCACGTGATCTATTTGATCCAATGGTCCACTTATCTTACCTTCTGAAACTTTTTTAGTCTTAATATTATTGTACATACTAGTTTTTATTTATTATAATAAAGATGGTAATGAAATATATAAAAAAAAATAAAAAATAAAAAAAAAAAAATATTGTTGGTTTGAGTAATTTTTATTTAACTTTGTATTACTTCACTTCTCGTCTAGTATCCTTTCGATAAACATCGTTTTATTTCGTTTTTCATTTTAATTTAATAAATGTATTAAAAATAGATTTGCACTGTTTTAGTTTTCATTATAATAATAAAATCATATTATTATTATTAGGTTATTGGCCCAGAAAACAATTCGTGAATTTTATTTTCACGAGAGATGGGGATATGATTAGTAATAATAAAAAAATACTTATAGTATTCCAAAATAAAAAGTAATTAGGAAAAGAAAAGCACGTCGAATATGTAGTAATAAGAAAAATGCGACACTGTAATATAACATCTGGGGCATCGGTGTTACCAACCTACAGTCAAAAATATCAATATTCAACTTTTTCAGATGACTTTTCACAACAATGTCTGGGGCCTACTATGGAAATCGACCGCCGTCGATTTTTGTTCGTTGTTTATATTCAGCAATAGTAATTACTATTGCTGAATATAAACAACGAACAAAAATCGACGGCGGTCGATTTCAATAGTAGGCGTAGGCCCCCTGTTTACAAAAAGAAAAAGTCCAACAACAACAACCAACATTTTTAAATTAATTTTTTCTGATTTCAAAATAAAAATATAGATAATTTTATCACAAATCACTTTGCTTTTAACATAATTTACACTTTATTTTCTATAAACACACACTGCATCCCCAATGCAAAATAATTTTTCCTTTAACTTTTTCCTTTAACTTTTTCCTTATGAAGAGCATACCCAATGAATAGGGAAAAGTCGAAGTAAAGCTAACTTCATTTTACAAAATTATTTTTTGTTTACCTGTTATTTTATATTATTATATTATATATTATTTATTACTTTTTCACAGGACACAAAATACAACACTAATTGTTAAAAGACAAATGTGTCGTTAAAATGCAAAGTTCGCTAATTACATCATAAGCGGTTCTTCAGAAATTGCAAAAAACTTACTATTCTTTATATAAGCAATTAGTTAACATTTTTTAAGTGTTAGCTTATTTCAATGTATGAAAGATTAATGGAGAAGAATTTTTTATATTATTCTCTAAGTAGTTTAATTGGGACAACATTTTTAATTTTGAAAATAGCAAGAAGCTTTGAACAAAAATCGAAATTATAGCGAGTTTTGCATGTCACTCTGAAAAAATAGAGAGCTTTGAAAATAAAAACTGCCATTAAATCTAAATAAATTTTATTTAAAATTAAAGCGTATTCTTTACGTAATTATCACCTTCGTGGCATAAAAAGGTCTTTCAATAAAATATCACATTTCTTCCTGAGATATAAAAAAATAATAAAATAAACAAGAAAATATACATATGTAAATGGAACCGAAGCCGTTCACTATGGCACATTTCAAAACAGGATGTAATAAAACAGGACATTACAAAACAGTACATGGTACGGAACAGGACCGATAAAAACAGTACATCACAAAACAGTACATGGTACACTAAAGTACATTTTACTGAACGTTAAGCTGGAGGATTTTTTCAGCTTGATTTGTTAAATATTTTTTATTGAATACGTTTAGTAATTAGGATATTATCAAGTGGCTATTTGCCTTCACCTAGAGTACTTAGACAGTATACTATATAGAATTATAATTGCTTTAAGTTAATAAAATATCCCTTCACCTAACAATATCTAACATTATTTTTATTTAAATCGCTAATACTTGATCGTTGCAAAATAGATCAAAAATTTAAATAAATATATAAATAAATATATCCCTTTTTTAACCAAAAAAATGGCTCAATTTAAGTCCAAACCACACAAATGTGTGAGTAAAAAACCATAGTATGTAATGGCGTTTTTGATAAAAAATTTCGCGTGATTTGAAGTACAACCAACACAATTGTGTGTATATTTATAGTGTTTTTTCGGGCGAAAATAAGTTTGAAAGGAATGCACAAATGTGTATGTTGGTTCAAAAAACATACAAAAATAAATTTTTGACATGGTACTTTTCCGTACCCACACAACTAGTTATTAAAACCGTAAAATTGACTATTAACTATTTTGTGGTATTCTCTTTTAATATGTACTGTTTTGCGATGTACTCTGCCGTACCATGTACTTTAGTGTACCATGTGCTGTTTTGTGATGTACTGTTTTAATCGGTCCTGTTCCGTACCATGTACTTTAGTGTACCATCTACTGTTTTGTGATGTACTGTTTTAATCGGTCCTGTTTCGTACCATGTACTGTAGCGTACCATGTACTGTTTTGTGATATCCTGTTTTGTGACATCCTGTTTTAGCACATCCTGTTGTGAAATGTGTCGTTTCGTATGAGACCCAAATGGAACAAAGCCAATTAAATTCGATCACCAATGTGTTCGTCATGTTCTTCGCAAATTGGATCATCTTCTTCAATGTTTTGCGTGGAGCTGTTATATAAAAAATGAGATCGTCCATTTGAGTCCAATTTTCACCGAACTGTTGTTTTAATAAATTTTGGAAATCGGTTATTTTTGCAGCAGATATCTGGACCTCAGGTAATGCTATTGCTGGATTTATTTGTCCAATTCCTTTGCCTTTTTTGGCTATAGATCGACCAGCCCTAAGATCTTATTTATAATTTGCTTCGCCACGCACTAAGATCTTGCCATTTAATTTCCTTAAAATAAATCATTTGGTTTCCTTGAACCGGAAATGCCATTTCCCTGAAGAAAGGATGATATTGCATGGTGCCGAGAATCTACAAATTCTCCAAACATTCCGGCATCAGTGTTAATAACAATTGGCAACATTGTTTTTTTATTAGTTTTATAATTTTTTATGTATAACGTTTTTTGGATGTGAGTCAGTAGTAAATTGGATTTGTTGCTACGGTGATACCTTAAAATAAAATAAAGTCAATTAAAATAAAAACAAATTTTTTATTGTGATATACAGTCCATAATAATAATAATAGTATTTCGTGAACATATTTTGGTCCTATCGAACCGGATTGTGAACATTTTAGTGGAAAACAATTGGAAAAATCGTGAAAACCGTGAACTCGTGAAAAAAAAATATACATACTCTTTTTGGTGGCCATTTTGTCAAACAATTTGGTATTCGAGTGTATGGTTTTTAAGTGGCGTCAACATAAAACAGTCGTCCATTTTGAATTAGTGGTACAGAGTTAATTTGTAGTATTCGTACAGAATAAAATATCGAATCGGTGCACCCTGCATAAATTCATATAAAAAATGGGAGATTTAGTTAAACAAATTGTTTCTTTACGAGGACATGTGAAAGGAAAAGTAACTAGAATTTTAACCGAAGTTAATAAGGGTGGAAAAATGTCGATAGTTCAGTTAAAAAATTATAAAAAAAACTTGGATATATTTTATAAAGAATTTAATGATCATCACACAAATATAATAAAAGAGGATTTCGATAATGAAAGCGTGCATAATGATAAATATGAAGAGTTTGAGCGTATATATGATGAGTGTACTGTGAAAGTAGAGGAATTGTTAGAAAGTTACAAACAGGAAAAGGAGGCAGCTGAAACAATCATTATAGGTAAACAAACTAATAATCAACAACCAATAATAGTGAAAACATCTAGTGGATTACAAGCGGCTCCATTGCCAACATTTGATGGTTCTTATGAAAAATGGTTTTCATTCAAGGATATGTTTGTAACGATAATGAAGAAACATGAACATGAATCGGCAGCAATCAAATTATATCATTTAAAAAATTGTTTGGTAGGCGGAGCTAAACATATACTCGATGAACAAACAATCAACGATAATAATTACACAGTAGCATGGAATAAATTAGTGGACAGATATGAAAACAAACGAATAATTATAGAAAAACATATCCATGGTTTAGTGAATTTAAGACGAATGAATAAAGAATCGGCAATTGAAATTCGTGAATTAGTCGATAATTGTTAGCAACATGTTAAAGCTCTTGAATCTCTTGATCAACCTTTGACAGGACTTTCCGAGATGTTGATTGTTCATATACTTTCTGCTTGTCTGGATAGTGAAACTCGAAAACAATGGGAAGCAACTATTGAAGAAAAAGTACTCCCAACATATATTGGAATAATCGCGTATTTGCAGAAAAGATATCGAATTTTGGAATCAGTGGAGTGTGGTGTGTTAAGTATTTCTAAAATGACAGTGAAAGACAAATTTAAAGCTCCTGTGAATTTTAACAATAAGACAACTCGTTCTTTATTAGTGAGTAATCAAAAGGCATGTTCCGTTTGTAAACAAAATTATAAATTTCGGTGTGAAGAGTTTAAAAGGTTACCCGTGCCTGTGCGAATTTCAAAAATTAAACAATTCGGAAGATGTTACAATTGTTTAGATGTCGGACATTTGACAAAGGATTGCCACTCCGAATTTGTTTGTTATTATTGTAAACAGAAACATCACTCCTTATTGCATTTGAAAAGATAAAATGAGAGTTCTTTTGGTGATACAACGAACAGTGAACCGGTCACTGATACTAAATCAACTATCCTAATTAATACACCAAAAGCAAAAGAAATAGAACCAACAACAAATAATTCTACAAACTGTGTTCATACGGCAACTAACAAGTCTGTTTTATTGTCAACCGCTATCGTGTTTGTTTTGGATTCATGCGGTAATAGTCACTTGTGTCGAGCGCTTTTGGATTCTGCTTCGCAGTCTCATTTTTTAACAGAAAAAATTGCGTCCATTTTAAATATTCGTCGAAAATCGGTGAACATTCCAATTAGTGGATTTAATGAAGCTAGTACAAACATAAAATTCAAAGTCGAAACTATAATTCAATCTCGGATCACTAATTACTCGACAAAGTTAGAATTTCTTGTGGTTAATAAGATTACGGGAAATTTACCAACAGTAAACATTGACATATCGGCTTGGAGAATACCACTAACAATTGATCTAGCTGATCCCGATTTTTTTGTTCCTGACACCATCGATATGTTATTGGGAGCTGATGTGTTTTTCGACCTTATGCTGCATGGTAAAATTAGACTAGCAAATAATTTACCTTTATTACAAGAAACACAATTAGGATGGATTGCATCAGGAACAATTAACGCAAATTCAAAATTACCAAAGATTCTTTGTCATGTGAACATACTCGAAAATTTAAATGACTCTATTAAAAAATTTTGGGAAACTGAGTCATGTTATGAAAATGTATCATTTAATAATGAAGAAGCACAATGTGAAGAGATTTTTAAGAATACTCATACTCGAGATGCAAATGGACGTTATATTGTTGAATTGCCATTTAGAGAAAATTTGAGTCAACTAGGCGATTCAAAGAAAATTGCAACGAAACGATTCGAACAGTTAGAACGGCGTTTAAATAAATTTCCTGAGTATAAAAGAAGTTACGATCAATTTATGGATGAATACGAGCAGTTAGGACATATGAATGTAGTTTCACATAGTTCTAATGAAAACAAGGAATATTATATGGCACATCATGCTGTCTTCAAACCAACGAGTTCAACCACGAAGGTTCGCGTAGTGTTCGACGCGTCGATGAAATCATCAACGAACATATCTTTGAATGATACATTAATGGTAGGACCCACAGTCCAGAGAAACTTAATGCACATAGTTTTGAACTTTCGCGTGCATCATTCTGTGTTTACTGCGGACATCTCAAAGATGTATCGCCAGGTTCAAGTTGGCGATAAACATAAACGATTTCAAAAGATATTGTGGAGAAGGATAGTCGAGATACATTAAAAACTTATGAGTTAAACACAGTTACATATGGGACAGCATCAGCGCCATATTTGGCTACTCGCACCTTAAATCAATTAGCAGTAGATGAGCAAAGCAAATTTCCTTTAGCATCAGCAGTAGTTTTAAACGATTTTTATGTAGACGATGTGTTAACGGGCGCTGGTAATGTAGAAAATGCGCTACAAATACAACAACAATTAATTGAACTGCTAAAACAGGGTGGATTTAAATTACACAAGTGGTCTGCTAATCATAATAAACTATTGGAAAATATTCCTGAACATGATCGAGAACAAAACATCACCATTGGAAATTCGGCTGTAAATGGTGTTATCAAAACGTTGGGACTTTTGTGGAATTTTTCTACGGATGAATTATTATTTAATATTCAAGCCCAACAAAATAAATGTGAAATTATCAATAAACGAATAGTGCTGTCACGGATTGCGGGTATATTTGATCCACTTGGTTTGATTGCACCTGTAGTTATAAAAGCTAAATTAATCATGCAAGATTTGTGGAAATTAGAGTTGGAGTGGGATCAAAAATTACCATTTAAACAAGAAAGGGATTGGTGTGAATTTGAAAATCAATTGCACGATATAAATAAATTAAAAATCAAGAGGTGTGTGATTCCTGATGATTGAATTACATGACTTTTCCGACTCGTCGGAGTTAGCATATGGCGCGTGTGTGTACATTCGAACGCTAGATGTCAAAGGTGAATATACAGTGAGACTCTTATGTAGTAAATCAAGAGTTGCACCGATAAAAAAATTGTCAATCCCTAGACTTGAATTATGTGCTGCTCTTTTATTGTCCAAATTAGTCAAAAATGTGATGTGTGCTCTGAACATTGATTTTGAAAGAGTAGTGTTATGGTCTGATTCTCAGATAGTTTTGAGCTGGATCAAAAGATCGTCTCACACATTAATGACCTTTGTAGCAAATAGAGTGATTGAAATTCAACAACTAACAAAGGATTTCATTTGGAAATATATTAACACAAAAAACAATCCTGCAGATATAGTATCTCGTGGTGAATATGCAAACAAACTAAGTGAAAGACATTTATGGTGGCATGGTCCTGAGATTTTGCAAAAATCCGATGAAGAATGTCATAATTATATTCCTGAAGTGGAAGAAAGTGACTTACCTGAACTTAAACATTTAACTGTGATGAGTGTTGCCCTGGTTAACTTGAAGTGTCCTGAATTCATGACAAACATTAGTACGTTCAAAAAGATCCAAAGTATCATGTGCTACGTGTTGCGTTTTATAAATAATTGCCGAGAAAGTGTTAAAAATCCTAATAATCGCCAAATTCAAACAAAACATTTCACAAATCAGGAAATGTGGAAATCAATTAAGCTTTTAGTGAAACTAGTTCAAAATCAGGAATTTTCTTTAGAAATTAAAGCATTAAAGGAAGGTGGTGAGATTCCCAACAATAGCAAACTTAAACAATTAAATGTATTCTTGGACAGCGAACACTTAATAAGAGTTGGTGGCCGGTTAAGGCATGCTAAATTACCAGTGGATCAAAAACACCAATTAGTCTTGCCAAAGCACGAATTTACAACAACCCTATTAAGGCATTTGCATATCGAAAATTTACATATAGGCCAGAGTGGATTGCTCTCTGTTGTTCGACAACGGTTTTGGCCAATTGGAGCGAAACAGATTATCAAATTTGTTGTTGGGAAGTGCATTCGATGTTTCCGAGCGAGTCCAAAATGTGGAATTCAATACATGGGTGATTTACCAGATTTTAGAGTGACACCAACTGAGGTATTTGAAAATGTGGGACTTGACTATGCCGGACCTATTTATTTGAAGTCTGGTATCCGAAAACAAACATTAGTAAAGGGTTACATAGCTGTATTTATTTGTACTACAACCAAAGCAGTTCATATTGAATTGGTATCGAATATGACGTCGCAGGCGTTCGTTGCTGCTTTACATCGATTTGTGAGTCGTCGAGGAATTCCATCTTGCATTCACTCCGATAATGGCTCTACATTTATTGGAGCTAAATCAGAGCTTTCGATTTGCATGAGTTATTTGTTAAAAATAACGAATTTAACGAAGAAATTAAAAATTTTTGTGTGACAAAACAGATCGAGTGGAAATTTATACCTCCATATACACCACATTTTGGTGGTCTATGGGAGTCGACCGTAAAGTCTATCAAATCACATTTGAAACGTGTTGTGAGCAATACATCGTTGAATTTTGAGGAAATGCAAACCTTATTGTATCAAATTGAGGCAATTTTAAACTCAAGGCCTTTAACTCAGCAATCAGATGACCCTGACGACTTAATGTGCATAACTCCAGCTCACTTTCTATTGGGAAAACCATGTACAGCTATATGTGAGTCAAGTTATGAAAGTACAAAAATAAACAGACTGTCACGTTGGCAGTATATTCAAAGTTTAAAACAACATTTTTGGAGGCGATGGGCAGATGAATACCTAACCACATTGCAAACTCGGAGTAAGTGGTATAAAAATAAAATCATTATCAAAGAAGGCTTATTAGTAGTGGTTAAAGAAGATAATGTACCACCTCAACAATGGAAATGAGGACGTATAGTTCATCTTTATCCAGGAAAGGATAATATCGTGCGAGTGGTATCAATTCGAACACAACAAGGAATTATAAAGCGATCAATGGCAAAATTAGCCATTTTACCATTAGAACAACACTAACCTATTGAAATGAGCATTTCAAGGCGGGAGTATGGATGGTGCCGAGAATCTACAAATTCTCCAAACATTCCGGCATCAGTGTTAATAACAATTGGCAACATTGTTTTTTTATTAGTTTTATAATTTTTTATGTATAACGTTTTTTGGATGTGAGTCAGTAGTAAATTGGATTTGTTGCTACGGTGATACCTTAAAATAAAATAAAGTCAATTAAAATAAAAACAAATTTTTTATTGTGATATACAGTCCATAATAATAATAATAGTATTTCGTGAACAGATATTTGCTGCCTGAGTTTTCCAGACTTTGACCGGACAATCACCGTTTCCAAGGCTAATACCTGTTCCATGGGATCTATATATTTGGTGATAATTACCTATTATTCTAAAGGGTCTCATACGAAACGACACATTTCACAACAGGATGTGCTAAAACAGGATGTCACAAAACAGGATATCACAAAACAGTACATGGTACGCTACAGTACATGGTACGAAACAGGACCGATTAAAACAGTACATCACAAAACAGTACATGGTACAGTAGAGTACATGGTACGGAATAGGACCGATTAAAACAGTACATCACAAAACAGTACATGGTACACTAAAGTACATGGTGCGGAACAGGACCGATTAAAACAGTACATCACAAAACAGTACATGGTACACTAAAGTACATGGTACGGAAGAGTATGTCGCAAAACAGTACATATTAAAAGAGAACACCACAAAATAGTTGATAGTATTAAATAGTTGATAGTATGTGTGTTTTAAAGTTGGCATCAGCTCTGAACTTAGTAGTAAAGCGCACTTGATCCTAATACCTGGTCTACCGGTGTGCTTATTAGGCAGTTCCAAAGGAAAAATTTTCGGTCAAATATGCCTCTGCGAGAGATGTTTCCAATGTCTGCAGCAACGGATTCAACGATATTTTAATAAACTATAATAATTTAGTTAATATAAACGCTGTTCCATGTGATAATCAGGTAAGTATTCATTCTTGTATTAATTTTGGTCATTTAAATGTTCGTAGCTTAGTAAAGCATTTTGATGAGGTTTGTATTATGTTGGACGTAAACAAATTTGACTTTCTTGCTTTAACTGAAACTTTTCTTAACAGTAAAATTACAAGCCAGTCACTTCGCATTAATAACTATAAAATTATCCGTTCTGATCGAGTAAATAATACACGTTGGGGTGGCGTTTGCCTTTATTTCCGTGATACTTTAAAAATCAAGAAATTATTTGCTGGAGCATTTGGTAAATTGGAAGTTTTAGCATCGGAACTTGTGGGATGTGGTGGTAAAATTCTTATTTTGATTATTTATAATCCACCGCCAAATCGTCCTGAAGATATTGATGATCTACATACGATTTTTTCTCAATACTTATCCCAGTATGTAAAAATTATTTGCTGTGGGGACTTTAACTATAATATGTTGGTTAGTAATAAATTTACTGATTGTTTAAATTTATATAACTTGTATTATTTACCGTTTGGTCCAACTAGATTAGAAAATACCTTATTGGATTTAATAATATTATATAAATTTGACAAAGAAAATATTATATCTTTTGGACAGCTTGCAGTTCCTGCCATATCTGATCATGATTTAATTTTTGCCAGTTATAAATTTAGTCGAGTCAGAGATAAAATTTCATATACCTATGTTCCTGATTATAAAGCTATCAATAATGAAAATTTTATAAACTGTTTCTGTTCATTGGACTGGTCAAATCTTTACTGGTTTTCCGATGTAAATAATTTACTTGATTCATTTAATTCAAATATTATATATTTGGATTCCATTTGTGTTCCTCGCAAAAGAATTATTAACAAATGCTTTTCTGCTCCATGGTTAAATGCTAATATTTTGGATTTAATTAAATGTAGAGAGCGTTCTTACATATCCTTCAAGAGATCTGGGGCCCTATTTCTGAATACGATATGAAAATGTATTCGATTCGAAAATGATATTCGTTACGAAAATACTTTGGTATTTCTGAATACGATCGAACGTAATTGTTTGGTGTCTGTCCTTGCTACAAGGGAAATTTATTTTAAATCGTTTTACCTGCAATAAAATTGTACAACTTGGACACTATTTTGAGTTTTTACGTTTGAATTTGTACTTGAAATGGATGTAGTAAATTTTTCTTCTAGGTTTTCAAATAAGCATCACTTATGATTTGGGGATTCTTTTAAGTTGTAATACATATAAATACAAACAAATAGTGAAATAAAATTAGAGATTTGTGGAAGTAAAATATTTTGTATTTTTGAGTGGCCGACAAAATTGTTACGATCGAAAATAAAATTCACCCACCAAATAATTTCTTGTGGGAGATAGTGCCCAATTAGGCGTCTTGCAACTCGAACCTCTTAAGTTTAAATTGAATGGTTTTATAACTAAATATAAATTAATTGTGTTATTAAATATTTCAATATCATTTTTGGATTATGGTCCCGGGTTTTTCAACAGTGCTCTTGACCCCGTTCTATATTCGGTCATTTACTATAGTACGTGCTAAATACATACGGACTACGAATAGTTCATAAATAATTATACTCTCATTTAAATTGACGTAAACAAATCATGTTTACGTTTTAAAATAAAAGATTTTCTTTAAAATTATT
Organism: Nephrotoma appendiculata; assembly: GCA_947310385.1. Lineage (NCBI taxonomy): Eukaryota > Metazoa > Arthropoda > Insecta > Diptera > Tipulidae > Nephrotoma > Nephrotoma appendiculata. Next base: position 186,740,187 of record OX371224.1, on the reverse strand, counting down.
TTAAAATAATGTTTTTTATGTGAAACTCAAATAAATTTTTGATTTTTCTATGGAGTCGTTAACTAAATATTCATCGTACAAAAATTCGTTCATGAACGTACAAAAATTGTTCGTATTCGTATTGTCAAATAAGGGAAATTTGTGAACGTATCAAGTAGGTACGAATTCGTGTTAGAATTGCACGAATTCGTATTCAAAAATACCAATCATACGAGTTCGTACAATTTTTGTTCGTATTCGTATTCAGAAATAGGGGCCCTGATGGTGTACAGAATGACCTTGTTTCATTTAAATTTTTTAGAAATAAAACAAACAAAGCTATTAGGAAAGCGAAACAATTATTTTATTTTGGTAATGTTAATAACTCTAAAGTAAAGGGTTATCCAATTCAAGCTTGATAAAGTAAACTTAAAAAAAACACACAAAATATTCGGAATGTATTGTAATTTTTACAAAATATTCGGAATGTATTGTAATTTTTATTTCATTTTACAGATTGATCCTTGCCATTTTTAGTTAAACAAGATATCATTCAAATGTCCTCCACGGGACTTCTTACAGGCCTTGATTCTTTTGAGGTAATTTTCAATGACTTTTCGGCACATTTCGGGCGGTATCTCGGCGTCGGCCATTACCTTACGAATATTAGTTTTCAATTCGTCAAGAGTTTGAGGATTGTTTGCGTAAACACGATCTTTCGCGTAGCCCCACAAAAAGAAATCCAAAGGCGTTAAATCACAGGATCTTGGAGGCCAATTGACATCAGCCAATCGCGAAATCAAACGTCCAGGAAATTTCTCTTGCAAAAGATCTCGATTTGCTCGTGTTACGTGACTGGTTGCTCCATCCTGCTGGAACCACATATCGTCAAGATCATAATCTTCGATTTTCGTAAAAAAATAATCGGTTAACATGCGGCCATAGCGCTCAGAATTGATGGTAACGGTTCGTCCATGGTTGTTCTCAAAAAAATACGGCCCAATCACACCACCAGACCACAATGCGCACCAAACAGTGACTTTTTCCGGGTGTAATGGCTTCTCTACAATCAATTGTGGATTTTCTGAGCCCCAAATTCTACAGTTTTGCTTATTAACGTATCCACCAAGCGAAAAATGAGCTTCATCACTGAAGAAAATTTTGTTCGAAAAATCAGCTTTAATCAGATTTAATAATTTTAACGCGTTGGTCGATTGTTAAATGCTCCATATTCTTAAATGGCAGAATGTCAACTAAATAAATGACAGCGTACTTGACGTTTATCTTTGACAGATGTCGGTATACAGATTTCTACTTTATCAACCTCGAATTGGATAACCCTGTATTATGGAATAAATTAAAATCACTGGGTGTTTCATGTAAATCAAGTGATACACCTATTGTGTTTTCTGCTGTAGAAATTTTGAATGGGATCCGTAAATTAACTGACAATAAAGGTGTTCTGCCTTTACCTCATTCTGAATTTTTTTGTACCGGTAATGATGCTTTAGTATTTGATTGTGTAGATGAACCTATGGTGTTGAATGAGGTTCAAACTGTCAAATCGGATCTGATAGCATTTGATAAGGTAAATTTCAAATTAATAAAATTATTTATTGATTTATTCTTACCTCAAATCACTTTCATTTTGAACCAGTGTTTGACGAAATCTGTTTTTCCTAATTTATGGAAAGTAGCTTCTATCATTCCTCTTCCTAAGAAGGATGTTATTGGCAGTACTGATGATATTCGGCCGATAAGTATATTACCTGCTTTATCGAAGGTACTTGAGAAGATAATGAAAATTCAAATCAATGAACACTTGCACAGGTTTAATTTTTTAAGCAAATTCCAATCGGGGTACAAATCTAATCATAGCACTACTACCGCTCTTGTGCATATTGTTGATGATTTATCAACAATTTTGGATAAGGGAAATTCATTTGTTATTTTAGTCCTTTTAGATTTTTCAAAAGCATTTGATTGTGTTAATCACATACTCTTGCTTCAAAAATTACATTTATATTATACATTTTCGGGTTCTGCCATTAGTTTACTTCATTCTTATTTGAGTAATCGTAAACAATTTGTTAAGCATGGTGATGATGTTTCTGATATGTGTGAGGTAATCACTGGTGTACCTCAAGGTTCTATATTGGGGCCTTTACTATTTTCTATTTATATTAATGATCTTCCTTCGTATATTGTAAATTGTCGATTTCATCTTTATGCTGATGATTTGCAACTTTATATTGGTGGCGACTTTTCAAGGTTAAATGAGATTGTTATGCAACTTAATGCTGACCTTAGAAATATTTCGATGTGGTCTAAAAATAATTCACTGTTTATTAATGCACGTAAAAGTAAACCTTTATTCCTGACTAGAAGTAATTCATTTAATATGATGCCCGAAATTTTCTTGGATAATGATATAATCTCATTTGCTCCAAATATTAACAACTTGGGTTTAATATTAAATTCTAAACTTAGTTGGAATGATCACATTAACTCATTGTGTCAATTATAGTTTGTATTCACTTAGATTAATAAAAAAAATTTGTCCCATTAATCTGCGGATATTCCTGGTTAAAAGTTTAATGATACCAATTTTTACATATTGTGATGTAGTATTTAATAATTGTGATAGTTCTGCTAGGCGTTTACTTCAGATAACATTTAATAATTGCACACGATATGTTCATGACCTCCGCAAGTTTGATCACATTTCAGCTTTTAAGGATTCTATTTTGGGATGTGACTTGTTTGAGTTTTACTGCTACAGAACTGCTGTTTTTATATTTCGTATTATTAAATCAGGACTTCCGCAACATATTTATATGAAAAGTTAAATTTTTCTACGTCCTTGCGTACGGGTAATATCAACTTGCCTATAAATAGGACGAATATTTATAACCATTCTAGTTTGATGAACCTGGTTATCACATGGAACTGCTTGCCTCTGGAACTAAAACGTGTTGATTCAGTTAATATTTTTAAAACTAAGGTTTTTAACTATTTAACAAAAAAAGATTAAAATTGATTTTGTAAATAATGTATATAGTGTATATATAGTTGTATATGTATATATATGATTGTATATATTATGCTTGTAATTTATATTATGTCATGTTTAATTGTTGTTATGTTGTATTGTTATTTTTGTTATTTGTTCTGTTTCTTTGTTGTACAAAAACTATATAGTTTATACACATAATATTAACAAATAAATAAATAAAATAAAAATAAATAGTCAATTTTACGGTTTTAATAACTACTTAGTTGTGTGGGTACGGAAAAGTACCATGTCAAAAATTTATTTTTGTATGTTTTTTGAACCAACATACACATTTGTGCATTCCTTTCAAACTTATTTCCGCCCGAAAAAACACTAAAGGGTGATTTTTTAAGAGCTTGAGAACTTTTTTTTAAAAAAAAACGCATAAAATTTGCAAAATCTCATCGGTTCTTTATTTGAAACGTTAGATTGGTCCATGACATTTACTTTTTGAAGATAATTTCATTTAAATGTTGACCGCGGCTGCGTCTTAGGTGGTCCATTCGGAAAGTCCAATTTTGGGCAACTTTTTCGAGCATTTCGGCCGGAATAGCCCGAATTTCTTCGGAAATGTTGTCTTCCAAAACTGGAATAGTTGCTGGCTTATTTCTGTAGACTTTAGACTTGACGTAGCCCCACAAAAAATAGTCTAAAGGCGTCAAATCGCATGATCTTGGTGGCCAACTTACCGGGCCATTTCTTGAGATGAATTGTTCTCCGAAGTTTTCCCTCAAAATGGCCATAGAATCGCGAGCTGTGTGGCATGTAGCGCCATCTTGTTGAAACCACATGTCAACTAAGTTCAGTTCTTCCATTTTTGGCAACAAAAAGTTTGTTAGCATCGAACGATAGCGATCGCCATTCACCGTAACGTTGCGTCCAACAGCATCTTTGAAAAAATACGGTCCAATGATTCCACCAGCGTACAAACCACACCAAACAGTGCATTTTTCGGGATGCATGGGCAGTTCTTGAACGGCTTCTGGTTGCTCTTCACTCCAAATGCGGCAATTTTGCTTATTTACGTAGCCATTCAACCAGAAATGAGCCTCATCGCTGAACAAAATTTGTCGATAAAAAAGCGGATTTTCTGCCAACTTTTCTAGGGCCCATTCACTGAAAATTCGACGTTGTGGCAGATCGTTCGGCTTCAGTTCTTGCAGGAGCTGTATTTTATACGGTTTTACACCAAGATCTTTGCGTAAAATCTTCCATGTCGTCGAATAACACAAACCCAATTGCTGCGAACGGCGACGAATCGACATTTCACGGTCTTCAGCAACACTCTCAGAAACAGACGCAATATTCTCTTCTGTACGCACTGTACGCATTCGTGTGGTTGGTTTAATGTCCAATAAAGTAAACTGAGTGCGAAACTTGGTCACAATCGCATTAATTGTTTGCTCACTTGGTCGATTATGTAGACCATAAATCGGACGTAAATCGCGAAACACTTTTCGAACCGAACACTGATTTTTGTAATATAATTCAATTATTTGCAAGCGTTGCTCGTTAGTAAGTCTATTCATTATGAAATGTCAAAGCATACTGAGCATCTTTCTCTTTGACACCTTGTCTGAAATCCCGCGTGATCTATCAAATACTAATGCATGAAAATCCTAACCACAAAAAAATCACCCTTTATAAATATACACACAATTGTGTTGGTTGTACTTCAAATCAAGCGAAATTTTTTATGAAACACGCTAAAATACTATGGTTTTTTACTCACACATTTGTGTGGTTTGGACTTAAATTGAGCCATTTTTTTTGGTTAAAAAAGGGATATATTTATTTATATATTTATTTAAATTTTTGATCTATTTTGCAACGATCAAGGTATTAGCGATTTAAATAAAAATAATGTTATATATTGTTAGGTGAAGGGATATTTTATTATAACTTAAAGCAATTATAATTCTATATATTATACTCTATACTGTCTAATTACTCTAGATGAAGGCAAATAGCCACTTGATAATATCCTAATTACTAAACGTATTCAATAAAAAATATTTAACAAATCAAGCTGAAAAAATCCTCCAGCTTAACGTTCAGTAAAATGTACTTTAGTGTACCATGTACTGTTTTGTGATGTACTGTTTTTATCGGTCCTGTTCCGTACCATGTACTGTTTTGTGATGTCCTGTTTTATTACATCCTGTTTTGAAATGTGCCATAGTGAACGGCTTCGTATTCTAAAACACGTGTCCTTGCATTACGATATTTGGCGTTGAACTAAATATAAATATTATATCTAACAAATTTTGGGGCTAAAATTGTAATGTGTAACAAATTAATATGCAACGGTTGGTAATTTTATTCTTGTGGTAAATAGCGAGTTTTGAATAAAACCTGAATTTTTTTTATATAGCAAATAACAAGTTTTGCATTTAAATTTTTTAATGTAAATCAAGAACTTTGCATTCATTTTTTTTTGTAAATAAAGACTTTTGCATTAAACTTCAAATTTCAAAATGGAATTTCTTCAACAAATAATCCACTTTGTAATACAACGTTTTTATGAGTAGGTTCGTTTTAAAAAGACGATCATTTTGCTATGTCTTAATACCCCGTTTACACCAGTAGAATAAAAGTATGTAGCAAAAAAGTATGTTGGTGTAAACTCAAACTAAAATACTTTATCACGTACTATTTTGCTATTAAAGTATAATAGCTATCAAATAAATATTGGTATTATAGTCGTGGTTTAAACTCTACTTGAATATTATAATACTTTAATTTCGTTTATTTTTTTTTTCAAGTGGCCGGTAAAGACATTTTTGTTTGGATATACATTTCTATTTGTGGTATTAAACAAAAAAAATTATATTTGTTAAACAAAAAAGTAATATAGTATTATAGTATGGGTTTACACCGCTTGTGATGTAAACTGGCCGGGTATTATACTTTATTAGCAAAAAAGTATTATACTATTAAAGTAGCTCTGGTGTAAACCCAGTATAACTCACTTTTTCCTGAAATTGCAAATAACGAACTTTGCATTTTAACGACACAAATATGCATTGAATATTTTTTAATTTGTGGCAAGCAGAAAAACAACAACAACAACCAATTTTGCAAATGCGGTTTACTTCATTGTATTTCTGAAGGAAGTACTATTCCATGGAGAAAACAGAAAAATTTTGCTGAACATTAGAGAAAGACAAGAACTAAAATTTACATTAGAGCGACTGAAACACAGCATTTTTATTTTATGGTATAAAAAATTGGGGAAATTTTGAAATCAACAAAAACTAACCTCACATTTTTTAAATAAATAACTAAACATTTTTATTTTTAAAAATTAACAATTAATTTATATCGCAAAAATTGATAAAAAAATTAATATCATTTTTGAGATGAACAAAAAATATGTTGTTTCATTATTTTGATTAATTTACGAAAATATCTAAAAAAATGTTCTACTATAAAATATGGAGGAGAAATTTTTGACAAGTTCGTAAATTAACCTAAAATAGTCATACTGACAGCAGCGAATTATTAGTTTATAATTTGAGTGCTGTGTATTAAAAGTTATAATTTAATATTATAGTTATAATTAAATATATATTATAGTTATAATAGTGTATTATAGTTATAATTTTGTGTATTATAGTTATAATTAAAACTTTAAAATTTGAGTGCTGTGTGCATTCTGATACTTGTAATAATGGTTACTCCAACGAAAACGTCCTGTCGAACGTCATTCATATTCAAAACACCGTTGCTCACAGTAAGAGCTAGATTTGATCGTGAATTTCATTAAATGTGCTAATTTATTTTGTGTTTCTATTGTAGAATGACGAAGCTGAAGTAGATCGGTGGCCCAATACTAGTAGTGTAAATGTTTCGGTACTGGAAGATAATGAAGAGTTGAAAGTTTGTTTGCAACAGTTCATGGACACAGGACAATGTAAGTGGTGATTGAAAACCGCTTGGCTAATTTTTCTAATTAATCTGTGTTTTTGCATTTCAAACAAATTTAATCGATACATTGGTAAATTTGGTTACTGGCCATCGTAAAAATGACAAAAATGTCCAAGTATTTGGTGCCTTATTGGAAGTATCGAGTAAAATTTATGGTTACCGGGTCGATATCGTGCACAAGTAATTGATTCGAATGTATGGTAGTTTATCGTATGAATGTCGGCGATAAAAAAGACGGTGAAATAAGTGACAATGAAGGGGGAATCGAAAAAGATGATCTAATTGCTGAGGGTAATAATGATGTACAGGATCCAAAAGCAAAGGCCAAGGCTAAAGCAAAAAAGCGACGTCAACAAAGTTCAACCGTAACAAAATCTAAAGCAACGATAAATGGTAAACTAGATACGGTACCTTTCTTAGATCCCGTTTTTGCCGATATAAAATCCTATTTAAGCGATATGAATAGTTCGAATCGAGCTTTTCTAAATACGCTGGAATCTAATAACTCGGAAATTTTATTTGATTACGATTATCCGTACTTGGATAATACACCAAATGGATTTATATACTCAATGATGACGCACCCGTTGTAAAAGAAATTTTAAATGAAATACAAAAAGCTGAACGGCCCGTTAAAATTCGTTCAGGGGAATATATTTAAGGAATACAATATTAGTGATAAGCCGTGCGACATGAATAAGTACGTATTTGGCTGGAAACATCTAAGAAATCGCTCTATTACAATCTTTTTAATTTCAGAATGCTGCAATCAACGGTAGGTGATAGTAACATAAACTTAGATGACAGCGATAGTGATAATGGATTTATGGGTGATGATTTTCATAATCAAGCTACTATAGATGAGCCACAAGAGATGGAACTACCGCGTATGACATTCGCATACGATGCAAATGTCCAAATTGAACAAGTGCGAGAGTTGCGAACAAGTGCGGGTGCTAAACGCATCCAAATCGTAACTGATTCATTGCAACCATCTGATGCGTCGACAAAAATTGGAATATTCGTATCGAGCAAATGTGATTGTTAAAGAAAAAAACTCGATAAGAGAGGAATTAGATGAACACACTCCAAATAGATTGGAGAATAACGATGATGTGTTCGACAGCAATACCGATTTCCAAAATGATCATCTGGACGATGTTCTAAATCTTAACTTGCGTAATTTTTTGTTTATTATACATATAAGAATATAATAATTTTTTAATAAAATATTTCTCACATACAAAACTGTAAATCCTGTGTTTTTAATATTTTATATACAGCGTAACGTGATATGCACCTAAGTGGAAGGTTTGTTTGAATTCGTAGGAACCATTTCAGTCTATCCATTTAAAATACAAAGACGATTATACACCATATGGCCAGCAACAGAAACGTATACAATCGGTAAAAAAATTAACTTCAAAAACCTAACCAATTAATCAGTGCAATGTGATAACTAGAATAGGATACTTGTTTGTAGGCCAAGGAATAAGTTTGGCCTAGTTAAAAACAACCACGTCCCAATACAAAGACGATGACGAACAATGTGGACAGTTGGTATAATTTTGAATTGAGACATTTATAACGGAAATATACAAACGGTAGAAATTTAATTTAAAAATCGTCTAACTCATTTGTCATTGCTCTCAAACTAAAATCAAAACTGCATTTATTCATCACTCAAAATCCAGTAAGGCTATTTTTAATTGTTTTAATGAAATACGTTTCCCAATATTTTTCAACCCGTTTATGTTTACCGGTTGTTTCGGGTAACTTCTCACCACTTGACACTATAAAAATATCAAAAAAATAAAAGTTTGCTGAGAGTGGGGGAATTTTTTCAGTTTTGCTGCCATAAAAAATACTCGAGTTGATATTTTTTATGAAAAATTATGGCAACACAACAACAATTTGGTCAGCAAATACTCAGCATGCTATAATCGGATGCGCCTTCTCTCAATAGTCGATTTATATTTTTGTCTCGTTTTAATTTTGCTGAGATTTTTGCTGATGATATTTTTTTCCTGTGGAATAGTACCGAAAAAGTTAAAAGTTTGATAACATTTTTCCCATTTTTCATAAGGAAATCACCAACCTAACAAAAAAAAAAATTTTTTTTCTCAAAATTTTTTTCATACTTTTCTGTAAGGAAAAAGTTAAAGGAATTTCATTGGGGATGCTATGTACAGATGGTAAGAAATTCCTTTTAGGAACACAAACAATTTTGACGTTTGCTTCAGTTTGTGCGATAATTTTCGCTCTTGTTAAGGTGGATTTACATATGCGACGTGTGACGTGTGACGGTTGTTTATAGCCAATCAAGGTGGATTTACATATGCGACGTGTGACGTGTGACAAGTTGAAATTAATTTGGCGCTTTCTTAACAACAATTTACATTTGCGACGGATGCCGCCACGCACACTAATTAAATATTTTTTGTGGTGTATATTAATTGTGTTCCGTCACTAAAAAACACTGTGGCAAAACAATCAAAAATTTGTTTGCATGTTTCTAATGTTTTATGTATGTGTGACCGCCACGGAAAAGATAAAATTTGTTCATGTCTCGGCGTGTAGCGTGTGCCGTGTGACGAATGTCAAAATAGTCGTTTATGATTGGCTATAGACACCCGTCACACGTCGAAGGTGGTCTCCACCTTGAAGGTGGATTTACATATGCGACGTGTGACGGGTGTCTATAGCCAATCATAAACGACTATTTTGACATTTGTCACACGGCACACGCTACACGCCGAGACATGAACAAATTTTATCTTTTCCGTGACGGTCACACACATATAAAAATTTAGAAACATGCAACCAAATTTTTGATTGTTTTGCCACAGTGTTTTTTAGTAACAAAACACAATTAATATACACCATAAAAAATATTTAATTAGTGTGCGTGGCGGCATCCGTCGCAAATGTAAATTGTTGTTAAGAAAGCGTCACGTTTATTTCAACTTGTCACACGTCACATATGTAAATCTACCTTTACAGATTGCTAAATGACAATTCAAATTTAACGAAACTGAACGAAAAGTACTTTGAGTTTCGCTGGTCAGTGGGTCTGTTCACTGCGCGACTAAAAGCTACTTTTCGTTCACTGCATCGGTTGTCACCGACACCAAACGACAACTTTTGTGTTCACTGCTTAGGTTGTCATCGACACCAAATGACATTTTTTAACTGCAGTTGAGTGTGCGTATGTACCCAAAATCATAACTGCAATTAATAAAACAAATGATTAAATGTTTCTGTTCAAGTTGTTTTATCTTATAATAATTTGCGGAGAAATTTTATTATACAATTCCAATTATTATGTCTTAACTATTGTGTGTACACCATCTCAATTATAAACATAAATTATGAAATTAATTCTAAAATATATATTTATAAATTTAACTATTTAATGTATGTACTTTAAATAAATAAAAACAATCTATCGAGCTCGCTCAAAAGCAATTTTGTATAACAGTTGAGATATTTTTTGTTTCATCGTAGGTTTGTTTCTTGGGTTTATGATAAAAATCCAAATTTGTAGTAAATTAAAAAAAATGTATAGGATATTATAAATTAATATTAAAAATTATTGTAAAAAAAATATTTTAAAACAAAATGTATATATAAATATTTATCCATAAAGGCTACCGTCTTATTTTAAACCCCGATGTTCCATCTGGACCCTTGGGCAATCTTATCACATTCTCATTTTGCCCTAAGTTTGTTGAAGCAGGCGGAGATATTGGAAGACCGTTTGTTAAAATATTTGGGGTAGTATGAATGGTTGGCGATGGTAAACCGTTTTGCTCACTATATAAACGAATACATTTAATTGTAACAATCTAAATTAAAAATATTTTAATTAAATCTTACGTCAAATCCTCATCAGGGCTTCGGGCCGACCCTAAAATTCGTAATCTAGCCTCAGCATATTCCTGTTCTCTTTGTTTCAATGTCTTCTTCGGGGCTTTGGGTTTATTACTATCTAAACTTATTTTATCGTCATTTTGTGTCGGTCTTCGTAATATTTTAACCGAGGGTTCCGGTTGTCCAAACGGGGAACGATCATCATCGGGCCGCAGCAAACAAATTTTCATATTTGTATTCATTTTATTACAACTATTGTCCTTTTTTAATTGTTCCAGTTTAGTGTCCAACTAAAGAAACCAAAACACATAAAAGCAAATTAAATACAAAAATATATAAAATTATAAATTACCATTACATTTTTCTTAGGTTATGATTTTTACGATGTCGCGCAGAATATTCACACAAAATTTTATTCAATATTATAATTTTTTTATTGTATGTAATAGAAATTAAACTCTAAATTTTATCTAAACTAGGAAATCACAAATAAAACAAAAACATAAAATGAAAAAAACGATTAAAAATATAATAAAATATTCATCGATTTGATAATTTTTAAAAAATTAGCAACATTTTTGTTTTGACACAAAAAAAACCAAAACCCAACTTTACATACCATCGTTTCATCAATTTCTTCCCAATTATCTAATACATTTTCATTCTTTATCGACATTTGTTATTATAAAACAGGTTTGTATATTTAGATTAATAAATGTTGAATTTAGCTTTAATTAAATAGTGTTTTAAATATATAAAAATACAAAAATGGAAATTAAATGCTGTTTTCCTTTTTTGTGGTTTAATATTTTCTTTAAATAAAAAAAGATGACAGTTCAATTAAATTAAATACCATATAATAGATGGTGGTGCAACAAATTTCTTTGCAAAAAAGCCTCATAAATAAAATGAACTATGAAATAACTTTAAGGAAAAATCCAAAGAAGTCGCACTAAACAGAATCAGATTTTAACGGAAAATATTTTGTTTTTTATTTCGTTTGGCATAATAATGTATATGCTCCAATTTCTGTGATGGGACGTTAGGGCCTATCTAACCACAGATCTAACCCATCATTTATTCGGTCCGATGCACTGTCGATGCGTATGTATATGGATTTGCGTATATGGATACGGTCAAGTAGAAGGCGAATAAAAAAAATATGGTTAGTATGTATGCAGGCCCAAATAACGTAAACACGGAAAAACACTTTCATACAAATGCTATGGAATTTTTTTTGAAAAGTTTTTTCGACTTTTTATACATAATATGTATCTCGTAAACAGAATGCGCCAGAAAAATAAATTTTCATTCTCCTGAGCTTGAACTTTGTTTATTTATCTTTAAGTTTTGTTACTTGTTTTTATATTTTTAAGGTAGTTTTCATTTAGAATTTTACTGTTTTCGGTATGATGTCTATTTTTTTTTCTATTTATAACTATGCAATCTGTTTTGGGGCTCAAGGCTCACCCTGCTCTTCCGCGGTTTATGCTTTTTACGTCCTTACTTTACGCCTCCCGGCCAACTCGAGGACGTACGGCTATAGGACCGATTTAAGACCATCTGCACATTGCAAACTCCATGCCAGCCTATACTGAAATGGAAGATAGGTCGGCCCATGGGTTTTACAAACCGACAAGGGGTCATAGATGTGTTACGTTTCACCACAGATCGAAATCTGTTGATGAAATTTCACTTTGCATCCTGCCCCTATCGGGATTTGAACGCGGTACCTCTCGATCCAAACGCCAAAGCTTTAACCATTGTGCCATTTGGTCGGTAATTAATGATCGCCATATCTCATTGCCAGACAAAACTTTTTTTGCCATGTATTTTTATTAAGCGGATCCTTATTACAGTGCATACCCGATAGAATTCCTTATGACTTTTTACTTACAGAAAATTATGAAAAAATACTTGAATTTTTTTTTTCTCAAGCTTTTTTTTCATGCTTTTCTGTAAGTAAAAAGTCATAAGGAATTCTATTGGGTATGTGCTGTTACATACCTACAAAAATTTGCAGAAGAAAAATTTTGGTCGCATGTAATTGTAAATACGACAGAAAACAATTCTACATGTTGCCACCAAAGAAGTTAAAATACTGGAGAATAGGTGGCAATATTTTACCCATTGAAATTTGCTATTTCACAAAGAAGTTAAAACTACAGAATGAGCCTAAGCAACTGTCAAGTGTCACAAATTCGGAGGGTAAAAGAGAAAGCATCAATCAACGGGATTACAACAACAACAACAAATCTATAAGAACCCCACGCCAACAACCAAAATTGTTTTCTTAATTTTTTCTGATTTATAACTTAAATTAAGGATAAATTTACCACAAATCACTAGCTTCTTAACATGATTTACATTTTATTTTATATAAACACTTGGTAAACTTACTGATGGTAAGATATTCCTTCTTGTATTTTTTAGGCGTGTTTTTAGGCACAAAAGTTTGTAATTTTTGTTATCATATAATGCACCACTACATAAACAAATAACTATGTGATAAAAATTTTATTGTTTTTATGTATTATAATTAATAATTTTAAAAATTTATAATTTTAAAGCGCAAAATTAAAACGTCACTTCGTACAACAACAAAAACTGGTTTGACGGGTTCTTATAGCGAGATATGAGTAAACCATATGGATTTTTTATATAACCATCCTATTCTGGCTTGTGGCAGATGAAATAGCAAATTTTATATGTGTAAAATATCACCACCTATTATCCAGTATTTTAACTTTTTTGCTTTTACCCTCCGAATTTATGACACTTGACAGTTGCTTAAGTGGGAACTATATATAGAATAAAAAAAATAACGTAAGAGAGCGAGAGATATGGGGCATTTACATGTAGAAAATTGTTTTCTTCTACAAATATTTGTAGGTAAATAAGAAGGATCCGCTATATAAAAATAATTAATGTGCCAGAAAGAAATAAACATATATAGTAATGGCGTAATTTTTTTTATAGGATCATTATTAATTTACTTTTAATGAATTCAAATGCGAAATTTACATTTTTATCTATGGCGTCTGTTTTTATTATGAATCCTCAACATTTATAAATGCGAAATAATTTTTTTTCTTGTTGATTTTAAAAATGTTGCCATAAAAATACTCGGATCGAATATATTTTATGGCAACATTTTATAGTGGTTTACAGTGTATTGGCTTAAAAATCTTCTACAAAATTTTGTTGGGATATATTTCTTTTCTTGTCTCTCATCTGCAAAAAGTCAATGTTATATCTTTTTCATTCTGCAGAAGAAAAATATTGGTCGCATGTAAATGGGGCAATAGATTCATATGTGTTCGACCATACTCAGAATAAGAAAAATAAAAACTTAAGTGAAATTGCGTTTTATTTTGCTGTCACTTAAAAAGAAAAGCAGAGCGAAATTTTTCGTCCAAGAATAAAAAACTTAAGAAATGCAACAACAAAACTCAAACAAATTTTAGTGCGTTGAATGTAATATGCATGTTTATTATTTTATATATGGGAATTTGGAATTGTTCGTGCATTTTATTTTTTCTATTTATAAAATATTCATGTACACATATACAAATATGAATATAAAATCACAAATAATTTTCACTACACTGTAGAATTGTATTTTTCTAAGTCTAACTTAAAAAAATAATTTATCGAATTGCAGTAATTTAAACCGCATATAAATATTTTTTATAATTTTAAACACATATATTTGTTGATATGTAATACGTTTATACTCAAAACTATTGTAGTTTCACTCAAGATTTTAGGAAATATATCAAAAAAATACTACATGAAAAATATGAATGAACTTAATATTTTAAGTAATCTATAGCTGAAAAGTCAAATTGGAAAAATGATTTTTTGTCTTCGTTTCTTACGTTATTTCTGTTATTTTTTTTATTCCACCTATAAGGTTGACCCATTATATACTCATTAAAAAATCTCATTACTCGCCTAAAAAATCGTTTCTAGGAACGGGTAAATAGAAAATTGATAATTTTTCAATTAAAATTATTAAATAATTCCAAATTTATTATTTTAGCTACTATAACTTGAGATATTTTACATATTATCTCATTGATTTGAGTCAAAAATATGCTCTAATTAATTCGTAAATGCGAAATCTGTTTTTAGATGTCGTCCGTAGAAATGTGTATGTGGCATCGCCTTTAAAAAAAATCCCGGTTAATCAGATGAAATTCAGACTAACCAAGAAACTAAAAATCCCAGATAATCGAGGTCCACGGATAATCGGATAATCGAGATTCAGTGTAGTCTTTTTTTTATAATATATTCGATGATTATAAATCACGATTCTTTTGTCTCAAAAATAATATTACATTTTTTAGTATCTCCATGGAATCAAGTATCATCAAAATGCATTAACTTGTACACCAAGTCTTAAGAGGGAATAGCATTGGCAAGTTAATACTGGGCTGCAATTTAATAAAAACACGGATTATCTATTTCCTTTATAGTATTTAAATTTCTTATGCAAAAAATTAGTAAGTACAACACACAATTATTTATTTTTTGTGTTGATGCTTTTTGATCTTTGCGTCCCAATCTATTGAATAAAACAATTTGGAATTTTTTGGGTCCCAGCATACGTCACGAACAAAATTTTGTGATTTTGTACATTTGTAAATTACATCATTCGTAGCACTATCGAATAATTTTAGTTCGTTTGTATTTCCACACACAGCAAAATTGGTACCATTGTAACGGATTTTATGAATCCGGCGATCGTACACTTTCGTTTTGCTTACATATTCAGTTGGTTTTCGTGTATCGAATTTATAGACCTCGCCAATGTCATCACCAACGGCAACCAAATTTTCATCTTCTTCCTCTGATGTCCAGTAGATAGTAGAAAAACCACATTTATGATTTTCAAACAACCCTAAAATTGCAATATTGAACTTGTAAGAACTACAAATAGACCTATTATAAATACGTTTTACCTGTGGCTGGTTTGTGCTGTCGATAATCCCATAAAATAACGCTTCGATCCTGCGAACAGGTAACAAACAACGCTTCATTTTGGTGGCTTGTTGATACTCCTGTAATGGCATCTAAATGGGCATGTGCCATAGTTTTATAAGAAAAAAGTTCGTGGTCGCTGATTTCCCACAATTTAATTGAACAATCATTCGACACTGAAACGATCTTTGTTCGATCCTTATGAAAAACATCGATCCCATTCACAATACCCGTATGTTCAAATCGATTTCCTAACAATGACAATGAATGCTCCTTTGCTCTATTGTTTTCCGTAAACGTGGACCAATACTGCACTGCCCCATTTGCTGCCGAGAATATTATCTAGAAAACAGAATTTTTTTTTAATGTTTAAGCACAAAAATATTAACTTCAGAAATGTATCTACGGTATGCGTATCGACGAAACAAATATCGGTCAAAGCCGATGTAGACTGTAACTTGAAAAGGTTCTTATTTTCTTCACCAACATCACCAAAATCGCGGAACCCCCATAGACTACCATTCCATACCCGATCCGTATAATTATTGCAAGTCAATATAATATCGCCTTCCGAATTAATTATAAGCTTTTCATAAAATTTCTGAATTGTTATAGTGGTGTCCGGAAATTTTTTCATAAACTCTCTAGAGTTTAGATTTGGATGCTGTGTGTTATTTTTCAGCTCGATATCCTGTGGTTCTATATAACCTTGAGGCAGAGAAAATAACTCTGCCATATTAATAGTATTCATTTTGCTAGTACTATTTATTATTCTATTTCACTATAATTGTTGCTTAGAGCGTTAGAGGCTTTGTGTGTATAAAATTTCTTGTGTACTCTCTGCTCTTGTCAAAATGGGAAATGTCAAGTTTCCCGCGAAATTTAGTTTCCATACCGAACACCATGACAAAATCTTCGTTAAAATCATATGTTCGTTAAATATTTCTGTTTTGTTTTTTTTTCTATCTCGTTCTGGGATATGTAAAATCGCAATTGCCTCATCTCTTCATATAAAATATCACATTATTTTGAACAAATTTAAAGTATGGCGACAGTTTTTTCTTTGTCTCTATAGTAAATTCATTAAATTTTGTCTTAAATCATTTACATTAATGAGTTGAAAACTATATAAAATAGTACTTTATGTTATTTAAATTTAAGTTTATATTCGTATATAATATATATTAGTAATTATATATCACAAAAATGGCACACCATAATGATGGTGAAACCCAACCACAAACGCAAAGTCAACAGTGTTCGAATTGGACAACTTTGGAAAGCCAGCCCATTGAAAACATTGTGTGGGGCCGCTTGTATACTAAAAATATTAAATTAAAATCACTGGGTATTGAAAAAAGGCCTATTGCATGCATTCAGAATTCGTCAAAATCTTATGGTAAAAAACATAACTCATGAGGTTAATGAGGATTCTGAAGATACATTTTTACTAATTTGCTTGTATGTACATAATAATTTTGATTAATTTTATTATATTTTAAGACTTGTGCAAAGAAACGTTTAAATCTGGACGAAGTGATACGTGTGATTTAATATTCTCGGCAAAAGAATTACCAGAGAAAGTATTGTGCAGAATCTCTAAAGTTCATTTTAGGATTGAACGGGATATTACGAATCTCAATACTCCAGTTTACATTCATGTAAGTTATGCATTAATATCCTTAAATTTGCCCAGTCCAATTTATCAAAAAGACGTGTTTTAAGCAGTTTCTCTTAAAGTTTTCTATAAAATAATATATTTTTTCAACATGTTTAACTTCTAGTTTTCTATATTAAACTCTGAGCTGAGCAGGTAGAAAAATATTACAAGACTGCTTAATACGCATTAGTTTTCTTGTATGTTTTTTGGTGTCGCGAAACCTTTCTTTTATTAGGTAAACATCAAACACAAGTATTTTGTAAATCAAGGACAACCCAAATCAATT
The DNA here is from genome assembly GCA_947310385.1 of Nephrotoma appendiculata. NCBI lineage: Eukaryota > Metazoa > Arthropoda > Insecta > Diptera > Tipulidae > Nephrotoma > Nephrotoma appendiculata. The sequence goes on along the minus strand of OX371224.1, from coordinate 186,722,418 downwards.
CTTTTTTCTCCAATGCTAGAACAAGCATAAAATTTCATATTACGTTTATTTAGTTTTTAAGCCCAAATAAAAAAACAAGTGCTCGTCGTATCGCGAAAGGCCTGTTTTCGTGAAAAATTCTCCTAGGTAGCAGCAAAGTTATCCTCGTTCAACTAAGTATTTCTAGTTCTGCATCAATTTTGGCTAACATCACTAAAGCGCTTCGTATCGCCGGTTTTATACAGACAACAACTATACCGAAAATATGTGGCGAAAGCTAAATCAAATGAAATGTATCAATGATGTCCATAAATTCTGGTAACTCAGATTCGTTTGATGTGCTTTCCCGTTTTCTTAAATTGTTTGGTGATTAAATGAGTAAACTCGTTCCTAAAGTGCAAAATTCTAGTATGATATCCGATCCAAATTTAAAATTGTTTCCCTTTGTGTCACATTGATAACGGGCTTGGAAAACCATGCAAATTTAGTACATATTATCAAAAATCTACACACACTTTAAATCAGCGGAAAACCCAGGTTTTCAAAAGCGATTTTTGAAACGGTTTTTTTTAAACGGTTTATCGGTATAAATCCTAGTTGAAAGTTCATCTTACGTGTATGTATATAGAATATCAACTTGGTTGAATTGTTACCTAATTCAAATAACCGTTTTTGTTGGAGAATTCGAATTCGGAAGCTGTAGTGCTTAATTAGGATTCTTCGTTTATCAGAATGCCGTTGTTTTAGTTTGTCGGTTCAGAGAATCTTGTTGCATAAGCTTTCTTGATTTGGTTATTATGGTACAATTTTATTGATTCGATATTAATAGATATATACCGTTTCGGTAAAACTCACCATGGTTTCAATCAAACGGCATCTGCAGAACCTATTTTTGTTTTGTTGTGTTTATTTCGATGGTTTATTTAACAAAACTAATTTAGTTTCAAATGTTACATATGTATTTCCTATTTCAGTTATAACCACCACAAAGCCGATACCACTGTAATCAATTTTGTGAAATTATGTCCTTGTATGCTTATCCCAAGGTTCATTGTGCAATTCAGTAACGGTAGAAGCTGATTCTACATACCTAGTCATCCACATTAACTTTATCGATAGCTGAAGAAACTAATTTTTACTCCGAAGCCGCTCACTATGGCACATTTCAAAACAGGATGTAATAAAACAGGACATCACAAAACAGTACATGGTACAAAACAGTACCGATAAAAACAGTACATCACAAAACAGTACATGGAACACTAAAGTACATGGTACCGGACAGGACCGACTAAAACAGTACATCACAAAACAGTACATGGTACACTAAAGTACATGGTACGAAACAGGACCGATTAAAACAGTACCGATTAAAACAGTACATGGTACACTAAAGTACATGTTATTGAACAGGACCTGTGAATACGTTTAGTAATTAGGATATTATCAAGTGGATATTTGCCTTCACCTAGAGTAATTAGATAGAATTATAGATTTATAATTGCTTTAAGTTATAATAAAATATCCCTTCACCTAACAATATATTACATTATTTTAATTTAAATCGCTAATACTCGATCGTTGTAAAAGAGATCAAAAATTTAAATAAATATATAAATAATATTTTTATTTTATTATATATATAATTTAAATTTTTGATCTATTTTGCAACAATAAATAAAAATTAAACAATTTTTTGGAATTAAAAACCTGCAAGATTAAGTTATTAAAATCGTAAAATTGACTATTAACTATTTTGTGGTGTTCTTTTTTAATACGTGCTGTTATTTTTGCTACTGTTTTGCGATGTACTCTTTCGCACCATGTACTTTAGTGTACCATGTACTGTTCTGTACTGTTTTAATCGGTCCTGTTCCGTACCATGTACTGTAGTGTACCATGTATTGTTTTGTGATATTCTGTTTTGTGACATCCTGTTTTAGCACATCCTGTTGTAAAATGTGTATGGGACCCTTTTTACTCAATGTAGTTAATTTATCCTATTTAGTACGCCACTGCAATATTATAAGGTTCCTTAAAACCGAAATAATCTCATCACCAGTTTTTTCCAATCGCACTTTTCAAGTATTTGCAAGCATTTCTGTCTACCTCTAGCTACCCTTGAATTTTTTACGATTTTGAAATAAATAACTGATTTTTTGGTTGCTCCAATCGACATTTGCTCATAAGTACTTAATCGACTATTGTCACATTTTACTGGTAAAATACAAACCTGTCTCGGTAATCGAGATTCACATTAGACGGCTGTAAAAGGTTAAATGAGATAAATCGTTTCGGAGTCAGAGCAAAAATGTATTCGTAAAATACATAAACAGTGTTTAACATGAAAATTGGGTTAGTAAGCAAAGTGGAAGTTTACAGAACATCTTAAAAGTTGTTAGGCTGTCTATCCTTTGGTATTGTTTCATTGCTTTTGTTAATTTGTTCAAAATTTAGTAAGTTCGATTGAATATAACAAATTGAAAATTTATTTTGATTTTTCAGGACGTCGCTAGAAACGGAACGTTTGTAAACCAAGAAAAAATTGGATTTAATCAAAAACGTATTCTACTTAACGATGATGTTATCTCTCTAGTCCATCCAGATTACAAAGGTACCGTTGCAATAGTCTTAACACGTTGACGATCATAGGATGCATATATGGTCTCGTGTATGGACGCCCTATGACCGTCAACGTGTCAATATGGTACATGACCAATTTATTTTATTTATACATATTTTCAGTTTTTGTTTTCAAGGATCTAGGCCCGAGTGAAACAGCGGACATAGACAAAGATATTGTTACACAATATTATATAAGCAAACGCTTAGGCTCGGGTGCATGTGGAGTTGTCCGACTAATTTATGATAAATATTCATGTAAGGAATATGCAATGAAACAAGTCCAAAAAAATCGACTGACGGAAACAACACGACAGCGTAATGCAACTGATGCCGAACGTGTTATGAACGAAGTACGCATCATGAAATCTTTAGAACATCCATGCGTTATTAAAATGCATGATATTATCGATAAAAGGGATTCGGTATACATGGTATTAGAATTAATGAAAGGTGGTGATCTATTAACACGGATAATCTCTAATAAACGACTTTCGGAAAAAATTTCAAGATTATTTTTCTACCAAATGTGCCACGCAGTCAGGTATTTGCATGATAAAGGTATTACGCATCGTGATATAAAGCCAGATAATGTATTGTTGGAAAGTCAAAATGACGAAACATTAATAAAAGTTTCGGATTTCGGGCTAAGTAAGTTTGTTTCAAAAGATTCTGTTATGCGAACTCTATGTGGCACCCCGTTATACGTAGCTCCAGAAATTTTATTAACTGGTGGAAAAGGATGTTACACAAAGAAAGTAGATATTTGGAGTCTAGGAGTCGTGTTGTTCACCTGTTTAAGTGGAACATTACCATTTTCGGACGATTACGGATCAGCTGCATCGGAACAAATAAAACGAGGAATGTTTCAATTTCGCCATCCGTCATGGAAAACTGTATCGCCAGTTGCAAAGGCATTAATCACTGAAATGCTTACAGTGGATCCAAACCTGAGGCCAAGTATAAGCCAAATACTTAGTCATCCATGGCTTAAAGATCGAGAGACTATTCGAAAGGCACATTTACTTATGAAAATCGATCGAAACGATAATGGAATACCCGATTCCGCTGATAATACGGAAAATATACGACGGGTTAAAACACGCAGTATTTGTCGAACTCAAGCACAAGAGAAATTTTTGGAACCACCAAATAAACGTATTCGAATTAAATAGTTGTATGTTGTTAAGCATTAGTTTTAACTTAACTATATTTACCTGAAGTACAAAAATTAAGCTAGGTATGTATATGTATGCATATATGTATCGAATTAGACAATGCAGTTAAACTTGCTGCATATTGAATTAGATGATGCCATATACCAGAAAATACCAATTTATTTATTAAGTTTAAAATGAAGTAAGTTAAGAGAATATGTTTATATTTTTTTTATATAAATTTGAAATAAATGTTATGTTAAATTACAATATATATGTGAAATGTTGAATATCAGAGCCAAAATAATACACAAATCTTTATTTTGTTGCCGTAAAATTGGTACATAGTTTGATTTATTATAGATTTAATTATAATTTACATTTAAATAACTACAAATAGGGGAATGTATATAACTCTTTGTTTCGTTAAACAATTTCGTCGTAACACACGTTTAGTATAAAAAATATTAAATTTATTAAAAAATATTTGTCATGGTATGTTTTGAGTTCCTTATTTAGAGTACTGCTCTATTCCAATTTCTCCTGTGAATCAATGTATATAGAGTCGAAGAGTATTTGACATGAAGTACAAATCCATTTGCCTATTTGTCCAAATATTGAGGTATTATCTTTAAAATGAGTTTTTATAAAGTACACTGGTAGGCCACTTAGTGTAATAATAATTCCCATTATTAAATTAAAAGGCTCTTCGAATGATGGTGCTAGTACCAAAGTAAGGCAGCATATTATAAATATTATCGGTAATGATAAGTGTACTTTAATCGGACGTGGCATATTAGGTTTTGATTTTCGTAGCCATAAAAGAGCTGCTATGCAAGCAGCCACCGATAGCCACAACACTTGACTAAAATAGTTTATGAGCAAAATAATATTTGATGTGCACAACATAACTAGTGAAGTACCGCATGTAAAAATAAGTGCTGGGATAGGAGTTTGTTTTTTGACATGAAATAGCGAGAAAAATGTAGGTAAATGACCGTCCTGTGCACCAGTGGCAAAAAGCCGAGCTGATGTAAATAGTATCCCATTTACGCCACCGAATGTGCTTAACGCTACGAAGACTGGTACTATAACTGCTAGTGGCCCAAACATTTTGTTGCCAAATGTCTAAAATAAATTAAAAACTTATTTATTGATTATCAGGGTTTGGGTAATTCTACTTACGATTGCGACAGCCACAGAAGACATCATTTCATCTCGGGAGATAACTGCAAAATACGCCAAATTTGCCAGGACATAAATGGCCGTCACCATTGGCATTGCAATCCAAATTGCTCGTGGTAAATTCTTGAACGGGTCTTGTAATTCTTCTGTGACAAAATTTAAGTAGTTCCATCCTCCAAATGCGAATAATCCTGAATAAAATGCGTATCCTAAATTTTTAACGGAATAGTTTCCCCTCCATGGATCTGCGAGGTGGTCGAGATTATCTGTGAAACATATTTTAATTATAGTTTATAGTAATACAGGCTAGATCAATTTGTTAATGTTAAATCAAAGTTTTTGTGTAACGCATTTAGTTTTCTTGTATTTTTAGAACACCGTATAGATTGAGATCTAATAACTGAAAAATTAAAATTTTTCATCGTATGAAACCAATATCATTTTATTGCATTTTTAACGTTCTAAAAATGGAAGTATGATTGATATCAATAACGCCCATTGGTGCACCCTACTACACATCCCAAACTGTTTCTGTAATGTCTGTATGTGAGTAAAAGCCACCAATTATTTATTGAGGCCCATATTATGTGAAAATATTTAAAATGTTCACCGGGAGTAGCACAGAGAGAAAAAACGTAAACAATATCATTACCACGGCAAGCGACCATAGCTACAGTTAATGCAATGCTATTGCCACTAAAATATCATAAAACCAATTAAGAAGAAAAGATTCACAATCCTCTACAGCGAAATGCAACAAATAGGTTATTTATGTTTTAAATATGCCACGGCGTATTTATGAAGCAATACGGGCTAGAGGAGATAACACGCGATATTGAAAATTCCATTTTGTTCGTAGATTTTAGTTTTATTACGTTTGAATAAAGTTTAAAAGGAATTTTGGTGCAATATAGCTACCTTTTGAAATAAATCACATTTTTTACTATACAAACGTATTTTCTCCTTGATCTTGGTGATTCAAACCAAAAGTACGCCTGCTATCATGCGTACCTCTTTTTTTGGTTATGTTTCGCGCTAAAACTTCAATAAATCGAAGAGTCGTCGGACAGAAATTCCCACAGCATCTTTTTCAATGTTTCTAAATAAACACGGCTATAATAAAACGGCTAATTTGGATTTGGGAATGAAGTATCGGGCACTCCAAAGTCATAAAAAATAAAATAAACTGGGTTCCAGTCAAAAAGAAGACAAAATCGATTTGGATCGAAAAGAAGACAAAATTTCCTTCAATTAGAAGTAAAATTATTTTTTTGAAAAGTTATTTCACCAAGATACATGCGTTCAATTCTGGGTATTTTTTTCGAAAAAAGTTTCTGTTCCGATTTTTCTTTGGCGCAGTGTATAACTCTGATTCAATAAAATTAAGTTTTAAACCAAAGTACAAACAAGATACAGCAAAAATGTATGGAATAAATTATCGAGTTTCGAATTATATACCGCAAATTATATATTGCAAAAGGTGTCTACATATCGTGATACAAGGAAGCACTGCTTGATAAAAGAACAGAGATGTGGAAATTGCACGGAAATTCACAAAGTTGTAGAGTGAGAAACATGTGCAAACACTGTTAAATGCTACATGTATCAGGACGAACACCGAACTAATTCGAAAAACTGCCTTAGCAAAATACGAGAGTTGGTCATACAAGCAATCAGGACAAAATCGTAAATATCCTACAATAAAGCCTATTATGAAATTGGTCGGAAAATACGACACCGTCGGAAAATACGTCGTAAAATTTGATCCGCGGCGGATATTCGTATTATAAAACATGTATTTTTACAGTCAAACTCGAAATTTTCAGTAATACTTGTCACATTTAAATTTGGTTAAAATAATTTTATAGAGATATGTACTAACATTTAAAAATTTATTAAACTTTTAAATAATTAAATAACATGTAAAAATTATGAACTACGAACCATTTTCCGTGCGTATACTACAATATCCGTCACCTAACTAGCTGTCGGATTTGATAATTGAATTTTGTCGTAAAATCCGCTAACTCGGATTTTTATTTCATAATAGTATAAAATATGAATATCCGACGCGAGACGGATTTTACGACGTCAGAAAAATTTCATAATAGGGCCCCAGGTTACAATATGATAATGAGCATTCCGCGTATAAACACAACGACCGTGTATTTCCGATAATGGATATACATACAGTAAAAATTCAGTTAATGCATATTCACATAACGCAATAATTCAATTAATTTTTTGACAACCTAAGCCACATGCCCACATAACACAATTTTTTTCCTTTGTTTCTCTGCTCCACGAATTAGATATAATAATCAAAAATATAAAAATATGTACTTGTGAAGAGAGAATCATTGTACTATACATACATGCATACTATTTGTCCAAAATTTAAGTTAAGCAAAATATTTAAAATGACATACCAAATTCACAAAACGCATAATTATTCAGTTGAAAAAATTGATTCAGAAAAAATGCGATAAGTGAATATTTATATTGTATTAAAAAACAGAAATAGGCGTAAAATACCATTCAACAAGATATTACAAATTGAACAAGTGAATATAGACTTGGAATATGAAGAACTTTAGAAACAGGAGGAACTATTGGTCGGATTCAACTTTCTAAGAACCAAATGTATATAATACAAATTAATCTACATTAAAAATAAAATAGATATTTTAGATGCCTACTTCAGTAAAATAAACGTAGATATAGCAATAATAAGTGAAACCAGTGGCATTCTTCTGGCTTTCCTTGGGAATAGGCAATTGGGAAAAATATTTTCATAACATTTTGAATGGGAAAATATTGTTCTCTATAAAAATTTTGTGGAACAAAAGTTTCCCAAATCACTTTGTTTTGAACATTTTTTGCACTAAACTTCTTCTTTCAGTAGGCCAGAAAAGTATAGTTTTGACAAAAATGTTATGAAAATATTTTTCCCAATTCCCTATTCCCAGGGAAAGCCAGAATAGGGCCACTGGTAATTCCCGGGAATTGGGGAAAGAATTTATATGTAATTTCAGTTCAAATATTTTTTTCTGGCCTACTGAGGAGAAAAGTTTGATGTAATTATTTATAAATTGGGAATAACTTTTCCATATCTAAAATTTGAGTCTAGGGAAAGTACAGAAAACGCTACCAGTGCAAAAAATGAAGCTTGCTTCAGATGCACCCGAGACACTTTTTCCATTTTTAAATTGATAATTTTAATATTAATTGTAGATACATTTATAGTTTTTATATTTTAATGTAATATACAAATAATATTAAACTTTCCAAGATCACTTTTCATAAATAATTCATAGAAAAAGCCGCGTAAACTCTTTTTCGTAGTAATACATTTTTCCGCGAGAGCACAGGGGTACAAGTCTCAATTGGCAGGGGAAATTATTCCCAATTTTATTTTGTTTTCAAAAAAATTACCACGAGCTTTTTATCTCAGTTTTTCAGAATTTTTTAAAATATAAATTACATATAAAATTTTTCTCCAATTACCTATTCCCAAGGAATTGCCAGAATAGTGCGACTGGTCGATTTTTGATGGTATGTTGACTAAATGATTTAGTAATGACAAGTCATATTAGTTTCTCCTATGATTTGTCCAGTTGCAGTCCACGTCGACGACAATTGTGAGACATATCATATAAAAATGGCCACTTTCTTACGCGAAACATATAAGACAAGTCTTAGGTCTTTTTTATTCTATCAAGTACTTTTAATATGGCGTAGGAAAACAATCGAGAGGATTGAAATAATTTGCATGTTATTTCATTTTCTTTCTTTGTGACAACGCCATTATATTATTTTCTGTATTAAGCCTAGTACTCAGTTCGATTTCACGTGAAATTTTCATACGATTTTACTAAAGTAAAATTAGAAATGAAAAATTCCATTTCTGTTTTCATTTTGTAGTACTCAGTTCACCAGCGGAAAAGCCAAGTGTGTTCAATATATTAAAGATGGAGCGCATAAACTCTCCACATTATTTTCATGTGAAAATAATGTCTCGGCACAACCCAATATTTTATTTTTAAATAACTCTAAATTTTAAATAAAAACAATTTAATATTTATTCACATGATAAAATTGAAAAATCTATCTATTTATGCCTACAAACGTACAAGTTAAAATTAAAAATTCTTCAAATAAAATTTAATTTCTATTTCACGCTAAAATAAATAGATTTTTGGAGACCGCGGTAAAATTTGAGAGAGAAGACCTCCGAGATCCCGCAATGATTGGTTCGATGATCAATGCCGCCTGGTCGTCGAAAATAAACGACAGCTTCGTGAAAAATGGTTGGCTCGCAACACTATAGAAGCACTCAAGCAGAATTTCTCTGTGCCAGGAAAGCCACGATTAAATACCTTCGACAAAAGAAACGCGATTATACGAGGTCATGCATTGAAAACATCAGCTTCCAAGCGAAAGTAGGAAATTCAAGGGACTGTTTTGCTAATGCCAGGAATCTCACTAAAAACTTCCACCCAAGAAGTACAGTATCAAAGATGGGAATGGAGAATTGAGGACAAACGTGGCTGATGTTCTCTCAGTATGGCAAATCTACTTTCAAAGTCTGCTAAATCAGAATAACGAAGTGACCCCTATTAGAGCAATAGCTCCGCCAGGTGAAGAGGTCCTTGTCGAATATCCCACAGTGGAGGAAGTAGACGCAGCTATTAGTCGATTGAAAAACGGTAAGGCACCCGGTCTGGATGGAATCCCCGCAGAATTGATTAAACTCGGAGGCGCTACACTTGCAACAAGTCTATACGATCTCATCGTATGTATTTGGGACCAAGAAGAGTTACCGGAGAATTGGAAGTGAAAACTTTTCGTGGCATAGCTCTATTGAACACTGCCTACAAAGTGTTGGCTAATGTTGTACTTGCCAGACTCATCCCTTTCGCCGTAAACATCATTGGCGACTATCAGTGTGGTTTTCGTCCCAACCGATCGACCACTGACCAGTGTTTTACCATGAGGATGATCTTGGAAAAATGTTGGGAGTACAACATAACCATTCATTAACTATATATAGACTTCCGGCAGGCATATGACAGTATAAACCGCGACAACCTTTGGGCCGCCCTCATATGCCTAGGTATTCCAGATAAACTTGTTTCTCTGTGTAAATTAACAACGTCTGGATCTGCATGTAGAATTGTAATTGAAGGAACTGTATCAGACTCTTTACAAATAACATCTGGTGTTCGACAGGGAGATGCACTCGCGCCTGTGCTGTTCAATTTGGCGCTTGAGTACGTAGTGAGGAAAAGCAACATCGAAACTTCGCGCTGTATATTTAATAAATCAGGCCAAATTCTTGGATATGCAGATGATATCGTGCTTCTTGGCCGAAGACCTAGCGACATCAAGGACAGTTTCATACCGCTCAATCGCTGCGCAAGAAGACTTGGTTTGGAGGTGAACAGTACCAAAACGAAATTCTTAACAACACCCAGGAACATCTCCATGGCAAATTTCGAAATTGGTAACCATAATTTTGACAGCGTCGAAAATTTTAAATACCTCAGGTCACTTATAACATCCTTGAATGATATGAGAGAGAGAGAGAGAAAGAGAGAGAGAGAGAGCAAGGGCGAAATGTATGAACTTCATTATGTTTATCACCTCGTCATGTTCATCACGTCGTCATGTTCATCACGTCGTTATGTTTATCACGTCGTCATGTTCATCACGTCGTCAGGTTCATCACGTCGTCATGTTCATCACGTCGTCAAGTTCATCACGTCGTCATGTTCATCACGTCGTCATGTTCATCACGTCGTCATGTTCATCACGTCGTCATGTTCATCACGTCGTCATGTTCATCACGTCGTCATGTTCATTACGTCGTCATGTTCATCACGTCGTCATGTTCATCACGTCGTCATGTTCATCACGTCGTCATGTTCATCACGTCGTCAGGTTCATCACGTCGTCATGTTCATCACGTCGTCATGTTCATCACGTCGTCATGTTCATCACGTCGTCCTGTTCATCACGTCGTCATATGCATCACGTCGTCATGTTCATCACGTCGTCATGTTCATCACGTCGTCATGTTCATCACGTCGTCTATCGATGATCATGTCTTCTACCATGAATGTAAAAGAGGGACGTCAATGGGTCTTCTTCAAAATGAGCTATCGCACCTCACTACAAATCTGCGAAGTATAACTCAGGTTGTAATGGCGAATTTTGTACGAGATAATAATGACGTCTGGTTTTTAATATTGAACTGCCAGAGTCTCAGGTCACATCACCTCGATCTAACTGATACAGTCACGCAGGGATGCTGATTTATTTTGCTTTCTGAGATCTGGCTACGCAATGACGAGCATGTTAATATTCCTCCGGGCTGCCGGAGTAGCAATATATAAAAATACAAGTAGAACTTATACAGTCACCTCGCATAAGGAAATCATCGTTGGGCAAACAACTGGTATGGGCGTAACAACACAACTCATTGATGATATATACACGGCTGAACTTCAGCTTCTCAATGAAAATAAGAATCTTTCTGTAGTTGTATTCACCTCGCCGAATAAATCTGTCGAAGACAAAATGAAGTTTATATATGTTGTCCTTGTTCCATATTCTAAAATTTTTTTAAAAATTCTCCATGGAGACTATCATCTTTTGCCGATGATTTTGAGCGGGGATTTCAATATTAATTTTGCTGTTAATCAAGTTAAACCACTTATAAACTTCCTGCGAGACGAATTCGATTTACACATGAACTCAGATCGAAATATATCTACTACGAGATATGGGACGACCAGTGTGCAGTTTTTCAATGAAAATTAGAAAAGTTGTCGATAGTATATGTATCTTATTTTAGCTACTATAATCCAATTGCGTCGATTATACCGAAAGAGTAATATACCAATTTAACGGTAATAAACAATTGAAAACCTGTGGTTAGCAAAATTGCATTTCTTCTTCCTTCAAAGTAAACTGTAGACACGCACTACACACGCCATGTTTGCACATCTCCTTGAGAGTACTAATGGACTCACTCATTTTTTGTTTCCCCTACTATTATACATACATATACATATAAGCATGCCATGTATTATAATAGTACACAATTGTTTTTATTGTACCATGCCACACGAGCATTTTTTGTATTTTGGCATTTTTTTTCTACCAATGTTTTGTTCTCTTAAATAAAATTTTAACTAAAATGAGTCAAAAATGTCCTTGAAATATTTTTTATTTCATTTATGTTTGAGTTGTGTGGTTGAAAGAAAATTTGTTTAAGTCGCAATTAAAACTTGTATCATAGGTAAACGGGGAAAGAAACGAAGAAAAATGCCGCATTTTTTTTTTACGTGTGGCATGGACCATTGAGTTTATTGCTTTTTTTCAAACGAAGTAGGTACATCATTTCCGTTCGTTTCATTTACAAATTTACTCTAATACAAACAATTTTGGTAGGCGCGAGTAATGATGTTTACACATTAAAAATCGTGCATATTTTGCTTATTGTTAAATGTATTTGCTGATATTCAAAACATTTCTATACATTTTTTAGTAATATTGTAACATTTGTCATTTTACTAACATTGTTACTTTCAACGAGGTCAGAGTAAAAAGTAACTTCTACCGAATTTAGAAAAACTCTCAATTTCACCCAGTTCCTACTGGAATATTGGCTATATTTATAAAATATTTTGTAGCTTAGACTGTAATATATGTTAGTCTCTATTTTCTTAATTAATATGTTGTATTTTAATAATAATGGAACGCTTATTTTTTTAATATTTCATTTAACTTTATTCTATGCCTGTGTCTCTTCACTTCTCTCTTAACACTAGTTAACAATTTTTATGTTTTTTATAATAATCTTTTTCTTTATATTAGTGACATCTTTAGTTATAAGAACATACTCCACATCTTTCTCCTTAAATATATTTTTTTTATATGTAATATAGTGAAATCAAACATTAATATTTTATAATTCATTAAAATAAAATTTTCATAGTACATATGAACATATTAACAACTTAACAATAATCATTATTCATATTCACCCAAATAAGAAGGCTTTCTAAGTCGTCTTCCACATCTGGATGTTGCTGATGTTGCTGGGCAATACATCAGAACTATTTTTACTTTTAACATTCACAACATCATCACCTCTTTTTACTTTTGCAATATTAGTTTTGCAATATTTGGAATAAATTTACTGACTTAGGTTATCATTCCCAAAAAATCGTTCAAGTTCTTGCTTATTTTTTGGTGTTTTGTAACCGTTTTACTATTGCCTGCACGCACATGCTGGCTAGATCATGCCGGGAGCGTCAGCTAGGGCGGGTCCTACAAAGCGGCAATAGCTGGCAACGTATTACGTAGAAGTTACATGTGCAGTCGATTAACGGTCATGATCACACCACCCCCTCCCCACCGATTCTACCCACCTTCCACCTCCCCGTACGAAACCATTAATTAAGCATCCTATCGAAGACCTTACCAAGATGAATGAAGATAATCTTTATTGTAATTATTACCACGCCTGCGAAGTAGATCCTTTAACTCATATATAGTGGTTATGAGTTTACAAACAAAAACTGTGTCACTTAAGCCTAAGAAAAGTTATCTTTAACTCAATAAGTAACGGTCGGATTAATAAAATGCAAAAAAAAACAATAATTGAATAATAATAATAAGACCGTACGGGATACATGTACTAAATTAATACAACAAAAGAAATAACGAATATAATAAAACAAATATTTGTTGTACCTGCGTAACCATATGTAGCCTGGGTGAAGGTTACCTCATGGTGTTGGTCTGCTACTCCGTTAGGTTTATATATACCCTTGGTTGATTTCCCGGTAGTTTTCAATTTCCTTAGTTGGTTTCTTCGGTTGGTTTTTCTTTTTGCAATTTCCGTTGCGGGGGCGATTTTACTGGTGTTAGCTTGGATTTTCGATTTTATTTTTTTGTTAAATAGTGCACTGTTTCCACCGCTTATAGTTGTCGCGATTACGAATAATATAACCGTAAGTCGCAGCCTCGGTTTTGGTTAGCCCCGTTCTATTTGTTACGCCTTACTCGCCGCGCGTTCACTATTGATGCTTTCACACACCCATACAATTTAGATGGGGAGCAACTATACCACCGTAACGCCGGTTGGTCTCAAGCAATTCGTGGGTAGCCCTTAGGATTATACGTCTCGTATGGTGAACGTAAATAAAAAACGAGCTCTCAAATTTTATATATATATATATAAATATATATATGTAGTTAACAATATTTTTTTCTTTATTAAAAAAAAATCACAGCAACCTTACTCGGTTACACTTAGGTCGTGTTTCAATTGGTTTAAATGCCGCATAAAAAGTTAAAAATTTATTCGTGGTAAATGTTTTTTAACTTTTTAAATATATATTAGACAATTATGGTCAGTTTACATATATAACATTGCAATTTTTCAAAAAAATTTTACATGGAAAATTTTTATTTACAAACAAATATTTTTGCCAGCCAAATGTTTTCTATATAAAAATTTTATCAGCTCTTGAAGCGGATAAAAAGTTTGACATTTTATTCACCACAATTTTTAACTTTTTAACTTTTTATGCGGTATTTAAACCAATTGAAACACGCTCTTAGTCTTTTATAATTTCATAGACATAATTATAAAGTGTTGACAAAATACAACTTCACAATGTTTATAATTTTAATATATTTTTGGGTTCTTAATTTTAATAATTTACACTCGGGGTACCACTATATATCACTTGGTCGACCAATTTCAACCAAAATCCCAAAATCGAATGATCTATCAAAACAAGAAAAATTATCTCCATTCCTCTTCGTTTTCTTGTTCTTTTCTTTTCCCCTTGAATCGTACCATTATTATTATTTACTCGAATATGTAATAGAGTACAATTATGGCACAAACACCTACAGTCTGCCATATACAAGTACCGATGCAAGCGCACGTTACAGTTTTTTCTAACTTTTTCTTCATTATTCTAACCAATCACACTTTAAGCTTTATTAAATCTTAAATTAGATTTTCTCGCAATTTCACAAACTTTTATAAGTTTACATTTATGCTCCTCTAAATTGGAACTCCAAACAATAATATCGTCAATATAAATTTCAACTCCTTCTACTCCTTCAAATATTTTTTTCATTATTTTTTGAAACACTTCCGGTGCAGAACATAATCCATTCGGAAGTCTATTAAAACAAAATCTTCCAAAAGGTGAGTTAAAAGTTATGTATTTTTTAGTGTCTTCAGACAAACTTACTTCCCAAAAAGACCTATTTGCATCCAACGCAGAAAAATATTTTGGCCTACCCATCTTCGCAGCATTTTACTGAAATGTTGGAAGCTGAAAATGTTCTCTCATAATACTAGCATTCAAATGTTGCGGATCGAGACATATCCTCAAACTTTTATCTTTTTTTTTTTTTGCAATAACCAAAGAACTAACAAACAACAAAGTCCTTCGGTTCGTCCACCCTCTCTATTACACCATCTTATTTAATTTCATCTCCAGAGGTAATTGCATTAATTGCATTTTTTCTACATGGTTGGATAACTCCAACAAAATTCTGTTTTAATTTTATTTGATATTCATAGTTTTTTATTAAACACATGCCACTTAAAATATCCGCAAAATTATCTAGAATATCTGTTAATTCACCTTAAACAGCTCCTGAATCTTCAACCAAATTTTCATTTAATCCAAGATCTCTAAAAGTATAGATTGAAATAACATTTTACTGTGCGCCTGTATCGATTTTTAATTTAAAGTTTTTTTTTTCAAATTTAGTTCCTACTTTACAAATTTCATACCAGTGGTTCCGCGGCATTAATACTCCCTAAAGAGTATTGTTCCAGGTTTCCCGCGTCGTCCACAGCATTGATTTTACGAACATTATTTTTTGTATAGTTGACACTTGTTGCATGTTCTTCCATATGCTTGACATTTTCCTTTATCATGTATTTTTCCGCAATAACCACAAAGGCTTTCTTGATATTTTAATTTAACCTCACTTTTCTTTTTCTGTGTAATAATACCAGCACTCTCAGCACTTGAATTGATTACTTTTAATTGTAACGAAGCCAATTCAGCAGTTTTACAAACCGAAATAGATTTTGATAAATTTAAATCATCCTATTTAAATCAATTTCTTGTCATGTATGTAATTCGCTTATAATTCTTCTATGAAATAAACTATCTTTTAACTTCTCAAAATTACAATTTGCTACCAGCGTCTTTAACTCGGTAACAAAATCACCAAACTTTTCACCATCCAATTGTTTCCGTTCAAAAAACAAATGCCGGTCAATAATTTTACTGCTTTTTGGAATACAATATTTATCAAATGCTTCAATAATTTTATCCGGTTCTTTTTTAACATTTACAGGCAATTCTAAAGTGTCAAATATTTCTAACGCTTTTTCTCCTAAAGAACGTAATACAGCAACTTGAATTTCTTTTGTTTTTTGATCGCATCCCGAAGCAATTACATAAAGATTCCATTTTGCTTTTCCAATTATTCCAATTAACCTGTACATTTCCTTCAAATGACAAGGCACGCGGTGTCGAAATGTTTTTCATTATTTATTTCGTAATTTCACTATTTATTATTTAAATAGACGGCTGCGCCATGTAAAATATGTTAGTCTCTATTTTCTTAATTAATATGTTGTATATTAATAATAATGGAACTCTTATAAGAACATACTGCACATAGATATCACTTATTTAAGTTAATTGCTTGTCATTGAATTATCTTCAATAGATAAAACGCAAAAATTTGTATTTTCAAAAATGTTACAACCAGCCCCTAGTTCTCCTACTCATACTCTTAATTACAATACATATTTATATAAATTTGAAATATTAATAATTCGGAGATATCTGTTTAAATTGCTTTAATTACCAGGAGCATCAACTTTTGCAAATTGTAGGTTGATTTGCAACCAACATTCTTAGCTTACTACCACAATAGAAAAATAAGTCTATGATTGTATTTGTGATTTTGTGCGCAATGTAGTCACAAATACAATCATGACATTGGAATTTAATTCGTTTTATACAAATGAGAAATCTATGTTAAACTTATTTTTCTATGCTACTACTTCACTTACTTACGTCTATACTACCAGATATTTCAAATTATTACAATTAGGACCATCTAAATGTAGACTAAAAATCAAACCGATCATAAGACCTCACAAGTATAAGCATCCAAAAATTTCTCTCTGTCATAGTTTTAAGCATCAGTGTCCAATTAAAAGTCAGGTATCTTGGATTAAGATTCTTTCTTCTATTTACAACAGTTTATGTGACCTTCTTTCGGGTCATTGAAGGCGAATGGAATTATTTCCAGAATCCATTCCAAATTAATTTATTTTAGTATTCAATATTACAAGGTCATTGTTGCGCGAAAAATTCTTCTGAGATGTATTAATTTATTTTGTGTAATATTTTACTTGGCTATTGACACTTTTATTTAAATTCATGAATGAAATCATGGGATTTGATTTGAAGCCTATTTATATAATTTATTTAACTTAAATAAATCTTAGGTGATAGTTAAAATCAATTAGGTCTGTTGTGTTTTATAAAAACACTATTAAAATAATTAAATAATTTCATAGAAAACACAATTAAATATTACATCGCCTGAAAAGTTTCCGGACTGACACGTAGATGGTGCCACAAATTTAAAATCCATATGATTTTTAAATTCTACCGACCTTCAAATGATACCTGTTAGAATTTCCTGAAATTTCGATTCCTGACACCACGCTCTGGACGCCCAAATGAGGCAGTGACTCCAGAAAACATAAAGAAAATCCACGAAATTGTTTTAAACGACCGTAAAATGATGTTGCGTGAGACAGCTGACATTGTTAAGATATCAATCGCGTACCGGATACATTGAATTGTTTCTGCATATCGTCAGATTTGGCTCCCAGCGATTATTACTTGTTTGATTTGGCTCCAATAAAGAAGTGATTGCCGAAACTGAAGCTTATTTTGAAGACAAAGATATATCGTTCTACAAAAAAGGCATCGAAATGTTAGAGAGGCGTTGGACTGATTGTAACGCTCTAGAAGGAAATTATGTTGATGAATAAAATATATTTTTCTCCAAAAAATTGTGTTGTTTGTTAGACCGGGAACTATTCAGGCGATGTGTTAAATTTGAATACATGATTCATTTGTAATAACTTTAATTGTCTCGACAATCGAAATAATATTTATTTAAATTTAATTCTAATTATATATTGATAATAAAACAATTATTTTTACTTTTGTATTGTGATATAACTAAGTAATGTGATAATATGTACAAAAGTAATTAACAAAATGTTGGTGATTTTATATAGTTGGACTATGTCCGTAAATAAAATAAATTGATATGTACTTGCTTTAATAACAATATTAAGCGAATTGTAAAATTGTTTAGTGTAAAATATTCAAATTTCCAGGTAAATTAATCTCAAATGGTATTTTAGAACATAACTAAACCCCCTAAAAACGATATGATCAAGATGGGAAGTCGATCGTTTACACGCACCTTAACGGCGTCGTAATTGCGTGGTGCCCAATACTTGTATGGAAAGATAAAGTGAATAATAGTGCTGCATGTATGTTTTATATCTTCATGGAATGTTTATTTGTTTTTGAAAATATTTTTAGTATAAACAAAACAATTAATCTTTAACACTTAAGCAAATTCGCTTTTATTTCCGCGACACTGTAGAATTTACATAAATGCAACCTTGATGTCCATTAAAAGAAATAAGAAATGGAACACAGCAAAATATTAACCACGATAAAAATATTAGGTGTGCAAGTAGAAACTCAGCTCTGAAGTTGCTTGCATTAAAATATATTGAACGCATCCAAATTGCCCGCCATTTTAGATATACCTATGTTGGCTTAATCATGCTGTTTTTATGACATAAGTTTCAGTCATTTCATTTACAAGCTGTCGTTCTGTGTGCATCAATTTTAAGAGGCGGATATCGATAAGCAACATTTATGTTATAAGATTCTATTCTGTTTAAAATGAAAAAAAAAAAAAAATGTTGCTCAAGCTATGGTTAATTCAACTTTGAGTGAAGATTCCGTGAGTCATTCAACAGTAAAAAAGTGGTTTGCCAGATTTCGTGAGGGCAATTTTAGTTTTGAGGACGATCCACAGGTGCAGTAAAATAATTTTGAAGACGAAGAACTTAAAGTTTTATTGGATGAAAACCCGTGCAAACTCAAAAAGAGCTTGCAGAACAGTTAGAAGTTACTCACCAAGCATCACTTCGATTGTATGCAATGGGAAAAAATACAGAAGGAATGAAAATGGGTTCCTCATAAATTGACTGAAGAAAACAAAAATCGAAGAGTTAACATCTGCATGAATTTACTTTCTCGGTACAAAAGAATTTTTTTTTACGATTCCATAATGAAAAGTGGATTTTGTACGATAATCCTAAACTCAAGCCGAGTTCATTGCTGTATTCATTCCGTTCGTTGTGTTTTTTTGTAAACCAACCATATAGGACTTGTCGCAAATGACGTTTTATTTTTTTCATCAAGTCGATATTTTTTCATCAAGTTGATCTATCTTCAACTTTTTTACTGAGGGAACATGGCAAGAAAGAGACGACATAAAATATAATTGTAAAAACAAACAGACATTTTTTCGATATTTTTATTTTGTAGTCAAGTACGTTGTTCATTTTGTCATTTCGGCGATAGGTGAAATAAAACAGTTCTGTAATTTTTTCATCAACAATGAACCCAAAAAATAATACTGCAGAAAAAATACCAAACGAAAGGAACGGAACGAACACAACGAACTACAACAATGAATCCGCCTTCAGAAAGCCATGCGTTGATCCAGGCCAGCCATCAACATCAGTTGCAAAAATGAATGATATGATGTCATCGTATTTGAAAGACCAGCGGCTCACAATAGTTGAAGATGTGCAAATGTGGCTCAATGACTATTTTGCTTCGAAACCACCAAGTTTCCATCGCGAAGGCATTCATCATCTACCATAGATAGTAATGGCGAATATTTCGATAATTAATTAATCTTTGTAACAATAATATTTCAATAATGTGGAATTTGACCAAACAAAGCAGTTTCTACTTGCACACCTAATATTAAGATTATATCATTTGCGGTTGGCGCTTACGATGAAAATTTAAATGTATAATTAGGCGTTAGTAATTAAGTTTTTCATAAAGTTGTTAGATGGGGAATACTTGAAAATAAGTAATAAGTAAAATATGTAGCTATTCTTTTAATTTCCGAGATGGGATTTCCCTTGATTTTTTAGAATCAAAAATTTCGCCTTAAACGAGCAATTTTGTATTAACGAGCTGTATAAATTTTACACCTGTGCAAAGTACTCTCAGTACTATTATATATAATTAATATAATTAATTTATATTTTGCGTCATATTGGTTCAATTAGACTAAAGAAAATAATATAAAAACCACTATGAAATTGAAATTAGATACAAATTTCGTGCAATTTGTTTTTGTACGATTATAAACCAAGTAAAATTTTCGTTACGGTTTTACACTTTTTAACTTTTACGCAATGTCTTTAAAATAGTTTAACCTAAATTTGGTGTCGATTTTAAACTTACTTGCAAACATATAATAAACTCCGGCCACGATGATTAAAACCAATGCCAATAGTTTAGCTGCAGTGAATATATCTTGAATTTTCATTGCCCATTTAACCGATAGACAATTGACTGCGGTCAAAAGTAATAAGCATGCCGCTGCTAGTAATTTTACAGAAGTCTCAGGTGGATCACATTCGGGAAAAAATGGTTTCACTGCATACTGTGCAAATGTTAATGCAACGATAGCTTGTGTAGTTGGCCTTATAATAAATAAAGCAATCCATAATCGTAAAAATCCTACACATGGACCAAATGCTTCTAATAAATATGCATAATCACCGCCCGATCGTGTTATACATGTTCCTAACTCGGCGTAACATAACGCGCCCAATGTCGAAAGCAGTCCACATATCGTCCATATTAACAGCGAGGTACCGACGGATCTGTGAAATTATATAAAATAAAATTTGAAATTGAAAGTACATAACATAGAAAGAAAATCCGCGTTTATATTTTGTAAACTATATTTGAATTTCTTTGAATGCTAGATATAATTTTCAAATCAACAGGTTATTCAGCGTGTTTCATGATGCAATAAGCAATGAAACGGAATAATAAGATCTGATTAACTATACGTGCTAACTATCAAAATATGTATTATAAATAAGTTCAATATTAGTTTAATATACATACTCTGTTGCAATAAATACGCCGGTTGGTGATATAAAAATTCCTGAACCAATTATCGAACCAACAATAATAGTAACACCATTCATTAACGTTAATCTACGTTTAAGAACCACTTTATCGTCACCAGTAAAACTATTACTTTCATTCCCGTCATCACCTTTAAAAATTTCGGTGGTGGTTGTTGAACTCATTTTTAAATTTTTTTTTATTTTTATGATTTATGATTCTATATTTTCACGTTTTGAAAACGCAACTTAAACACAAGATACTATACTTTTTCTTTTAAATTCACAATTTGCACGAGAACACTAGTACCATGCCGGATTGGTGCTTTATACAAAAAAAATATAAATAAATAAACACAAAACTAAAATTGTATTTAAATTAAAAGCATTACACACACTTTTTTTGTTTGACTGTAAACTTCAAACCATAATAGTAAATTTCGTTCAATCTCATTATCACAAAATGCGAACGTCTTTCCATTCGCCCTAGCAAAATACAACTAACAAAATCGGAAAGTAAAATAATGTACTTTTGATGATACGATTTTACGAACGAAAATTATTATATGGAATGGAAGGAAAATGGAATAAAAATTACGTTGTCTACAAATTTTTGTTACTTTATTTATTTGTTTCTTTCCCCAAGAAATGAACCGGAACCATGCCGACTGCAAACGAATTTTATGTAGAAGAAATCCGATTCGCCGTTTTTAATCGATCGATATCAAAAGCAGTTCTGTAAAATAAAATATGAGAAACACTTATACATGGAATTGAAAAACACATCCATATGTCTACATGCGTGCGTATACGATGTAACGTAATCGACAACGATGTCGAGTAGGAATTGTCTGTTTGTTTTGCCGAAACGTGTTTTGCATGTTAGTACTTTGATTCTATAAATTTGGTTTGGTGATAAAAGCAAAATTCGGAACATGAAACATCAACAATAAATTTGCTAATTAGAAGAAAAAATAGGTACGCCACTTACACATACATAACAATTTTCTTAATAATTACCAAATGACTAGCCAACCCGATACATATAATATATGTAATTACAATAACAATATGTGTACTCGTATGTGTCGTCACACGTCGTAGAATTAATCAAAATTAAAATTTATTATTATAATTAAGTGTTAAGTAAAATATTAGCATGTACATTATTGATATGTGTATCTGTTACATTTTAAATTGCAATAATTATTTAAATGTGATAATTGTTTGCAATTTAACCAGTTTCTATTACGCTAGCAGCTTTAAGTTTAGTTTACTCATAATAAAATATGTATCTGTAACATGAAATATCCGCCTTGAGTTATTTCTAGTCGAATACTTTAAGAAGGGGTTATGCAATGCCTTCTATACTACTGGCCTTTTACTACTCTCATTTTTCGCACATGAAGTCAATTTAAGTCTATACCGAGACTGCGCAATAATAATTTTATGATATTTACACTAACAAAGCAACTAGAGAAAGCAACAACAACGTCGACTTAGCGTGTCGTCATCATTTGGTGTAAGCGGCCAGTAGTTTAGAAGGCATTGGGTTATGTGACTCAAGAACTAAGTGCTCTAATATCTAATGGTTGAATTTTTGAAATAGAAATAAATAAAAGTTAGTAATTAATCTGTTTGTTGTTGGAGACATGAGCATAGATATTCTTAATTTTTCAACTAGCAGCATTGAGTGATATAGTATGTCATCCTTTGGACTTGAATCTTTGATTAATATTTCCACGCGTGTAACTTCATTTTCTTCGGCTTACATTGAGCATGTATTGCTCGGGTTAGGAATAATGATTTTTCCAATATAACAGCACTTAAAAATTTCAGACCAGAATGAACAGAAGAAAAAATATAAAATTTATCTTTGAATAAAATTACTTTTAATTTTGATTGAGAAGAAACTGGTGCCAGAAAACCACAAGAATTG
Organism: Nephrotoma appendiculata; assembly: GCA_947310385.1. Lineage (NCBI taxonomy): Eukaryota > Metazoa > Arthropoda > Insecta > Diptera > Tipulidae > Nephrotoma > Nephrotoma appendiculata. The sequence goes on along the minus strand of OX371224.1, from coordinate 186,699,197 downwards.
GGACCTTTAGAGAAAAAAATTTAGTCTAATAAAATAAATTTAATAAGAAAATACAAAATGTTCAGTGTAATAAAATAAAGATCGAGTAAAATAGAGATATACTGTGGGCAAAAAAAATGTAAGACTTTGTTCATAATTTTAAAATTCTTTATTTATTTCTCCAAATCTATTTTGCCCCCCTCAAAGTAATCCCCCCGGCCTCAATACACTTGTGCCAATGTTTTTTCCAATCCTCGAAACAGTTGTTAAAGTCAATTTCCGGAATAGCCTCCAATGCGCGTAGCGATTCACGTTTAATGTCTTCAATTGACTCAAAACGGTTTCCCCGGAGCGGTCGTTTGAGCTTGCTGAACAGCCAGAAGTCACACGGAGCTAAATCAGGCGAATACGGTGGTTGCGGAACGATATGGGTGTAATTTTTTGCGAAAAAATCATGTAAAACCAATGCAGTATGCGAAGGTGCATTATCGTGGTGCAAGAACCAAAGGTTTTCACTGATCCTTCCGATATTTCAACGATGTCAGTAAGATCTGTGACTGTTAATTGTCGATTCTCGAACACAAATTGATTGATTTTATTAACGTGTTGATCATCAGTTGATGTTGATGGCCGTCCTAGATGTGGTTCGTCGTCAACACATTCTCGACCCTCTTTGAACAATTTTTACCAATCAAAAACACTTGCTCGCGACATACAATTATCACCGAAGGCCTTTTGCAACCTTCTGAACGTTTCGGCACCACAAAATTGATTCCGCACACAAAATTTAAAAGAACTTCTTTGTTGAATAATTTCACTCATTACGTAAAAATCGGTGAATGCACTTTTTGTACTTGAGAACGACAAGCGTATACTAAACACTAATGATTATTTTGATGTGACATTTGGCACAGATGTCACTGACAGTCATACCAACAGAGAAAAAAATTTCGAAATTAGTCGAAAATATTTCGACTAAAGGTTTTCCGCGCGAAATTTAAATTAAAAAAAGTTTAATTTTAATTAAAAAGTCTTACTATACTCACAGTAGTAGAGCGGGGTCCCATTTGAAACGCGATATTTTAAAACGCGAATTATCAACGCGATATTTCAAAACGCGATAATTAAAAACGCGATACTGTACAAAACGCGATATTTCGAAATGCGATAGAGTACAAAACGCGATATGGTACAACACGCGATATTTCAAAACGCGATATTTCAAAACACGATATGATACAAAACGCGATATGGTACAAAACGAGAATTTAGGAACGGGTTATATCTGGCGGGTGAAGGGGAAATTTAATTTCAGTTTATTATAAGAGAGTATATTGGTTGGTATCAATCAGGTCGCTGGGCTCCCGTCGCTTCGCAATGCACATTCTGTATCATAACGCGTTTTGACATATCGCGTTTTGAAATATCGCGTTTTGTACCTTATCGCGTTTTGTACCATATCGCGTTTTGTACCATATCGCGTTTTGAAATATCGCGTTTTGTACTCTATCGCATTTCGAAATATCGCGTTTTGAAATATCGCGTTTCGAGCGGATCCGAGTAGAGCGTAGTTGTGTCGAAAGAAAAACCAAGGACAAAGTAGTGTGGGTGCGTCGTAGACCGTAATAAGCAGAATAAAGAAAAATTGAGAAACGTTGTACAGAACCACGTGTTGCACGAGGCAAAAGGCGAACAGATAAAGGGTAATAAAATGATTGTTTTATGGTGGATAAAGTACATGCCAAAGCGAATGGACTGTGAGTTGGGTACATGTATTGTAGTTGTACGCCTTTTATTGGTGAGTATGGGTAGAATTTTGTATGAAATAAATAAAATTGTTTGTGCTTAAGAAATTTGAGAATTGCATTTAGAAATTGAATTTGTGTTCCTTTAACTATGTGATAATGGATGGAGGATGAATGGAGTTAAAATTTATTTGAGACAGGTCACAGCAAGAGATGCAGTCATCACGTTAAGGAATTACTTGCACTAATTTTTTGTCTGAGTTGTAATTTTTCAGAGAAATAGTATGAACTTCGAGGATGAATCAAACCTCCAATCGGAGGATTATGAAATGATTGCAGAAGATATAGACTATGGTCATGGGCAATTGAATCAACAACGATTATATATCGTTCAGGAACAACATATTGAGTCATTAGCACTTTTTTATGGAAATATTAGATAGTGGAACCTTTGAGCTATTGTCAGGTTCTGATTTACGGGTACGAAAGGAAATGTTAATCACGAATGGTGTATACGTTGAAATTGAGAATAGATTTATGTCAGCGTTCGGTAGGATTCAAGATAAATTAGATGCGTTGGGTAGTAATGAGCCAATTGCAGTGTGTCGGTCTTGGCTGAGCCCGAAGGCCGATTGCCTACTGTGATCAAGGTAGAAACTAGCAGGCCCCCACAACTTCGGAAGTTTAATGGAAACCCAGCCGACCGGTCGGCATTTCGGGATTTGTTTATAGCTGAAGTTCATAGTAAGGACTATGACCCAGTTACGAAATTACTTCATTTGCTGCAGGTCTGTACGAGAAAGGCTCCTGTGACACTGGGTCCATGGCAACCCACTAGTTATAAGGGAGCATGGGACATTTTAGTTGGATATTAGGAGGGGATGGGAGAATGTATTCGGTGAAGAAGCAAGATCTAGAGAGACATGATTCATTGCGGGCAGAATTAGATTCATTAAACAGTGGGATACGTCAACTAGAAAATATTGCGACCCCCAGTCAGCTGTGGGATCAAACTTGGTTTCATTATGCAAAAAAACGTCTGCCTAAGTAAAAGTTGGACTCTTGGGAACAGCATCGTAATCGCGATGCTGCAGGTAATGTACCTACGCTTAACCAGCTTAAGCAGTTTTTGGATTGCAAATCAAAAGGCAGACGTGAATTTGAGGAGAACAACTTGATCGGTCATAAGGAGCAACCTAGTAAATATGCGGCGAGAGATGAGAGGTGGTCTATGGGAGGCAACCGTCAAATCGATTATGCATCATTTGAGAAGTGTAGGAGGAGCGCAGTTCTATATACATTTGACGAGTTCGCTACGTTGTTGGTGAAGATTGCGGCATGTTTGAATTCGAGGCCATTGACACTATAAGTAATCGGACCAAGCGTGCCCGGTTTTAGAAAAACTAATAAACTAATAAAATTGAATATCTGTATCAAAAATCAATGAAGGAGGAGTAACAACCTTCAACACTAAAAGAGAAAACTATTGGATCAAATATTGAAAAACCATAAAGAAATCGGCATGCAGTTAGAGAGAAAGAAGAACGAAATCTGAAGTAATTTATAGAACAGTACTTTAAGAACATTGGTGGACAGTATCAAGCTCCCATACTTCAAATGACAACAAATTTAAAGAACACAATGATGACTATCAACAATGATTAACACCCACAAAATAAACTACCTCAAGAGTCAATTGGAAGGTACTGCTTCCAAACTGATCAACCATCTCTAACGAACAGAAGATAATTATGAAGTTAGATGGGGAATTCTATACAAACGATATAACAACATGATTATGCTAATCTCAACTTATGTCACGATATTTGGTCTACCAAACAAGAAAAAAACCCATAATCATATTAACATTAAGCAGAGAGACGCAGCCACTCTACGAGGGTGACCCACTGCAAACAAAACAAAACCAATGTTGACAACAACCCAGGTAACAACAAATCAGTCTTCTTATCAAAAACAACTGTATAATATGTGTCTATTAAAGAGATGGACAATTGACTAGAAGAAACCAAATGCAACTCAAGCGAGTTTAGTAATATTATACCTACAGATGATCAGAATCCTGAACGTACTTCAGTACGCAGAAAAGGAGATTGCTTCTTACTTACTTAGCTAGCACACTATGAAGGAAAATCCTACGATTAAAAATCTAATTTAGGATGCTGTGTCAAGTGTGCGAATGGCTATATGTGCAGGCTATCCAACAGCAAGCAAGATCACACAGGTAGTAATGCAAAGAAACAGATGGTAATGCCAGGTGTGTCTACACGAATAAAAGGAATATCGTAATTACACGACCATCGTCGAGAGAAGAACACAAACGACGGGAATAGGAGGAGTTAACAGCGAGCGATATTGTGATCAAATGAAATCCGGGAAATAATTCAGTCTTGCTGAAGCGGGGTTTACATCTTAAACATGAGATCACCATAGTTAGGTCGACGGGCGTATGTTGAGTTAATTAAAACAGTGAATGCGGAGGTCGACATCAATGAATTAGGAGAGAAAGTGGTCGCTTTGAACAGACCAACGCGGTTCACCAAAAGGAGATGGCCGTAGTGAGTGCGACTGAGTGCTGTTATCCCCTACTACCGAGGCTGGGAGAAAGGTCATAACGCCAGAATTGTAACGGCCTTGATCATAGCGCAGCAAGAAATAGTGTTTGGAGGTTATCGACTCGTATCGACGGATAGCGGATGAACAAATTAACGCCGATAAGATGGGCCCCATGGTTTTCAGTCAGAGGATTGAACCCACATCACGATTTGAAGATCGCCTAATATAAATAAATGCGAGTACTCCAGTTAAACATAAACAGTAGTGTTCCGTCACAGGATCCTCTGCTGGTAACAGCAAAAAACAGATGTCGATATAGTGATACTAAGTAGCGGCAAAGACTGCGAAAGCAGGTGATTGAAGTGTAGACTTAGAGTGTGACACCAATTAGATAACCAGGGTTAGGAAAAGAGGTCGTGTTAACAGGGCTCGAGGAATTTGCATTTACAGCCAAAGACCCGATTACTTGCTTTCAATTACCCGGAACCAAAAGAAGGATGTGTTTGTTGCCAGTAATTTTAACACTAAATCATCGCAGAGGTAGCTAGTTGCTGAATGGGTCGACGCTATAAAAGATGTTTGTCGATTTAATGGCAAAGAGAACTTGGTATAGTCGACATATTCCTATGATGTTCACAAACGTGCGAGATTGCATTCAACAGTGCAGCGTGGGATCTAATTTGACGATGGCTGAGGAAACTGATTCTTTTACTAAAATACCAGTTAAAAGCGGATCATTTCAGGGTTCGGTAATGGGCCCAGTATTATCGAACGTGCTATATGATGGCGTGCTTCAGCTCAACCTGCTCGAATGTACAATACTTGTGGGATATGCAGATGATGTGGCGCTCGGCACTAGCGCACGGCACGAACAAGAACTGGTATAGAGTATGTCAATGCAGCATAGGAATGCATCTCCGCATGGCTCCGCAAAGACGAGTTCTAGTGGTACAACTACATGGTATTGCTCTCTATATATATAGACAATATTTCAATGTAATAAACAACATCAGTCGTCGCGACCTGATGAGATGACTGATTTTTTCAAATCATTAGTCTCATCTGTTCGAAACTGATTGTTGTGATTCTTACACATTAGTCATCTATAAGTCAAAAAATTCGAATCTAGACTTCTCCATCGCAGAAGTAAGGGTGAAGTGCGTCTTACTGCGATGAGTGCAACATAGCACAACATTGAATCTTTCACTTTTCGCGATGGGGTCAAGAGATGTCAAAGTGCTACGGTAACACTGAACATAATACCAACATTGCTGACTGTCTTACGGAATGAAGATTCTATGCTTGAAGAGGAAAGGAGTGCCAGATTAAATGACATGGCAGCAGATGAAGTGATGTACCAAGTGTGATTCTGGCTGCACTGGAAGGAGTGAGGGAGGGTTTTAGCTGGTAAGAATTTTTCACTACCTCAGTGGAGTTATCGATGAAGATTTCCACCATCAAAGTATAACAAAGCTGTAACCATTATCCGAATCAGGAGCGATAGAGGTAGAGCCGGGTAATATTTTAATTGAACGACGATCACATAAAAATCTTAGCTTTGATCACCATCATGAAAAGAAGTACTTAATGATGTTTAATATTGGCAAAATAAATAATTTAACAAGGAATGAAATACTCAAAACAAACAAAAATAAATCTAAATTGAATATGTTCTACGAGCCAGATTTGTAAGAGATGATAGCCCTTGAACTCGCATGTCAATGTTTGTTATTCAGTTATGCGTATTACTGAGCTGTGACTTAATGTGAATTTTAAAAAGATCAGTACATAAATTTCCGATTTGAGATAAACGTACAAACCAAAAAATTCACATTTTATACATACAAATGATTCAGTTCACCAACTTTTTACTAATTTTGATAAGTAAATGTATTTATAAATGTATGGACCGTGATCAATTAACATATTGCTGTTAGCTATTTAAAATGTCTAATTGGGTACATAGGAAACACATGTGTTACGAAATTTTTTAACAATTACACACCTTTATGGAATGTGACCACGATTTATAAATTCGATAGGTAAATTATAATGTACTTTGTTAAATCATCCTTATCGATACTTCTTGCATGAAAGTAAGCAGCATGCTGCAAATAAGTCAAACATTTTAAATAGTATGAACTTGAAGATTATATTTTTATGCCTAAATGCAGCAGAGATAAATGTTTTGAATATTATACAACATACAAAAATTTCGGCTTCAACATTCTTATAAAGATATAAAGATTAGACCAGGTTCGTATATACGAACGGTATCTGTCGTTTGCGAGAGCCATGCAATTGCTTGTTTTGTTGCATATATAAGAAGAACATTGCCTTAAGAAGAATATTGCATTTCATGCCTTAAGAAGAATATTATATCATCATAGGTATAGCAAAACCAGTAGCTTGAGATGACTTTGATTGGTTCCTTTAAAGTCAATTAATAAGATGTTTTATAATTATTCTTTAGAGATAATTATAAAACCCCTTATTATAAAACATCCCTATGCAAATTATCACCTTATACCTCATTTTGAACAAGAAGTAACTTTATTACAATATTTTAAAAACCCAACGATTATCAAGGCGGATTCAATTTTGAGTTCGTTCGTTCGTTAATTCATTCATTAAAACAATTTTTTCGACCAACTATCTCTTGTGAAAAAATGCAGCACGTCATATTAGAGCAATATTGTCGAAAAAATTGTTTGAATGAATGAATGAACGAACGAACGCAACACCGACTCCACCTTCAACTTCAGTTGATCGTGATCAATACCCGGAGTCTGTTCACGAGATTTACATTGTTACAATATTTTTAACAATGACAGCTCAAAATCGTTCATGAAACTATGTTGTAACAATGAACACGTGCCTTTTCAGTTCACGAACTTTACATTGTTACAAACGTCAAATTCAACCCAACTCGAGACTGCCACTACAAATGTCATTTTTAATGGTGTAGGTATCAAAAGCAACATGATGATTGTGTAGGTTTGAAAAATAATTTAATGAACAAAATTCAATTTTTAATATATTTATTTTAAAGTACTTTGTGTTTTATGAATACACTGATTATTTTGATGCTCTTTAATACTATGTTTACTTCGTACAATTCGTTTATTTAAAAAAAAAAAAAAAAATTGTCCTCTAGGCAAATCGAACTTTACAAAATTATAAAACGTTCATAATAGATCGTTAGGAATCTTAAGAGGTCTAATAGTATCTTGAACGAATGCCGCATCATCTTCTGTGATGTTTAAATTGCGACACGAGATTTTTTAGCAGCTGCCTCAGCTGCTTGATATTCTTCAATCTATAAATAAAATTTTTATTCTAGTCTTGTATTTTATAAAGGCCGCTCGGTCTTATCGGTTTGGCGAGTTTGCGGTCACGTCGTCTCTCAGCACGGATTATACCATCTGTAATAAGTGCTTTGCCGACATCGACATTAGTGGCAGGATCGGATAGCGTGGCGTAGGCCAAAGCAGCAATTTTAAACTCAACATTTAAATTTAATGTCTTGTTTAGAACATCTTGGGCAAACGAACGACATGCCTCAGTCTTGTTGTCTGCATCGGGCGGGACTACGGCTAATGCAAGAACATTTTCCTGTGCATATGGTTTGTCAGATGATAAGGAAGGTGGTAAATGAGCTAAACGACTGGCGGGTAATGTCTGCTAACCATATTTTAAAGTTAGTCTCCAGTTTCGATTCCCTCGATATTATTCTAATTAAAAATTATTAATTTTTTTAAAATATTGCAACTCAAAATAATTATTTAATAGAATCTGCCCCAGAATTGCTACTCCATTTGAAATTTATATTAAAAATTCGCAACAAACTCCTTCGTACCACAATAAAATATTGCAGTGTCAGAAAATTCATCATTTATTTTGTCTACGTAAATCTAAGAAATTTTACTGCAATCCGGTTTTAACAATAAATTTCTTTACGTTGATTCTGTGGTTATGTTTTTAACAATGTTTTGACACTTGGGACAATCTCATAGTTAACTACTACGTCATTTCTACAATGACAGTTGTTAAGATATTGTAACAATGTAAATCTCGTGAACGCACTCCCGCAATAGTCTGTAATCTGTATCTTTCGTTTTTGTGTAAGATTTGTGACATCTGAGGTTGAATAGTAGCACTAAAGGTAATTGTATAACATTTTTTATTGTGTAGCAGATTATAGTAGTCTAGAACAGAACCGTCTACAATAAATCAAGGCGACGGTGTGTAAATTGGATGCAACGATTGGGTTCGTCGATCAGAATTGGTAACCTATTCAGGAGATAGCGGGAAAATAATAAGTGGCGTTAAGTGAAATTAGGGGTGTAATTAAAAATTGTAAATGGTGTAAATAGTGAATTAATAAATAATTGTGGAAATCATTTGTTGTTGTAGATTAGTGTTGGTAAGATAAAAATGAGAAAATTATTGTCGGAATATTTCGGGAATTTTCCAGCAGTAGCGTGAACATTCAATAGATATTATTTCTGGTACTTTTGCGAATATTCTGGAAGCAGTGTAACGATGGTGCTAGCATGAATGTTATGTGAGTAAATGCCATATATTTATCAAGCTGTACTTGATTATGTGGACAGGATGCTTGAAATTTGATACCACTGCAAATTTGGTTATTTTCGATAACGTTTCCCCAAAAGTTGCTCCACAAAATTCTACTTTCGGACTAACTAATGGCAAGCTATGATGGTGATGCTAAATGATGAGCTTGTTTCTTGATTATGAATTTAACATGAGTACGGCCATGTCAAAGGGAATGGCCAATCTTACTAGGCTCCAAGAGGGGCTCAAAGATTGACTCATTCAAATGAATTTTATTATTTTAAAAGTAAATTATAATATAACATTATCACAACATAACATTAAAAATTTCGTTGAGTTATTCTTAATTGATTAAAGTGAAGACTGTGTGCCTGTGAGCCTGTGAAGTGTGCCTGTGCCCTGTGAGCGTTTTTTTCAACTAAATTGTCGACTAAGACTGTGTGCTTGAGAGCGATTTTTTCGACTAAATTGCCGACTAAACTAAATTAATGACAGATTCATATCATTCATTCAAAGGTGGCACTAGTATCTTTCAAATATGCTGTGCCTCCGATTGTAAACTAAATTGTAAACTAAACTAAATTATGACTTTTCATACGTCATATTGTTTTAAACAACACCGATTTGTTATTATTTAAAATCAAGGGAATAGAAAAAATAAAACAAATATGGATATGGAAATCGCATTATTCATGAATGTGATTATAAATTACAACCGAAATTTAAGAATGAGATATTTCCTTTTAAACATTTTTACTCGTATGTATTCGATAAAAAAAAATAAAAACAAGAAATGAAAATGACAACTAATGCTGTGTTTTTTTATTAGCGCCCGATAGCTGTATCCGGAGCAGCCAATTTTCTATGTCAAAACTTATATTTAACGCGCTATTATTGCATATAATTAATTTATTTAACTCTAAACTAAGATTATTCATTCAACTTTTTAGGTAAAAATCGATAAAAAACATCTTGCTCTAAAAGATTTATCTAAAATCGATAAAAAACATCCGGTTTGGCGAGTTTGCGGTCACGTCGTCTCTCAGCACGGATTATACCATCTGTAATAAGTGCTTTGCCGACATCGACATTAGTGGCAGGATCGGATAGCGTGGCGTAGGCCAAAGCAGCAATTTTAAACTCAACATTTAAATTTAATGTCTTGTTTAGAACATCTTGGGCAAACGAACGACATGCCTCAGTCTTGTTGTCTGCATCGGGCGGGACTACGGCTAATGCAAGAACATTTTCCTGTGCATATGGTTTGTCAGATGATAAGGAAGGTGGTAAATGAGCTAAACGACTGGCGGGTAATGTCTGCTAACCATATTTTAAAGTTAGTCTCCAGTTTCGATTCCCTCGATATTATTCTAATTAAAAATTATTAATTTTTTTAAAATATTGCAACTCAAAATAATTATTTAATAGAATCTGCCCCAGAATTGCTACTCCATTTGAAATTTATATTAAAAATTCGCAACAAACTCCTTCGTACCACAATAAAATATTGCAGTGTCAGAAAATTCATCATTTATTTTGTCTACGTAAATCTAAGAAATTTTACTGCAATCCGGTTTTAACAATAAATTTCTTTACGTTGATTCTGTGGTTATGTTTTTAACAATGTTTTGACACTTGGGACAATCTCATAGTTAACTACTACGTCATTTCTACAATGACAGAAATAGTCAAGCAACCTCAGCAGGAGTCTAAATGATAGAAACTGGTGGATAATAGCATAACTACACATTAATTTAGTTAAGTCGGCAATTTAGTCGAAAAAATCGCTCTCAGGCACACAGTCTAAATAAAATTAATGAATAGTCATGCAGTTAGCCACCAGGTTTTTTCATTTAGACTCCTGCTGAGGTTGCTTGACTATTTAGTTGTCAATTTTATTTTTTTATTTTTATTATTTTTTTACCGTATATGCATACGAGTAAATACTTGCCGTGTTTCTTGACGCATATTGATCCGGACCAGTTTAAATTTTATATGGAAAACATGATTCAAATTTTGTTTTAGGTCACAAATTTTGATTTGAAATCTAGCAAGCGCCTTTGTGTTGTTTCATGAAACATGAACTGAACTGGATCAGATCAAGCGTCAAGAAACACAGCTATTATTATAGATATCGATCGAAAAATTTACGGTGACAATAATAAAAGTGTCTAAAATAAAATAAAAAAGGAAGTAGAAAATAGAAAAGGAAGTAGAGATCAGAATCAGATGTGAGTAGAGACGATATCGACCACGTACCTTCTGCAGATGCAAATTCTTCCGACGACGACTCCGAAGAAGATGATGATTTAATTGATTAAATAAATGGCGATGATGAATTGTACCTCGTAGAACAACGAAATATTTCAATATACCTGATGATGACGTCACTGGAAAACCTGGCCCGTCTGCGGTTGCTCCCAACAGAGGTAAAAAATATAATGCTCAAAACGAAAAGTGGAAAGTGAAAAAGTGGTCCAATGCAGAAGAAACCCAAAAGAATCGTTGCAGAGTTCAAGCAAATCAACGAAACGCATCAAATGGTGTTTGACTAGTGGTGGTGAGTAAAAAGTTTGACGCCTTCAAGTTGTGCTTCAGTGAAGAAATGGTCAAATCGATTGTTGAGTACACGAATTCTAAAGCTCAGGAATTTTATAGTTACACATCAAGCTAGACCTTCCTCGAAACGATGGCGAGTGTGGACAGATTCAAACGAATTAGAAATTTATTTGAATTTTTTGACTTGTAGATCCGCGATCCAGCATTAATGGAAAGAAAAGTATGGGGTGGTTGGGAAGTTGAATGTGTTTAAGTAAGTGTCAATTAACATAGTCGTTGTCATATAGATTGACGCTAAATGGAAGATTTTCCTACCGTTGTGCATTTAATTCGAGAGTGCTGAATATAGACCAATATACGGAACAATCACAAAACACCATTACCATTAAAATTTGAACGTTCACGCAACCGACTTATGGGAAAGCGATCTATCTTCTCCAATTTACAAAGCTACAATAGCCGTGTTTTATTATTCGAGCACTATCCCCGGAGCCAAATGGTAATTTTCTACTAAAACTGCAGCTATTATTCACTGGTGTCGCTGTACTATATAAATTAAAACTAAATTCATCAATAAATCAAACATTTATCACCTTAAATATACTAATTGACATTTATTTTTACATGACGCTATAAACAAGAATTCATCTTGCTGCGTTTTAAATTTTTATTGTAAGATTAAGTTTCTAATGGTTTCAGGGGTTTACGAAATAAAGGCCTTTTAAAATTTCCCATTGAAATGGATAGCGCTCCCGATAGCGGCTTCAGATAAATAGGTAGAGCAAAATATTTTTTTTTATCGATTTTTAACTAAAAAGTTGAATGAAAAATCTTAGTTTAGAGTTAAATAAATTAATTACATGCAAAAATAGTGCGCTAAATACAAGCTTTGACATAGAAAATTGGCTGCTCTGGATAAATCTATCGGGCGCTAATAAAAAAACAAAGTGGTTCAAACGATCATCCACAAAACGCAAGCAATTCCTCCGGTAGCTTGCTTTAGAATGCGGTAATTCTTATATCGTTAATCGCATGCGGACAATGGGGTACCACATTTCCACACATACGGAAACACCGGTGGTAAATGAAAATTGGCTCGAAGCAAGAAATATTGTGCCAAAGTTACAACAAAAGAATTATTCGTTCTGCATCAGAGCAAAGAAAAAGAACGCGAAAACCACCAGCTCTTGCGACTACTTTCTGAACTGTATTTGCGAAACTCATCTCCGTAGGATTTGCTTCGACTGCGCTCGTCCAGCCGGTGAAGGAGAACAAGATAAAATAGAGCTTTCCCATACAAAATATATGGGATGCCACAGGTATGTAACATTTTTTGGCCAACACGGAAGGTTAACAGTATTCTAGAATAAATTTAATAATACATAAAAATCAATGAATCACTTATTCCTATACTGTTCAGGTTATGTTGTTTCAATATGTTAACTGCGGTATTTGTTTTTTGCAATCTTTAAACTCTCATTAATAAATTTCGATTGTCATTTATAATTACATTCATGAGTAATGTGATTTCCATATCCAATTTTGTTTTATTTTTTCTATTTCCTTGATTTTAGATAATAACAAACCGATGTTGTTGAAACGGCGTGTTCAGTCCGACCAAAATGATAAAAATTATCATGATATTTTTTGTGACGCTAACTTCACTCCTTATAATTTTATGTCAAACCTGAGTGAACAACCAAATCGAAAAAATAATTATAAATTGATTCTGCACGTCAAAACATTGTTGACGCTGTCATAACAAAAATTTACTATTTACTAATGCCTAAGTGCCTTTCACAATAATTACACTTCACATCTTTTCTTAGCTAATAAAACAAACCCGCGCAGTACATATAGTAATTGTAATTCACTCATTTAAACATGCATTCAATTATAATTCACGTAGCGGAGATTTACAGATACATATTTGATTGCTCTAAAAACTTTCACAAATCGTTTTAGGCTACATTTATAAGTGTAAAGGAAATCACATTCTCGCCCAATTCGTGAATACACGAATAATTTTAACCACACAACGTCACCTAATCAATCATTCAGAGGAAATGAAATGGACATTGGACAAGAACAGTGATCACAAAAAAGAAACTATACCCACAAATCATACACAAACAATATTTGTTGTTGATTTTATTCACACTGATTTGATCCATTCATTGCTTTTAATGTGTTATTGTGTAATATAACATTAAAGAAAATAGAACATTAAAGTTGAACAAAATGTTGCTCCTATTCGTATAAAAACCTAACGCAAAAATATTAGAAATAAAATGTACACAAATTTTGACAGCCAGAATCGAAAATATTCTTGGTTTTTTTTGTGATAAATGAGTGCGTTTAATGGCAAAAGCTGATAAAAAATATCATGATATTTTTTATCATTTTTGCCCGACTGAACACTAGGAATATGACGTATAAAAACCATAATTTAGTTTAGTTTACAATCGGCGGCACAGCATGTTTAAGAGATACTAGTGCCACCTTTGAATGAATGGTATGAATCAGTCATTATTTAGTTTAGTCGCTAATTTAGTCGAAAAAATCGCTCTCAGGCACATAGCCTTAATTTAGTTTAGCGCCACGTGCCAGTGGATGATATGAGCTAGTTGTAAATTTAGTTTAGTCAGAAATTTAGACTAAAATAAATGCTCAAATAATGTATTCGCAAATTGGTTTGTTTCTTTAATAAATTTGAGTACGAAAATTTTCTACTTACTGTGCTTTACTTCAATCAATATTATTCTTTCGTATAAAATTATAAATAATTAATTCCTTAATTTTGATTATATCTATTCCTTAACATTGCATATTCTATTGTAATAAATTAATGACCACTACTAATCTTAGACACATTAAATGATTTATAATCTATAGGGACAGGTAAAAAATCAAATTAAATCATCGTTGCAGGTAAAAGAAAAATTGATCGTTTACGTAATTTTTCGATCGATCAAAATTAAAATTTTACATTTTGTTAAACCAAATTTTCCATTTCAAGGTCCATCTTTATAATCGTGTATTAACACTTTAATAGCCGCACGTCTGCGCAGTTAAAATTCGCCAATTTAAAAAAACATTATATAAATTCATTTTTAATAAAACAAGCAATAAAAATAAACACAAAAATAATAAAGTAGGTAATAAAAAAATAAATTTAGTATTTTTTCTTAAAATTAAAAAGTAATTTTTCTAAGTAAGTATTCAAAATTTTCCTACAACGTGACACAATTTCATAGTTTTCTGTATAAATCAAAATGTGTACGTATGTGCATACCACTTGAATCCGGTAACTTCTTCGTTTCTTTCCCCTTTATCATGTAACCAACTTTTATCTCGAATATAGATTGTGTTGATTTATCTTGGTCTTTTAATGGATTTATTTCCAGATGAATTTAACAGGTTGGATATATTCCACGATAATTACACGTTTGGTAGGCATCTTTGATATTGAAACAAACTGATGCGTATTATTTCTACATTGATTTAATCAAAACAATTCAAAGCACTCGTGTTGTCGTCGAAACTAAAAGAGGATCAGTGCCTTAGTAGGAATAATATACAGCGCGGTCTTGATAAATACTTATTCAGAATTTGATATTGCTACAATTTATAATGTTTTTGAAGTAAAACTTCTTTAGGCACGCTTGACTTGGGGACTAAGCTGGCAAATGCGTTACGAAAAGTGTAATCGAACGAGGCGAACGAAACAATAGACGCAAAACGAAATCATTTTCCTTTAGTATCAGGATGTGCCATGACAATTCATAAATCCCTAGGTGGAACATTAGTTGATATCATTTTATTTTAATCATTGGTTAAAAAAATGGGATAATAAGAAAATAGGAAAATTGGTAAATGGAAAATTGGAAGAATTGGAAAATTGGAAATTTCGAAATTTGAAAATTTGTAAATTGGAAAATTGGAAAATTTTAAAATTGGAAAATTAGAAAATTGGAAAACAGGTAAATGGAAAATTGGAAAATAGGAGTATATGAAAATATGAAAATATGAAAATATGAAAATATGAAAATATGAAAATATGAAAATATGAAAATATGAAAATATGAAAATATGAAAATATGAAAATATGAAAATATGAAAATATGAAAATATGAAAATATGAAAATATGAAAATATGAAAATATGAAAATATGAAAATATGAAAATATGAAAATATGAAAATATGAAAATATGAAAATATGAAAATAGGAAAATTGGAAAATTGGTAAATGGAAAATTGGAAAAATTGGAAAATTGGAAATTTCGAAATTTTAAAATTTGTAAATTGGAAAATTGGAAAATTTTAAAATTGGAAAATTAGAAAATTGGAAAACAGGTAAATGGAAAATTGGAAAATAGGAGTATATGAAAATATGAAAATATGAAAATATGAAAATATGAAAATATGAAAATATGAAAATATGAAAATATGAAAATATGAAAATATGAAAATATGAAAATATGAAAATATGAAAATATGAAAATATGAAAATATGAAAATATGAAAATATGAAAATATGAAAATATGAAAATATGAAAATATGAAAATATGAAAATATGAAAATATGAAAATATGAAAATATGAAAATATGAAAATATGAAAATATGAAAATATGAAAATATGAAAATATGAAAATATGAAAATATGAAAATATGAAAATATGAAAATATGAAAATATGAAAATATGAAAATATGAAAATATGAAAATATGAAAATATGAAAATATGAAAATATGAAAATATGAAAATATGAAAATATGAAAATATGAAAATATGAAAATATGAAAATATGAAAATATGAAAATATGAAAATATGAAAATATGAAAATATGAAAATATGAAAATATGAAAATATGAAAATATGAAAATATGAAAATATGAAAATATGAAAATATGAAAATATGAAAATATGAAAATATGAAAATATGAAAATATGAAAATATGAAAATATGAAAATATGAAAATATGAAAATATGAAAATATGAAAATATGAAAATATGAAAATATGAAAATATGAAAATATGAAAATATGAAAATATGAAAATATGAAAATATGAAAATATGAAAATATGAAAATATGAAAATATGAAAATATGAAAATATGAAAATATGAAAATATGAAAATATGAAAATATGAAAATATGAAAATATGAAAATATGAAAATATGAAAATATGAAAATATGAAAATATGAAAATATGAAAATATGAAAATATGAAAATATGAAAATATGAAAATATGAAAATATGAAAATATGAAAATATGAAAATATGAAAATATGAAAATATGAAAATATGAAAATATGAAAATATGAAAATATGAAAATATGAAAATATGAAAATATGAAAATATGAAAATATGAAAATATGAAAATATGAAAATATGAAAATATGAAAATATGAAAATATGAAAATATGAAAATATGAAAATATGAAAATATGAAAATATGAAAATTGGAAAATTGGTAAATTGGAAAACTGGTAAATTGGAAAATTGGAAAATTGAAAAATTGAAAAATTGGAAAATTCGAAAATTCGAAAATTGGAAAATTGGACAATTGGAAAATTGGAAAATTGGAAAATTGAAAAATTGAAAAATTGAAAAATTGAAAAATTGAAAAATTGAAAAATTGCAAAATTGCAAGATAGGAAAATGAAAAATATGAAAATAGGAAATTTTGAAAGTTGGTAAATTGGAAAATTGGAAAATTTGTAAATTGGAAAATTGAAAAACAGGAAAATTGGAAAGTCATAATATAGACTTCTATGTCACTGACTGCCTCACTCGAGAACGCACAGGGTGACCCAAATTTTTTTTTTCTATATTATAACATCTATGTCACTCACTAACTTACTCACTTCAGAACGCACAGGGTGACCAAAAAAATTCGTCCGTGTGATATATTTTATATATGTATTTTTTCTATATTATAGCTCCATTTCACACGAGGTATCGCAGAAACCGATTCTTTCTTCGTTTCTTTCCCCGATTGCCTATGATACAGGTTTTAATGCGACTTAAACATATTTTCGATGAAACCACATGATGTACTGTGGTTATACATAAATGAAATAAAAAATATTTCAAGGCCATTTTTACTATGCGAAGAGATTTCAAAAATGGTTTTTTTGTCCATTTTGTGACACATACATAAACATTGTCTATTACGACTAGTTGGCCTTGAAAAAGTTACCAAGTTACAAGGTTACCTCTTGTGGCATCAGACATAAACGGCTAGGTGACACTCGAGAACGCAAAGGGTGACCAATTTTTTTTCCAATATTATAATTTTTCTATATTATATTATAAATATTAAATATATATTAGAAGTTTTACTTCAGTAGTGTGGTCTAAAGCACACCTAATTTTTTTATTTTATATAGGTAAAGAGGAAAGAAACGAAGAAGTTACCGGATTCAATGCCTTCTAAACTACAGGCCGCTTACACCAAATGATGCTCCCACGCTAAATCGACGTTTCTGTTGCTTTCTCTAGTTGTTTTGTTAGTGTAAATATCTTAACATTATTATTGGTTGTTGGTAAACTGAAGGAAGCACGCTACTATAGGTATACTTGCAGCCGGGAACCGAAATAAATGGTTACTGTGGAAAAGGCACCAAAGGTGGCTGCATGGGATTCACTTCCTAGTGCTAATTCGGACCAAACTGATGCCAAAGGAAGCGGAGGAAACTGGCAAGTGGTCGGTAAAAAAGCGAAAGAAGCGCAGAAACACAAAACGTTGGCAAAAACAGACAACAAAACGGATAATTATTTCAGCAATGGATAATGAATCCAGCCTTTCGACCGTTTTCATGGAAAACAAAGATCTAGAAAGCGTGGGTTTAGTAGCCACCGAACCAGTGCCTATAAAGAGATTACCGAAGGTAATTATCTTTGATGTCAGCTCAGATCTTGATGGAGACATGGTAATTAACTGTCTTATAAAACAAAACTGCCTGGAACAAAAAGATTTTAAGGTTCTATTTAGAACTGGTGCGAAGAACAGAGAGACCGCTCACTGGGTGGTAGAAGTAGAACCAGCAACCAGAAACATGTTGCTAAAGTGTGGAAGACTGCATGTGGACTGGGTTTGATGCCATGTGGGAGAATATGTGACTCCGACTAGGTGCTTTAGGTGCCAGCAGTACGGTCACATTGCAAAGAATTGTATGGCGCGCACAGAGACCTGCTCTCACTGTGCACATCATGGTCATGGCTTCAAGGGATGTCCGAATAAAGACAAACCTGCCAGCTGTGCAAGCTGCAAGGAAATGCAAAAACTAAATGACCACCAAGTAGGTCTAGTTTCATATAACGCATACAAAAGTGCTGTGTAAAGATAGCTGATTGGGGTCTATTTGTTAGACACCTGGTCGGCTCTTGGGACAGTGTAGAAGCACTTGTGTGTGAAGCTGATCTCAACGCAGTTAACCAGTGCCTGCAACAACTCAATTCCTAAGAAGAGAGTGGCAAAGAGACGTAACAGTTGGTGGAACTAATCTAAGGAATATTAGATCCTCGATGCACAAGCTCAGAAGAGCATACCAGAAGGATAGGAACCAAATAGCAAAAGAGTTGAAATTGTCTCTCTTTAGAGCGGCAAGGAATAAATAGTTTTCAAAGGTACGTCATGGAACATGGCAATAATGACCCATGGGGACTTGTATACAAATTTGCCGCTGGCAAAGAAAGACCACCTGAAGTCTTAAACACCAACAGGAAGAAAAATGGAGTCGACACTGACACATGGCATGACACACGCTTTGACTTACTAAACTCGCTTCTGCCGGACGAAACACCTGACGTTACTGGGCCTCAAGCAGAAATGCGCGAGATCGCCACCAATAATAGTTGAACATCTGATGCTGAAGACCTCCCATTCACGTGGAAAGAGATCACCTGTGCCCTTACTTGCTTTAAGCGTAACAAGTCTCCTGGATTTGACAACTTGAACGCTGAAATAATCCAACTGGCTTGGCCCATAATAGAGACTTCCATAGTAAAATTATTAAACAGCTGCCTAAAATTTGGCTACTTCCCAAAGGTGTGGAAAAAAGGTGAAATGATTATAATCATTAGTACATGATGGTGCATGCTGGATATATAGGACTTGTGGTTATCAAAAGTAAATGTTCTAAAATATATCTTCTAGGTGACAAAAATCAAATACCATATATTGACAGATTACATCATGTCAATATGAAATTTTCCGATGCAAGTGCTTTTGTAACAAAGACTGAATACTTGAATGTAACGTATCGATGCCCAGCTGATATTACTTCTGCTCTCAAAGAATACTACCCTAACATCACTAGTATGAACACAGTGGAATGTTCCGCCGAATTTATAAACCTGCCACCAAATCTATCATCATTACCTGTGTTAGAGAACGCTTTCTATCTAACTTTTACCAGAGCTGATAAACAATTAATCTCTCAGCTTAAGATACCAGAAACCAGTAAAGTCTTGACGATCCATGAAGCACAAGGTTTAACCTCACCAAATGTAATATGTATAAGAACCAATTCTCAACCTCTTGAGCTATTCGATAGTGTACCGCATGCCATAGTTGCAATCTCTAGACACACAAAAGCATTTAAATATTTTTCTCCGGTGGCCAATGATAGACTACACTCACTTTTAATGAAAGCTCGAACTTATACTATTACTCAAAAGGTAAATCAGCCCATAAAGTCCAAAAAAAGATCGGTATATGAGAAATGTGCAATTTACTATCAAAACGTAAACAAAATGGCATCAAAAGCATCTAAATTCTACAAATTCGTTTTAAAATCAAACTATCTTATTTATGTAATTTGTGAAACTTCATTAAAACCAGACATACGGAGCAGCGAATTTTTTGGCCATGACTACGTTGTTTATAGATGCGATCGGTCTCCTGAAACTAGTTCAAAGAAATCGGGTGGTGGCGTACTGATAGCAGTACATTCTCCAAACTCTGGAATGCTCCAGTAACTTTAGCCCCATCGAGAGTCGAACAGATCGGTGTAAAAATCAAAATCAACCAAACCAATCTAATCATCTACGCAGCATATATACCACCTCAATCAAATAGTGATCATTATGCAACTTGCATCGATGCGATTGATGAAGTTATTAATACAACAAACTCGTCAGATTTAGTTCTTGTGCTTGGTGATTTTAATCTTCCAAATATAACTTGGAACTTGGACCCAGAACTAAACTGTATTTTACCTTGCAATATAACAACAGATGCGGAATCTTTATTTGTGGACGCCATGCTTGGTTATAATTTGAACCAAATAAACACAATTGCTAATAATCGTGATAGATTATTGGATCTTGTCTTCAGCAACGACATTGACACCTTTAAAATTTCTGAATCCCTATTACCTTTTGTCATAAATGATGTTAATCACAAATCTTTGGATATTGTATTTGACTTAACTAAAATGGCGAGATCAGAACACCTACAACCAATGAAATACAACTTTAAAAAAACTAACCGTGTGGGGCTACAAAGTTACCTGGAATCCATCAACTGGCAAATAACTCTCAATTCCAATGATATAAACGAAAATGTGGACAAATTTAATGACATCATGCTTCAAGGCTTCGAAATGTATGTACCTATGTGCTGTAAACCACAAAATGCTCACCCTCATTGGTTTGATGATAGACTAGTTAACTTAAAAAATCGGAAGTCGAAAGCGTATGCCAAAATGTTGAAAAGCGGGTTAGAAGCGGACAAAACTACGTTTCTACAACATAGTAATGAATTTGAAATTTATTTCAAATCTAAATACAGGTCGTATCTTAATCAAATTCAAGACAAAATTAAAGTAAATCCAAAACAATTTTGGAAATACTTTAGGAATAAACGCGAAATTGAAGGATACCCTGCAAATATGACGTACAACAATACCTGCTCTTCAAACGCCAAAGATATAGCTAACATGTTCGCGTCGTTTTTTCAATCAGTCTATAGACCAAGCGTTACTAGTGGATTGTACGAACAACCCAGCAACAACAACACATCAATAACTACTCCTATTATTTTTGAGGACAACATTTTATCGGCTTTAAGGGGGTTTGGGGATGGTTGCGGTCTTGACGGTATTCCCTCCTCTATTCTGAAGGAGTACGCTGAAATTTTAACAATTCCATTATGTTATCTATTCAATCATTCCTTAAACACCGGCGTGTTTCCTGAAAAATGGAAAATTTCAAAAATTACACCAATTTTTAAATCGGGTAAACGTGAGGATATCTCATGCTACAGAGGAATATCAACTACATCATCAATTCCAAAATTATTTGAGTTAGTATTATGCAACAGTTTTAAATCCACAATTGCACGTCATATATCAATAAACCAGCATGGGTTTATGCCTGGCCGATCCACATCGACTAATCTGGTTGAATTCACCAGTAAACTAATTAACGAGATAGAAAAACACCGTCAAGTTGATGTAGCGTACACGGATTTTAGTAAGGCATTTGATTCTATCTGTCATCATAAAGCACTCCAGACTTTATTCAATTTTGGGTTTTCTCTCGATTACATAAATTGGTTTAAATCATATCTATCAAACCGGTGCCAATTTGTGATAATGGGAAATGAAAAATCAAACTGTATTAAAGTTACATCTGGTGTTCCCCAAGGATCACACCTCGGGCCTTGGATTTTTATTGTTTTCATAGACCGAATAACCGAGATAATCAAAAACTCAGACGTGCTCATATTTGCAGATGATGTGAAAATTGTTCGTACTATTAATGGATTGTTAGATACGGAGAAACTTCAAGAAGAACCATAGATAGAACCATAGATTAAGTGAGTGGTGTGATCGGAACTCACTATACTTAAATATTAAGAAATGCAAATTCATGTCTTTCCATCGTAAACGAAATCCAATAATTACTTCATACAAAGTCAACAACGAAGTACTGCAAAGAGTCAATGAGGTTATAGACTTAGGTGTTACATTTGTCGAAAACGCCAGTTTCAATAGGCATATTGAAAATTGTATTGCGAAAGCGAATGCCATGTTCGGATTTGTTAAAAGATGGACAGGTGAATTTAAGGATATCCAAACCTTATGTTCACTCTATTTCGCTTATGTTCGATCTCAACTGGAATACGCTGTAACGGTCTGGAATCCATACTATGCTGTACACATAAAAAGAATTGAAAGCATTCAAAAGAAGTTCCTGATTTTTTTGTTAAAGAAAAGTGACTGGGATTACGACCACAACTTACCATTCCATGAAAATGTGGCTCGCTTACCTCCATACACAACAAGATGCACAGATTACAAAATATGCACGCTTGAAAATAGACGACTTCTCTTGGGAGCAGCTTTTATTGGTAACGTTTTGCTTGGTCACGTAGATTCAGCTTACATCTTGGAAAACATATCAATTCACGTGCCATGCAGAACATTTAGAAACCATAAATTTTTAGCACTTGAACACCATTCCACCAACTATGGAGAAAACAACCCAATTAATAGGATGTCTAAATCTTTCAACTTAATTGACGATGTATTTGACTTCAACTTATCAAAGGACAACTTTAAAAATATCCTTAAAGACTTTTTTCTAAATTTTTAATTGTTTAAACCAAAATTTGGTTTATATTTTTTTTTTTTATTCTGTTTTAAAGTTTTTTGTTGTTTTAATATAATTTTAACTATAACTGTAAATAATCTGAAATCATACATGTATATTACAAAATAGATTTCTTTAAATAAATAAATAAATAAATAAATAAATAAATAAATAAATATAATCAGAAAACCTGGGGATAGAGATCCATTTTCTCCGAAACCTTATAGACCAATCATGTAGCCACCTGTCATGGGGAAACTCCTAGAAAGGTTACTAGCAGTTCGTATCTCTCCAAGAATCGAACAGAGCGGACTGTTCTCGGACAAACAATTCGGCTTCCGACTGAGGACGCGATAGCCCGGATAACAAACACTGCTCAAAAACACAAAGTTCAAAATATGTTATGGGTATATTCTTGGGCATTGCTGGAGCATTTGATAACTTAACGTGGCCTAGTGTCATCGCAAGTTTATCAGTTTACAATCTCCCTGGAAATATCATGAATGTTTTTAAGAGTTACTTCAGCAACCGAAACGCAGAAATCAGAAACAAATATGGTTCAGTAACAAAACAAGTTACAAAAGGATGTCTTCAGGGTTCAATCCTAGGTCCCCTAATCTGGAATATCGTGTTTAACACGAGCATGATGAATAACCTGGACGAAATAGCATTTGCAGATGACAAAGTCATTCTGGTGCACGGCAACTCGAGGCTCGAACTTTAGCGCCAGGGTCAAATCGCCATAAATAACATTATAAAATGGTGTGAAACAAATAAAATGTCACTATCTACAGAAAAAACCTTGATGCTGCAGCTAAAAAGCAAATTTGACTCTAGTCGACCTCCTACAATACCACTAAACGGTCGAAACATGAAAATGGTCTAGTGCGTTAGATATCTAGCAGTTGACCTAGATGAAGGAATGGGCGTAACACCTCACGTTTTTAGAGCCTGTGAAAACGCTAAGAAACTATTCCACTCATTGGCGAGAGTGTCAAGAGAGGGATGGGGACTGAATCACAAAACACTTGTAATAATTTACAAAGGTGTGGACGAGGCGCTTTTCACAAGTAGAAGATGTAAACCACCTATTTTCGAATGAGACGAGGTGACGGTCAAGTCATTAAAACAAAAGTGGCTTGGTAACTCAAACATACATGAATTACCACTGCCAAAATTACTGAGTGCCGAAGTACTCCCAAAGTTTCAGGAATATTGTGCCGAACTGATCAACGTCTTAAAAGAATTAGCAGTGAACTTGCTAATTTATTAACAATGCAAATATTGCAAAATGATGCTTGTGGCCTGATATATATTTAAAAATTCTTAGTTTAAGGTTATACCTAGGTATAAAAATTAATGTAAATTTTACGGGAATGTTGACTACGACTAATAATTGAATTGAATATAGCCTGTACATAATTTACATAAATGTTTTGGATCATTATCTTGTTGAAAGGTAAAATTTTGACCGAAAAGTCGAATTCCTGAAGGTATTTCATGGTCCTCCAAAATTTGTCGGTAGACTTCTTTTCTTAATATTCCGTCAATTTTCACAACATCCGCTTACACTAGTACCAGCAAAATAGCCCCAAATCATCACTGAACCACCTCCATGCTTTACGGTAGCGGCAATACACTCTTTACTGGCATGTTCACCCACAAATCTTCTCACGAATGTTTGTCTTCGGGTACCGAAAATTCAAATTTGGACTCATAAAAAAATCGGTCGTCTATAAAACCTTGTTGTAATCTTCTATCGTCCAATGTTAGTGTTCATGAGCCCATTTAACTCGTTTTTATTTTGTTTACGTAGTAATGGTTTTTAAGAGCATCACGGCCATAAAGTCTGGCTTCCTGTAGACGACGCTTAACCGTGGAAAGCTAACTAGTTTTGGATGACCAACATTTATTTCTGCGGTTATTTCTGGAACTGTTTTGCGTCTATTTATCTTGCTAGTAATCACTATTCTATGATCATCTGCAGATGTTGTCGCTCTTGGTCTTCCACTACGTCTTTGATTAAAAACACAGTCACTTTCCCGATATTTTTTAACATTATAATCGTCCGCAGCGTAGTCTAATTTCATTCTTTTGGCAATCTGTCAATTACTTATGCCAGCTGTATGGTAAGCTATTATAAGCGCACGTGTTTCAGTACTAAGTTCTCTTCTTGGAGGCATTTTATGTAATTGTCACTCGATATTTCGCTTACAATGTTAACAGTGTAAATATCAGTCTGAAACTAATCGTATTTGACGAATTTCACTGAAATCTTAAAAAAAACAATTTAAACATCATTACTTAGAATTATTAGTCTATTATTGTAACTGTACCGTAACAAACTTACGACAATCCGACTAAGAGCAGGCAGAGGGTAGTAAAAATAACCCAATATCATTGGTGGTTATATAATGAAACTGCGTTTCAGATAAGTATTTCATTTTATTCAAATGTGGTTTCGTAAACATAATACTGTATCAATAAAACATGAAAAAGGGGGTACCTAAACACTTATGAGCGATAGTTTACATGTTTATGTATGGCGTCTGTTTTTATTAGGAATCCTTAACATTCATAAATACGAAATAATTTTGTTTTTTGTTAATTTTAAAAATACTGCCATAAAAATACTCGGATCGAATATATTTTATTGCAACATTTATTTTTATGGCAACATTTTATAGTGGTTTAGGCGGTGTAGTGGCTTAAAAATCTTCTGAAAAATTTTATATATTTCTTTTCTTGTCCCTCATGTTCAAAGGGTAAATGTATTATCTTTGTCATTTTGCAGAAGAAAAAATATTGGTCGTATGTAAATGGGGTATTAGGCGTTGGCGAAACATTTGTTCAGTTTTAATTTTTGTGAACTTAGTGACATCTAGGTTTAAGTAGTATCATTAGAGGTGCTTTTATAACAGTTTAGTGGTATTACTAGCTGAGTCTCAACCAGCGAAAACTTAGAGCTTAAGTTGTACTCCGTTTGCACCGTTTAGGGGAGCGGTACGACCACCAAAATTTTAGAGGCTAGTTGTTTATTTGTGACGAGAAGCCTAAAAATTTTGATGATTGTAGCACTAACCGAAATTATACAAACAGCGTGCAACTTGAACTCTTAAGTGTTCGCTGGTTAAGGCTTAAGCCTGCTATAGAACCGAAAGTCCGCGAAAGATCTAGAATATTTAGCGCTCTATATACATAAATACGGTTACAGTTAAAACAAGGGTCAGTCATTCAGGAGATACGGCACGCGAGATATTAAAAGAGAAAGTGAACAGTTTAAACATTATTAGTGGTATTTTAAGTGAAATAAAATTGCGAGCTTTATTGTAAAGTAAATTGTGGAAAATGAATTAATATTTTTACCTAGCTTCCACTGTGCGGGATATGAAGAAGTTTTTACAATAAAATTGAAAATATGTAACAGATATCTTGATATAGTAAAGAAAATTCGCTTAACTAATTTTAAATTAACCAAACCTACACCAGAACTTTATCGGAAGCGAGAGCTGGACCATGACATCTAACGGTTGTAGATTGTTATCTACCTTCGAAAGGAAGGTGATTCGTTCAATCTTTGGTCCAATTAAATTTGCGAACAACGAATATCGGATTCGTATGAACCACGAGATAAACAACTTCTTGGAGGTTGAGATATAGGTCCGCACAACAATGGATGACCAATAAAGTATTCATTTCATCAACAACCAGCCGGTGTGCGTCGTATAGGAAGACCCCGACTGCGCGGGCGGTAAAATTGAGAGAAAAACCTACACCATAGTGGATTTCGATGTAACTTCCCACATTGCAGAATGCAACTTGACAATAGATATATTTGTAAACGAAAAAGAGTTACGGACAGGGGACTAGAGTTAATTAGGCAATGGTTAAAATCATTAGCTTTGAAATATCTAGAAACAGCACCTGTGCAACTATCTAGGCCCAAGTTGCGTACATTACACCAAAATATCTTAAAGGGAAGTGGATCTCTTCCAAAGACGATATTTGGAAAAACGAACAAAAATAGCATTCAAAATCCAAGGAGGAGATCTATAGTGTCTAAAATAAACAACGAACGCGATTATTAAATACATAATTAATAGCGGAACTAAAATTGTCGATTTGATCAGTAAAAGAACTAAGAGAAAAAATATTGTCAGAACGTATAGAGTCACAAATTGATGAAAGGTGAGATTCATATAACCTCCCATATAACGAATACATTATTTAATCGCAAAGCAGTCACCACACCATTAAATACCTACTCATCGAGCAGACGACGTTATTTGAAACTATTTTGCCATTTATGAATATTTTACTTGTGATTATAATAAAAAGAGACATCGAAAAATTAATTTCTAATTGACATAATGACTAATTACTTTTTGAGACGCGGCAACTGACATTGCATTTCAATCATATCTATACGAATCTACCCGTTATTTTCATAATTAAAATTTTTTGTGTAATAAATAATAAACAATTTTATTAACTTGATATGACTAAATAATTTATTGTTATGTACAATTTTTTTATTTTTATGTACATATTTTCAATAATTGATTAATATTAATTTTATGTGTGTATGTGTGTGTGTGTTTCTCTTATCTGCATAATGTCCGTATAGTAGACATTTGTGATGTATGTCGAAATAGTTGTGTAGTGTACACTTATTACAAAGGCTTGGAATTCCATGAATGAATTGCGCCAATTGGTAGTAAATGTGTAAACAACATGTTTTCATGGCTCCATGTAGACCATAGACAAAAAAACACACCAAAGCAGGTAGATATGGTAACTGTCGAATTTTTATGTTTATACTCAGATATAAATTAAATCGAAATTTTGATAAGCGCTGATAATATTTTGGTGTTTATCTCTACATATAATAATGTCAGGGTTTCGTATAAAATGCGTCTATTGATGATTTCTGAGTGATTTAGTATAGGTCACTACTTACCACTTTCTGAAAAATAATACATTTCCCTTCTCTCGGAGTTGCTATGCAACACAAATTCTATGTATAAGCAAAAGAATCAATAAAAAGAAGATGTTAGACTTGGGTGGTGTGGGTGGCGGAGGCGGTGGCGGCGGCGGCGGTATATTCAATCTATATCAAATCTCTCTCTTTTAGTTTTTCTTTTGCATTTCTAGCATGTCTATGATATTCAATTGATAAAATAGAGGAATTGTTATGGGTTCAATTTTATCTCATTCACAATTAAATTTAATTGATGCAACTTTGCAATTTTTTATTTTATTGAATTTTTTACGGCTATAAATTTCTTATTTAATGCTTTGTGTCAAATATTTGTTGGCCATTTCATTCCAAAGTTTTAATACGTGGTCTTCTTTTTTCGAATGCAAACGTTCTAGTAAGTCCCATCCGGCTGCTTGGGTAGTCAAAACGTAATCATTTTGTGGATCGAGCGTGTGTGTATATGTACCCATCACTAAACTTTGGCATAAACGAGCCTCGATGCAGATCTGTAATGTTTAAATGTTTTTGTAAAATTATCTAGCAGATTGATTTGAATTGGTCTATATATACAAACCTGTAAAATTTCCAGTTCATGCTTCGGGATAACTCTTGTCTGATTATATCCGCCAATGAATAAACCGCCTGATTCAATTTTACCCGTGCACAGCATTAAATATGTCATTGCGATAGCCATTTCAAATACTATATGGGTGTACGAATTATCACCAAAATCAAGAATACCCGCAACTCGATATTCATTTGGGTGTCCGGTTTCCGAAAGCAATAAATTATGTTCATTTATATCGCCATGGATAACGCCCATTTCGAATTCATCACGCTTGTCGAGCACACGTTTTGTGAATTTTTCGATTACCTCTTCGACGACCTCGAGCCTTTTATGATCTTTAATCACATACAAAAACTCTTTCAATTGCGGCACATTTGTTAACATCCAGATTGATTGATGATTACGATATGCATCGTGATGGAAATGTTTCATTAAGCTGTACATTTTGGCGGTAAACTCACCCACCTGATACACTAAATGATCGCATGTTGGCACTTGGTGGAATATTTTACCTGGAATGTATTCAAATAGTCGAACGATATGGTTATCGTGCGTTTTGCCAAGCACTTCGACGGCATAATAATTTCCATGAATATTTTGAATTGGTTTAGGACATACGATTCCTTTAGAACTTAACAACAGCATTAGTTTATTTTGCGCATCAACAAATCCCGTTTTAATCGAATCCAATGAGTTTAAAATTTTAAAAATGTATCCGTTTTGGCTGGTGTAGGGTAGCACTGGATTTTTGATGTTACTGAAATAGGAAAATTTGAATTTTAGCTGAAGTAATTTTTGCACTGATAGTTATAAATTGAGTGGATAATGAAATACGAATAAATACAAATTAATCCTTATTTTTTATTTACAGATAATATTTTGCCAGATACTGGCATAGTGAACAAATCAACTCTGTGTTTTACATCATTTCCGTCCAAGTCTTAAGAGGTTTCGTTATTGTCACCGTGGTTAATGAAATGAACTCACATTTTGAAATTCATTAACTCGGTAATTTGGAGGAGACTCAGGTCTCCTGCTTGGGTGCCCCCGATATTAATTGCTGCTGGTACTCGCGCATTGATTGTCTGTTCACATCGAGGACTCATTGTAATTACCCGAGATGATGTCCATTATAATATTCCTAAATTTATCTCTGCTAGTTCTAACCCCAGTTTTAATATTTTCTGAACATGAAAGAAAAAAATCCCGACAAATACTCCGTTTGTTCAATACATCCTTGGGTTTTTCTGATAATTCAATTACACCGGAATTTTTCGAATCTACTCGACCAAGGCTTCTCTGGCATTTTCAAAATGCCAACTGGAACCATATGAATGAATTCTTCAATTCATTTGACTGGTCGACCTACTTTATCAACAATGAGGTAAAGCGGGAAGTTGCCAATTTATTACAATACATCAACCATTTTATTAGTAATGAATAATTTCATTCCATCCTTATAAAAGAAAACAAAACCTTTAAACCGTAGAAATTAATGGTTTATAATAGAAAATGCCAGTCAACAGTTTCCATAAGAAAGACGGCCAGTTTAAACTACATAAAGTATTCCTAAAGAAAGCCATTGGGCCTGACGGTATTCCCGCAATTGTACTCAAATATTGCTACAACCCCCACGCTATCAATGCAGATAGGTGTCTTTCCTTCGACATTTTACTTAGCAATAACGAGAAGATGAGCCCTTTCACACTTACTTTGGATGTTAACCACCATGTCAACAAACTTATGTTGTTGGAATTAACTATTAGAACAGTAGAATTTTATCACTGTACGATATTCCATTGTAAAAAAATACTGTGACACGTCAACTTTGAACAGGTGTTAATATACGAATGAGTTGACAGGTCTATATGAAACTTGACACGTGTTCATAAAAAAGTAGTACATACCATTTTTAGAAAAACAATGCGACGAACCTAATAGCTCTATCTCTTATCTAACGACAAAACTTAATGAACAACCTAGTACTAACCCCTCAATTATGCATTTAACTTCATCCTAAGGCCGGAATTACACTCCGTGTGTTCACTGATGGTTTTCTGACATAGAAAATCGGTATATTTTTGACATGTTTTACCCCAGTTATCTTCACTTCAGTAAATTATCCCATTTTTTTTTTTATTACATGAGCATAGAAAAATAAGTTTACCATAGATTTCTCATTTGTATAAAACGAGAGATAAAAATGAAATTCCAATGTCATGATTGTATTTGTGATTTTACATTGTGCGCAATGTAAAGTCACAAATACAATCAAAACATTGGAATTTTATTCGTTTTATACAAATGAGAAATCTATGTTAAACTTATTTTTCTATGACACGAGTGAACCGTTTATTTTTGGCTTGGCATATACAGTGCTGGGAAAAAAAATTGGGCAAACATATTTTATTGCAAATTGGAGTCTTTTTTTGCTAAAATTACAAAACTTTTGAACGCAATTGGCTTATTGGTTCATTTTAAATACATGTATGACGTAATTTTTTGAAAAAAAAAAAATTACCTATGCAATTTAGCGGAAAACCCCCGAAAAATGCCAAAATATTCAAAATACATAATAGTGATTGGAGTTAAAGTAATGGAATAAATTAAACACTTTTTTTTTTTTTTTTGTTTTTTATTGATTTATACAAGTTCTATCTTTAATTTTAATATTTTGGTGGACCGCCATTTGCTTTTATTACAGCGATACACCTCCGATTCATTGAATTTGATAAATTTTTCAAAGTCGTAGGAGGTATGGATTCCCAAATCGTCCCAAAAAACTTTTTAAAGCTTGAATCGATTCTGGGCGCTTTCTTGCTACTTCTAGCTTCATTATAGACCAAATATTTTCATTGGGATTTAAGTCTGCACTATACGGGGGCCAGCTCAACACATCGATACTACTTTCTTCGAAGCACTTTTTTACCTTTAAATGAAAAGATAAGAAAAAAAAGAAGTTTTTAACAAATTATTTATGTTTATCTGAAAGCCAATGTTTCTATCTACAGTTCAAATTTAATAACTAACAACTTTGGCGGTATGGCACGGAGCGCTGTCCTGTTGAAAAATAAATTTGCAAGTCTCGCCAAAAAGCTTTAACACAGAAGGCTCAAATTCGTTGTGTAGGACCTGCAGATGAACAGCTGCTGTAATGCTGGAACTAAGGAAGCACAATCGACCGGTTTCATTTGGAGAAAAGCATCCCCAGACCACAACTCCTTCATTTTTTGGTGCAACTCTTAAAAGAAATTCGTTGCCAAGCCTCTCGCCCAGTTTTCTTCTTACGAGAATTCTTCAATCTCCAGCATACAGCTTGAATTTTGATTCATCGGGGAAAATCGCATCATTTCACATCTCTGGAGTCCAAGAAACATGCTCCTGGGCCCAAAGCAAAAGTTGTTTTTTCACTAGTAATGTGAACTCAGGCTTCTGCGGGTCAATTCGTGTTCCATGAAATAATGAAAATGAAAAGATTTTTTCATTTGCAATCGAGTAGGTTTGAATTGCCCATAAGAAATTATGGTTTCACAAAGTGGAATTTAAAATTACGTGCAAATAATTGAAACTACTAGATTGCAAATGAAAAAATCTTTTCATTTTCATTATTTCATGGAACGCGAATTGACCCGCTGGACTGGTTTAAGTGCTCTCAAACCAGCTTTAACAAGTCTTTTTCTCACTAAGCTGGCTGAAATTTGTTTTCCTGTTGCTCGCTCAACATCCCATCTTATGTCCGATGAAGTTTTAAAACGTTTCCGACGACATTGCAGTATTATGAAACGATCTTCCACTGGCGTTGCCTTTCTGGGCCTTCCAAAGTCTTTCTTTCTTTGTGTACTGCCCATGTCTCGCATTTTCTTAATATTCCACGCGACAGTACTTTTAGGAATGTTTAATCTTTCTGCTATTTTACGCGTGGTTAAATTTTCTCGCGCCCAAATCACATATTGCTTTTACACTGCTCACTATTTTTTCCCATTTTTTTAAACTAAAACTGCACTTTATTCTTTATTTGACTAGGATCACTTACAGAATAACTTAATCTTACAAAATATGCACTATTATACTCAAAAAATAAATTACAGGCAGGTTAAAATAAAATAATTGCTTGAACAATTTTTTTGCACATCAGTTGCGGGGTTGTACCGGTGTAATAAAAACAAAAAGCGGTCCACCAAAATATTAATATTAAAGATAGAACTTCTACAAATCAATAAAAAACAAAAAAAAATAAAAAAAAAAGTGTTTAGTTTATTCCATTACTTTAACATCAATCACCGTATTTTGAATATTTTAGCATTTTTCGGGGTTTTCCCCTAAATTGCAGATAGATTTTTTTTTTTTCAAAAAATTACGTCATACATGTATTTAAAATGAAACAATAAGCCAATTGCGTTCAAAAGTTTTGTAATTTTAGCAGAAAAAGACTCCAATTTGCAATAAAATATGTTTGCCCAATTATTTTTTCCCAGTTCAGATTTGACCGTTCAGTATTTTAAACGTTAATTTCCTTTACAAGTGATTTTAACATAATCCTAAAGTGTTAAATTTTAATTAAATATTAACGAAAATGTTTATGACTGAATCAAGATCCGGCTATTAAAAATTGAGTTTTTTCAAAACAAAAGTCAGATGTCAAAAAAAACCCGAAAAAATCCAAAACAAAGTGGAGTTAAAAATATACCGATTTATAGGGTGTGCTCGGTTTGTAGCTCAAAAAAACCCGGATATTTTTTATCCTCTTGTACATGAGTGAACACTAGGACTATAAAATATCTTTGTCAAAGGTGTTTTATAAAATATTTTTATCAATTTTCTTTGATAGTGTAATATGTATATTTTATAAAACCATCACTTTTATAAAATATTTTTATCAAATTTAGCTTCATGCGGGTAAATTTGATAAATTGTTTTAGACATATTGCTTATTCAAAATGGTGACTAAATACAATTGGACGGCAAAAACCACAAAAATATTAATTCAAGAATACAAGGCGAATTAATTTTGCTGGGAAGCGAGTTGTGGCCATTAGTTTTTCCTCCACACTTACTGAATTTCGTAAGTGTGTTTCCTATCGTTTAGTTAACGGCGAAATTTTGTGGACAATTAAAATTGAATGAATTGTTATCCATCTTTAAATATTTTATGTAGCAGGTCATGTCCTCGGGTCCACAATTCCTTTAATAAATTTTGATTTGGGTTTCACCCAGATTCTATTTTTCTGTTTATTTTTTATTTTTATTACGATTTAATAATAAAAGTTCGGTGTTGTTCCAGTTTTACTGAAGTTTGAGGAAAACTTTGATAAAATCTTTTATGTATTAAAATTTTCACAAATTATTTATCAAAGTTGTTTTAAAAAGAAATTGATACAATTATTTTATAAAACACCAATTGGTAACTTTTTGTGTTTAAAAATTGATTTTTTGAACACCGCGTTCTGTTTTAAATTTGAAGTCATACATGTAACTCATGGAATAGATTTCTTTATCAATAAATAAAAGATTTGGAAAACGGCGTATATATTCAATCGGTGAACTCATGACTTACACATAACGCACTGCTGAGCGTGATGTAAAGAAAATGTTGGGGAACCTAGCGTTATGTTTTGAATTAGTTAACTTCAAGTTCGCTTGAGGTAAATTGCAGGTGTGCCACAAATGGCGTTCTCGTTACCTACGCTAATCTATGATTTAAATCAATGGCCAACCGACCTTAGCAACTTGCGACATCCATTAATTTACTGATGACACAGCGCTGTCGCCTTCCTTGGAGTTTATGAACGGAAAAGAAAGCAATGTGCCTGCCTAGAAAGTTCATGGGAAGCTATATGAATTCGTTTATTATCAAAAACATTCAACTCATTTTAAAATGGAATGGAAGATTTCGGGTTTGCAATTTTTCGGAGGCCTATCACGGTAAGAACACATACATGTATATGCCATCTCCAACAGGGCAATTTCAACTTTGCTCAATCGAAATTCTTAAGTCTTCAAAAGGCCTTTTTATTGTCTGTGTAGGGCTCCTAAATCCTTATAGGAATATCTCTATAAAATTCAGAATAGCGTAGTTCGTATATGTTAAATGACGTATTACACATTCACCCTCGATCTTTAGAGAACAGACGTAATGTTGGTGCGCTGACTGTATTCCACAAGATTTATTATGATAGATGTTCTACCGAAACAAACTCTCTGATTCCATCCGCTCATTTAGTAGGGCTAATACTCGTTTTAGTTTTAGGTATCATACATAGATTAGCTTTAGAACCTTTCTATTGCAGAATACAACATTTTAAGTCCTCCTTTCTTCGTCGAATGGCCTCGATGTGGAACTGGTTAGACGACATTGTATTTCACGAAGCCTTTAAGTCACAGCACTTCAAGAAACAAGCCAATTAGTTTCTGTCACAGCACACCAGTGTCATACAATGAATCGAAGCCGTAGGATGCATTTTTTCTGTATTTTACATGATATTCGTGCTTTTTTTGTTATTTTTATTGAATCTACGTCCTAATTACAATAATTTCGAATTGTATGATATTAGAGATCGACTTAAGTTAAATAAAAATGACAAAAAAATGCGAAAATTTAAAGTAAAAATGTACACGCATCACTGAAAAAATTAGAAAACGCATTTCCTTAGACTTCAACAGTTTAAAACAACTTCAAACAACTAGAGAAAGAAATAATATTTTTATCACGATGAGCAAACATAAGGGCTCTATTCCATGGAAATAAACTGCTGTCAGCAAAAATAAAAGCGAGAAAAACATATAGATATTACTGGTTGTGTACGAAACAAAACATGTTGTCAGTAAAATTTTGCTGAGAGGGGAAGTGTGATAGGGGAAGTTTGCTGCCATAATGCTGCCATAAAAAATGTAAATTGGAGTATTTTTTATGGCAGCATTTTTCACACATCTACAAAACATGTGTGTAAAGATAAGACATTTTTCTCACACTCATATAAAATAAGTTGTTCGCCATTTTTATACTCAAATGTCGATTTATTTTTTTTTTTTTGGGCTGAAATTTATTAACGTTAGTGGTTTTTTGTGGTGTATATATTAAAATTCGAATTGTACGAAAATGTACAAATTAAATATTTTATGAAATTTTTATGTTATTCCAAAATGTAAAACCATAAAATTTTACTATAAAATGAAATAAAAAATATTTCTGTTCTTTGTCACTCTCATGAAATTTAAAAAAAAAAATTTGTTTGCGTATTATCAGCAAAAAAACTGCTGTCAGCAAATGTTATCCATGGAATTAAAGCTTAAAGAGGTGAAATATTCCCATCTTTCATTTTCGTCGTTTTGTGCGCATTACTGGCATTACTGAAAGAAATTCAGCTCATAAATTATTGTTAACGATATTATAGCTATGTTTTTCCATTTACAATTTTCAAAAATATGCATGGTCTTAAGAATTCATTTATTTAAATAGATTATGTACTTTAAATTACAAATTAAAATTAAATCTCGAAATTAAACAACGAAGTGTTAAATATTTCTGTTCTTACCACATATATGTAGTTGATGGGTTTGGCTACAAATTAAAGAAGGCCCCAATTTGTTAGTTGATGTGGATTCCGAGATTGTGAAATGATTTATTTAAGTAAAAAAAATTGTTTGATTTTAATTGAAAATTAGAAAATAATTAAAAAATTTCTTCAACTATACTTATCAAACTTAAATAAGCTTTTTATTTAAAAATTAAATACATTTATTACCGACCAAATGGCACAGTGGTTAAAGCTTTGGCGTTTGGATCGGGAGGTACCGGGTTCGAATCCCGATAGGGGCAGGATGCAAAGTGAAATTTCATCAACAGATTTCGATCTGTGGTGAAATGTAACACATCTATGACCCCCTGTCGGTGTGCAAAACCCATGGGCCGACCCATCTTCCATGCTGGTATAGGCTGGCATGGAGCTTGCAATGTGCAGATGGTCTTAAATCGGTCCTATAGCCGTACGTCCTCGAGTTGGCCGCAAGGCGTAAAGTAAGGACGTTAAAAGCATAACCGCGGAAGAGCAGGGTGAGCCTTGAGCCCCAAAACAGATCGCATAGTTACCAATGAAAAAAAAAAAAAAAAAAAAAAAAAATACATTTATTATCCATTTATTTAAAAAAAAATAATAAAAAAAAACCGGACTCATATGTTTGTTGGCTACAAGTGACGTCACATTAACATGCGCAATATCCCATTTCCTCCTTGCCCCCACAATTGTGTGGGTAAGGCAAAAGAATCATGTCAAAAATTTATTTTTGTATGTGTTTTGAACCAACTTACACATTTGTGAATTCCTTTTTAACGTACTTTCGTCCGAAAAAAACACTATAACTAAACACACAATTGTGCTGGTTGTACTTCAAATCAAGCGAAATTTTTTATCAAAAACGCCATTACATAACTGCGGTCTTACTTTGAGAAATTTACAACAACAATCCCATATATGTAATTCCAATTTGGTATTATTTTAAACCAACTTTTCTGCTGGTATAGAATTATTATATTCTACCCGTAGTTTTAATGTTCACCACCAAAAGGTAGTTACCGAAGCGAATTTCTAATAGGATTAATTATAAACATTTTTGATAAGCTTTAAAAATTTGTTTAAACAAAATGTTGATGTAGACAGAGAACTTCGGACATGTTTATAATTCTCCTATCAGAATGTTTACGATCGATCTTTATTTGGGGAGAACTATGAACATGCCCGAGGTTGTCTGAAAATGATTCATGAGTCACTAACTAGCAAGCTCGTCAAGTCGTTTGGATTGGGAGGTACCGGGTTCGAATGCCGATAGGACAGGATGCAAGAGGGAGGTCCAATCATCATCTGATTACGATTGTTGATGAAATAGAACACAACTATAACCCCCTGTCAGAGTGCATAACCAATGGGCCTACCCACCTTCCATGTCAGTACTAACTCTGGCATGGAACTATGCAATGCGCAGATGGTTCTATGTACATCTGACTTATAACCGTACGCGCTAGATTTGGATACTATGCGTAAGGCAGAACGCTAAAAGCGAACGTGACCTATCGCGACCCTCGAATAGATTGAAAAGTTAATAAACAATTAAATTCTAGTGAATATTCAGATGTTTATAAAATAATACATTTTTCTTAGATGGCATTAAGCAGCGTTGACGATAGTGCAAATTAGTCGATTAGACCTGTATTGTCTGGGCTGTACACTTGATAAGTGTAGGTGTACAAAACAGCGATGTTCGGTCCTAAAGAAATGTTGATTATATTTTCTTTTTTTGTATCTAAATATTGGCTTTATAAAGAGGCTCGGTGTTATTTGAGACAGAGCTCAATCTTACAAACTCTATTAAAGATAAAGTGAACAAGTGATTACCAAATACAGAAAATTGTGTTTAAATTAATCCCGGAAAAAACGGACAAGTCGTGCAGTGGTTAAAGCTTCGGCACTTGGACCGGGAGGTACTGGGTTCGAATCCCACCAGAGACTAGATGGAAATCGAAGTTTCATCATCGATTACAATCGGTGATGTTAATAAACACAACTAAGGCCCTCTGATGGAGAGCAGAATTCACCGCCGACCCACCGTCCATGTCAATGTACAGGTTAACATGGAGCTTGCATTGTGCAGGTGGTATACTGTAGTTGTGTGAGCAGGTGAATAGGTGAATGGGTTAATAATATGGCATGAATGCGTGGTATCATAATGGCCAGAAATGGCCTAAGTGTCAACCACTGAAACCTAACCTAATCCCGGAAAAATTAAAAAAAATAAGTTTTCAAACCAAGGTTTTAATTAAAGGTGGATAAGGGCCTGGAAGCCGCAAATTCAGTTTTTGTAAATAGTGTGAACAATTTTTGATAACTTTCAATCGTAATTTGTTTGTTGTTGGGTTGCTCTCTTTTATTATCAATCATAGCTACTATCTGATGATTCGATAATTGAATATATTGATCTAACATATATTTCTTTTATATAAATGTACTTTTCACAAGGTTCCCGAGCATGATTTCTAGATGTCGCTACCAATGTTAAATCCTTATAGGAATATCTCTATAAAACTTTTGGGAAATGCCAATCTTAAAAAAACAAAGTTTCATAAAAATCAGTCAAGTAGTTGGTGTTTGCGATTAGTTTCCGCGTCATCATCAGTATTATGTAAACTTTAGAAAAACCGAATTCGATGGTCTCATTAAACATTATTATTTGAGAGTTATAGAGAGTTTAAGTTTGGTCGTACAACCACAAATGACGGACGTCGTTCGGGAAGGCCTTTTGACGTAACTATGCCAGAAATGATCAAAAACATCCACGTTTGGTGACTAATGACCGTAAATTGAAGATGTGTGAGATTGTTAAGATGCTAAACAACTCAACTGAAGATTTCACTCATATTAAGAGCTATTGCCGAAATAAATGCCATATTGAGGAATTGAGTGTCGACTACTATAAAACAGAGGTTGGGCCGTTTTCGAAAATTTCAAAAACCCGAAATCAAAATCCCGACTTTTAAAATTCCGATTTTCAAAATCCTGACTTTCAAAATCTCGACTTTCAAAATTCCGACTTTCAAAATCCCGACTTTCAAAATCGAGATTTTGAAAATTCCGATTTACAAAATCCCGATTTTCAAAAGCCCAATTTTTTAATTTGTTTTACTAATTCGGGCGCCAGCGGGCCCGCATTTTGAAATGCAATAATTGTAGAGGCTAGCGGCTTCGATAACTCTCAACGAAGGGCTTTAGATTTGAAATTCGGAGGACGTAGGAGCCGGAATCAGCAAACATATCGCACTGAGTGCCGCACGTAGGAGCGGATTATATAGAATCTATTAATGACACCTACTCTAGTAGGTAGTTATAATAATATTAAATATTAAATTTGGATTTTTTAGTTATAAAAAAACAAAATTTAATATTTTTAAAAATATCCCGACTTATGTCGGGATTTTG
The DNA here is from genome assembly GCA_947310385.1 of Nephrotoma appendiculata. NCBI lineage: Eukaryota > Metazoa > Arthropoda > Insecta > Diptera > Tipulidae > Nephrotoma > Nephrotoma appendiculata. Next base: position 186,659,634 of record OX371224.1, on the reverse strand, counting down.
AAATACGGGATTTTGAAAATCGGGATTTTATTTTTGTCGGGATTTTGATGATTCGAGATTTTGTGATTCGGAATTTTCAGCCGATCCCATAAAAAAGACATCGAGCTATTAAAAACTCGTTGTGATAAGTGTATCGAGTTGAAAGAGTACTATGTTGAAAATAATTGTAAATTTTCTCAAAAAGATAATATTTTAATACTCAGGCCCAGGACTTTCCAAATCACCTTGTGTGTAAATATATTGTTTTGACCAACATAGAACTTGCTGAATAAAACCGCGATTAAATAATGTTATATTGTTACGATTTCGCCTATTGGACGTAATTCAGCGTAAATTAGTAAATAATATTTTTGTGAGATTAGTGACATCTAGGTTTAAGTAATAGCATTAAAAGTGTTACGTAGCTAAAATTCCAATTAAAGCAGCGTAATTTACCGCAGGATGGTGATGAATGAATTAATATTGCGACTACGTACTGCTATGGAAAAGCCAGGGTTATACCCGGATAATTATGAGTTCTATAATAGTCCAGTTGATCTCCCCGTCATAAAAAAAAAATATATTTAACATGTTAACAGTAATTCATATTGTGAGATAGCGGAAAAGTAATTTGCGCGGGAAATAAAGAACACAAAAAGATTTTTCCTTGTTGTTGGAGTGGTCTCCGTTTTTTTTTGATATCCGATGATCATTAAGTTTCGAGATTTTTGGTAGATAAGCATTTAAAAATATAAATGGTTGATTAAAATATTAATTAATGTAATACTTAAATAATAATTGTGGTATAAAAGTTAGTTAGAAATACTTTTGATAAAAAAAATTAAATTTTATTTATCTAAAACTCAACATGGATACTAACTAAATTAAGTCAGTTAAAAAATAGTTTTTGTGAGTTAATCAAGTGTACCAAACTTTATACATATGTGCATTTCTCGCGTACGTGTTTTGAATAAGCGTAATATATTTTGTGGTAGTGGCTCGGAATGAAATGAATAGTTGTAAGTTGTTTGTTGAAAATTTTATCGAAAAAATGTTACTCATAAATTTCTATTCTGAGCCAAATGATACTTGGGTTGGCTCAAAGCGTGCCTATATGTACGGTATTAACCGAGTGTGTGTGCGGTGAAAATAATTTTCAACGGACAGCTGGTTCTACACCATCCCATAAAAATTCTGCAAAATATAAATTTGAAGATTTGGGAAAATGCGAAAATATGATTTTTACTAACAAGCCCGCAAACTGTTTCTGTCGAGTTAAAGTATCATCGAGATGCTTTTTTCTTTTCAGCCACGAAAATTTATTATATCTTGAAAGTTTTATCTATCATGACAGTGATTTTTTCGGAAACCGAGAGGAAAAACAATCATGATATCAATAATCTGGGTTGTCATCGTTTTTTTGTGGGGATGGAAGTTTTTCTATCGTCAAAATGAACATCTTAGAAATTTTTTCGTATCCGGGTATCCGTACACTTACCCTCGTTTTGGTGATTCAACTTTATGGCAACTCTTCATGTACTTTATGTACCAAACGGTGCAGTGGTTAAAGTTTTTGGGTCTGGGTCAGGCGGTACCGGGTTCGAATCCCGATAGAGGCCGGATTACTGGCCTGCCTCTAATGGAGCTTTGACAAACCAGCATGATATTAAATTGCGCTGTTTGAAGAGATAACTGATAGACACTTTCACTCATTGACGAAGTTTCAGCAACAAAAATATTGGTATGAGTATTTAAAACCGTGAAAGTAGATTTTGCAAAAAAATCGCAATTCCTAGTTTTGATTTTATCAAATTTAGTTTTTGACCAAATAGAGATTTTCAAATTTAGCAACTTCTTACTGGTCTTTCCATTTCTTCTATTATGCTCGTTAAATTTTAAATTCTTGTAAAATGAACAATCTCTTAACTTTGTATACAGCCTTTTATCATAATTTTATTTTTTAATATCCATTTATATTTATTAAACTAGAAAGAAAATAAATTGTATTGTCTGAGCCACAAATGTAGGAAATGGAAGAAGATTTATTAGCCCATATCAAAATTATAAAGTTAAATTTAAAATATTTTATCAAAACAGTGTTTTGAACAACCACAGGATATAGCTATTGCTCTCCGAGGCACTCTTAGTAATATGAAACCCCAAGCAGGGCATGGTCTGGAACTAAGATACCCGAAAGTAGTAAAAAAATGTTTCTTATTATAACTAAATTTTAAAAACAAATTCAATAAAGCCTATTTGAATTTCTGCAGCAATTTCTTTTAACTTTATACATTGAACAAAATTATTTTTAACTCATAATAATTAAATTCCATATTTAAATTGTAAATAGTATCAAAATCACTTCTCAAATACCAAAACTTTTCGTTGCTTATCACTTTTAAAATCACATGATTTTTTTTATTTACCTATCTGCATGTATTACAAAAACCCGATCATCATACGAAATCAGCTCTTTGATTTCTTTAACAGTAATCCCATATAAACGAGCGATCAAACGTGTTACATCATCCTCGGTCACATCGGGCTTAATTTTGCAACCAGGCTTTAAAATTTCACTTTCGGCGATACTCATATTTACTCGCACAACTTTCTTGTAACTGTTTGAACTCACTACTAATCTTGTGTAAATTTATTTTATCAAATGAAACGGCTTTTTTATATTTTGATTCTAGATAAAAATGTATGTCTTAAAGAATAAAAACTTATTATTATATTTATATTCTTATCAATTTATGTAAATTTTTCAAAATCATTATCTACTTTATGATAGATAATTGAATTAGTAGACTGTTAGCAGTGTTTTGTACTCGAGTTCGATCTGGTGAACTGGTGACAAATGGTGCTCTGGGTACGCGTGATAATGAGATGTTCCCGGGGAGTGGGAAAACCTTTTATCTTGTTGACTCATTTTTTTAATAAACAATCTGAATAGATAAGGTACTGACTTATTCACTATCAAATATTTATTATGATTTTTGTTGATTCGTATGTCACAAGAAAACTCGTAGATCAGTCAGCTGTGTAGGTACCTATATAATTGAATAATCGAACAATTTATTTAACTCTCTACTATTTTATGATGATGTCGGGTCTTAATCCATCATGGGGGAGAAAAAAAATGTAAGATCTTAAATTGTACTATTGTTTAAAAAGTTATTTATAGCGACACATTTACACTTGTGTGTCGTATTGTGTATAGATTACGGGTTTGTTTCTATATGATAAGAGGTAAATAATATATTTGTCTAATCCACGAGATAAGATTTTTTTGGTTTTATCAACACACTAATAATATCATGTGAGTCGGATATAGGTTTATCAGTATTGATATCCGAGTAAAATGAATGAGTTCAACAACAAAAACGTGATAGTGATTCGTTAGTTTTTGCTCATTTGAATCCTTATCATAACATAGTATTAACTAAACCTATTTCTCCAATTAAAAACTGATAATTATGCTAATAATTTATGTTTAAAAATTCTGCTTAACAGCGATCTTGGGGACTGTTTTCATTTTCCCAGAATTTTTAATTAAACCAGATTCTAATTATACGTAACATAATCACAATACCGAAAGCATGATACTTATCTGAGGAATGGGTACAAAGGGCCGAATTTCAAAAGGCCGAATGTCGAAGGGCCGAATGTCAAAGAGCCGAATGTCGAAGGGCTGAATGTGTCGAACGGCCGAATTTTGTTTTTAGAAATATAATTTTTTAAATTTGTTGTTTTATGGAATCTTTTGTAAATTTTATTTTATTTAACATAAATGAATTCCTTATGAATTTATGTATTTTACCATTTTTCACCTTTGGATATTTATGAACTTCCACGTTAGTCAGCGATACATTTTGGTGAAGGAAAATTTTGTCATGCGCCACATGAGACATTCGGCCCTATCTTAGCTTTCTGATAATAGGTATATGATACAAAAAATAAAAAAATAATTAAATTAAATAAAAGAATAAAAAAAATAATAAAAAAAAAATCGGCCCTTCGACCCATTCGGCCCTTCGACATTCGGCCATTCGACATTCAGCCTTTCGACACATTCGGCCCTTCGACATCCGGCCCTTTTGATATCATACCAAATATGAAGGTAAAAGTAGAAGGGCAGAACGGGAGGTAAAGTGTAAAAGGGCATTGTAAACAAACTTCGCATTTTAATGGAGTAATATTTCCCAGCCCCTGGGATTGCAGATCGTAATTTGTTGTTGAGTGGAAAGTTCTATAGGAACTTTTCATTTTTGTACCTCTTTTTCCACAAAATAAATCATTCCAGCAGAACAAACTGTTAAAAGTTTGATGCTATATAAGATAGCAGAAAATTTCCAGCAAAAAAAATGTGTTTTGCTATTCACCGCTAGAGGCATCACTATCACAAAAATGAAATTTTTTCTGCTGATATTTTTTTACACCAGCAGAAAATTTTTGATATTTTTATGCAAATTAAAAATTCTCAGCAGAAAGTTTTATGAAAAATCAGAGAATTTATGAAAAAGAAGAGAAAATGTATGTTTAAACGTTTTGAAGCGATGAAAGTTAATTTTCTTTAGAAAACGATTTCCGAATGTATAGTGTAAACTGTAAGCACTCTCAAAACATAATTAAATTATCATAATCATCATTATGCAAACACAGGGCAACATCAAAAAAATGGCCATTGTAGAAAGCACTCCATACATTTTTGAATTCATTTTAATGTGAAATGTTTTCAGTTTTTTAACAAAAGTGTTAGAAAAACCCCCCTGTAACTACCCTGGATGTATGTTTTTATGGTAGCTGAGATCAAATACTATATACATGAGCAACATAAGATTCACACCTAGCGTCAGAGCCTTGCATACATTTTTGAAAACATATTAATGTGAAATGTTTTCAGTTTTTTAACAAAAGTGTTAGAAAAACCCCCAGTAACTACCCTGGGTGTATGTTTTTATGGTAGCTGAGATCATGATCTATATACATGAGCAACATAAGATTCACACCTGGCGTCAGTAGCCTTCCATACATTTTTGAAGTCATTTTAATGTGAAATGTTTTCAGTTTTTTAACAAAAGTGTTAGAAAAACCCCCCTGTAACTACCCTGGATGTATGTTTTTATGGTAGCTGAGATCATGATCTATATACATGAGCAACATAAGATTCACACCTGGCGCCAGTAGCCTTCCATACATTTTTGAAGTCATTTTAATGTGAAATGTTTTCAGTTTTTTAACAAAAGTGTTAGAAAAACCCCCCAGTAACTACCCTGGGTGTATGTTTTTATGGTAGCTGAGATCATGATCTATATACATGAGCAACATAAGATTCACACCTGGCGTCAGTAGCCTTCCATACATTTTTGAAGTCATTTTAATGTGAAATGTTTTCAGTTTTTTAACAAAAGTGTTAGAAAAACCCCCCTGTAACTACTCTGGGTGTATGTTTTTATGGTAGCTGAGATCATATTCTATATACATGAGCAACATGAGATTCACACCTGGCGTCAGTAGCCTTCCATACATTTTTGAAGTCATTTTAATGTGAAATGTTTTCAGTTTTTTAACAAAAGTGTTAGAAAAAACCCCCTGTAACTACCCTGGGTGTATGTTTTTATGGTAGCTGAGATCATATTCTATATACATGAGCAACATAAGATTCACACCTGGCATCAGTAGCCTTGCATACATTTTTGAAGTCATTTTAATGTGAAAAGTTTTCAGTTTTTTAACAAAAGTGTTAGAAAAACCCCCTGTAACTAACCTGGGTGTATGTTTTTATGGTAGCTGAGATCATACTCTATATACATGAGCAGAACTATAAATGTCCGGGGTAGTGACATCTGGCGCATTAAAAATAAGCTGATTGGGTCTTTTTTTATATGAAATTTTAGCACGGCGTACTTTATGAAAATAAAAATTAACATACAAAAAAAGACCCAATCAGGTTAATTTTTTTGCCGTTAGATCTACAAACAGTTCTCTATAACCACTTAAAAAAAATTGTAGAAAAATTTAATCCGAAAGCGGAAAAAATTATAAATAATATATAAAAAATTGAAATTTATCTAACATGGCGTCTGATATGTTTACATTTTCAAATAAAATTATGACCATTTTGAAAAAAATGTCGCGACAGTCAATTTTGACTGCGATACTAAAGGCTAGCCAAATAACTTATAATATTCTATAAGGGACATTCCATAGTAAACCTGCAGACAAACATGATTTCGTTAAAAACAAGTACTGCAAAAGTTTCCAGGAGGCAGCACTAAACATTTTTAATAACTGTTTTCTGTGGCACACAAATTTTGATCTATTTTTGATCTTTTTCTGATTCAAAATGGATTTGTTTACATTTTTTGTCTTTTTTTTGAAAATAGATCAAAAAAAAATCCAAAAAATTTGTTGGATTTTTTTTTTGATCCATTTTCAAAAGGAAAAAGACAAAAAATGTTAACAAATCCAATTTTAATCAAAAAAAGATCAAAATTTGTGTGCCACAGAAAACAGTATTATTAAAAATGTTTAGTGCTGCCGCCTAGAAACTTTTGCTATGTTGGGAGAATTTTTTCAATTCATGTCCCTTATAGAATTGTAAGTTATTTGAGGCTAGCCCTTTCGTTTAGCGAGTAGTGAATTTCCAGGTACTTTTACAATTTTTTCCATAGAAAGAGCGTAGCTTTCGCTCTGAAAAAATGCGGAATTCCGTTGGCATTACATATTGGAACGCACCGCGCAGCAAATTCTTATTGGAATATTTTTATAAAAGTCGAGAAACAAACCCGTCATGTAATTTATTTTACATTTTTGTTAGAAAATATGACACACCCGGCTATCATGACAATCTCATACTCATAAAACAGAAATTTGTTATTTTATATAAATTATATTTAACCGATTTGATATAAAAATAATTCAACCATTCTTAATTCATTTACGCTATTGTAGTTTTACTATTTAGAATCACCATCAGCAAATGAATCATCCTCGTTGTTTTGTTTTTGTTCTTGGAATGATGTTAATTCACCCTTGTTGAATCGATCCAAAAATGCATTTAACAGCATTTTATTTATTTTATCATTTTGTGTTAAATTGTTTTCGGGGTTATTCATTATTTCATTTTCAATTTTTAAACTACTTTCATCACAATTTTCATTAATTCCGGGCATTTTACTTAATTTTTTACGTATTCGATGCTAAACTAAACTTTTCTTTTAAACGTCAAAACTTCTAGTGTTACCAAACGTAGACGCATTTTTTATAAATGTTATAAAAGTTGAATAATGTAGTACGTATGTACATACATATATGTACAACCATATATGTACATTTAAAATTTGAATAAATTTCCGTTAAAATAAATTTTCAAAAAGTTAAAACTGGTAGTGATAAACTTTAAATAAATTATTTTTATTGAATTTCTTTTTTAAATATATCTGTGAAAATTATAAAATAGAATATGTAGGTATTACAATTATTTTCAGATAGGAATGACAATTTTTGTTCAATTTTACAGCAAAACAAATTGTGTAAGTGGTTTGTGTTCATATTATTTGAGGTGTTGTATTTTATTTATGTATTTAAATTTTATAATAAAAAGCTAAAAACAATAATAATTTTAAGATTATGTTATTAACAAAATAGCTAACAATTCATAGAATTGCATTAATTCAGTTTAAGATAAGTTAATTTTTGGTTGATACGAATTTCGAAGTATGTATTGCAATTTCAAAAGTTAAGATAAACGAGTGTTGGTTTTTGGCGCAATAGGCAGAATTTTTAAAATTAATGTTGATTTCTAATTTTATTAATTTACAAATAACTAAAATCTTAAGGCCATTTAAGTTGCAAGTAAACTATTTTTTATATCACACTAATGTTAAACTGTTAATACATAACTAAAAATTATGAAAAATTAGATGTTGGTAATTTAAAATTTTCTTGGCATCTAAACCCATTCAGTGGATAATTAATATTTTATATGCAACCATTTTAATGATGTTTCAAAGGTTTCATACCAAACATCTAAATATCCCTAATATGTAGTAAAATTGCATCATTAGGTAGTAGTTTCTTTTTATCATACAAGATAAATTAATATTTTACAGAAAAAAATACTAATAATAAAATAAAATTACAAATTTACAAGTATTTATAATAATAATACTACAAGAGTGTAAACTATAAACGTATAACAGGTAAAATGGTTTGCTGTAACAAGCAATGAAATTAAAAAATATAAGTAAGTATACTAACAATATGCACTTAAATTTCATTTTACTTAAAAAAACATTTAATCATGCTTATTTCTTCTTAACTATGTTTGTTTAAAGCAAAAAAATAAAAAAATATTACAAAACATAAGAATAAGAGTTGTTTCTTGTTTTTTTATCAGTGAACACATAAGACAGCCTCATGTGGGATTTTAGTTCTGACTCAGTTAATATTCAATCGGCGCCATATCCCGAGGCTTACGAGAATATTTCAAACCTAGAGAATCACTCATTTCATCAATTACTTTTAGTGCATAATCTAGTTGTTCTTTTGTATGGGCAGCTGACAGGCAAAATCGAATTCGCCCCTTCATTATCGGTGTAGCTGGAAAACCAACACCAACTACAGCAATATTTTTCGTCGTTAATTCTTTAACGACGGCACTAAAATTAAAAATAAAACGATTAATTAGTCATTTATCTAATTCATTATACATAACAAATTGGGTATAAATACTTACTAAATTTTAGAGAACAAATAGACCAGCATCGGTACAACTGGTGAATCTTCATGGCCATAAGTGATTACTCCAATTTGTGCTAATCTCTTTCTAAAATACCGAGTGTTCCGGGCTAACTGATCGACTCGTCGTTGCCCTTCGTCCGTATTATCTAGTCCCATAATTATTTTCATTGACGTCAAAATTTGTTGAATAACTGGAGGTGACATACTGCTTGCGTAACAATGAGCATGACTTTGAGCTCGCAATAAATTGATTAAAGCTTTTGAACCCGCAATATAACCTCCAGCAGATCCAAAACTTTTTGTAAATGTTCCCATTAGTATATCAATATCCTTTGGATTTATACCATAGTAATCAACGACACCACGTCCGCGTGGTCCCATGGCACCGACACTATGTGCCTCATCTAAATATATATAAGCTTTGTACTTTTTTTTCAATTCTACGATCTCAGGTAATTTAACGACAGATCCTTCCATACTGAATACACCTTCCACAACAATAAATATTTTCTTCCAAGGATTACCCGTTTTTGGTTGACCATAAATAACAGCCCTTTCTAATATTCTTTCTAACGTTTTCATATTGTTGTGTCTGAACACTTTTACCGTAACACCAGATAGTCTTAAACCCAAGATGATTGAGGCGTGATTCTTTTCATCACTTACAACTAAACAATCTTTGGACAGTAGGGAGGGTAAATTTAAAGCGTTTGTTGCAAATCCCATACCAAACGTAATGGCATCATCGACGCCTAAAAATTTTGCGGTTAAGTCTTCTAACTCCTTATGTAATGGGTTCGTTCCTGAAATTCATTAAATACATGCGGTGAAAATTGAGAAAAAAGCATGAAAACCTTTATTTCGCTTACCTAACTCTCGCCGTGAACTACATAAAGCAAGTCCACATTCTTTGATCGTCTTCTCGGAATTATTAGCGCAGGCTCCATCCGACTGGGCGAACCCTAAATAATTGTAAGATCCTAAATTTAGACACTTTGTGTAAGTTCCCGTAAACCTAAAAATAATTAAAATTAAAATATTTTAAGAGATTAACAAATAAGTAGATTTTTCTCACTGAAAAGTCCATCCGTAATCATTGGTTACTCGATCTTTAAGAACTAGTTCATCGCCTGGGACACTAGAAATAGGACGATTCCAACAATCGCGAACTCGTCTGTAGACATATCGGGAATAGAAACTTTCAAAACTATCGTACAATGGTGCATAACCCTGTTATATTAGAAATTTTAAATTTCATTATTAATTGCTTTTGGAAATATAGCACGAATATAAATTAGTTATTAACATGGCATTCTAATAAAATATTTACATCACGATTTTTTTCTGTTGCCACTTTAGGAGTGAAAAATATTTTATTTATAAATCCCAATATCATAAGTAAATAAAATCCTAAATATGTCAGGCACGCCGTTATCAATGGTACATCTTCGAACGATTCTTTTGGGCCCTCCATCGAGTGTAAATTTGACGAGCCATTGCTTGGTTGCTGTGTGGTGGTCGTGGAAGCAAATTTAAAAAAAAAATTAATAAATTTTAGGTGTGGACCATAACCACAAAATATATAAAACATTATTACCTTGACATGCCGCGACATTCCATTCCTATAACCATTTTTTATATATCCATTTTGATTATAATTTATATTCTGATGTTTTAAGTAACCATTTTCTGTTGGAATTCCGTCTAAAAATTGATTATTTTCACCGGCCACCACAAATTTTTTTCTAATCGTAGCCATTTTTTACACTCGACTCGATATTCTCCTGAAAAAAAAACACAAATACAATATTTTTGCGCATTCATATACATATACAGATAAAACATAAACAAATACAAATGTATACAAAACATTTTGACAATTTATTTTTTTTTCGTTCGTATGATAACTAATGCCAACCTTGAAAAAATTAGAACATATCTCGGTTTAATTTTATGGTTAAAAAATGAAATTTTTACAGAAATTTATGGAAAAACAATTTAAGTATAATTTTTTTTGATTTTATTACAAGCCCAATAATCTTTGGAAACTAAAACGCGCCTTTACCTTCTTATTACAAAATCAGATACATATAACGTTTGTTTTTATAATTGCGTTACTATAAATAAATGCGCGCGCTATAATTTCCCCTCCTCTGTATGTTTGGATCAAATTTAAAAACGTTACCACCGTTTCTACGTTTTGCTAATTTCCATTGTAAATTATCAACGGAAGCTAATTTATTCGTCAATGGGACCGAAGATTTGAAGGTCAATGGGATTGCAGATTTGACGCTTCAGCCCTACAATATTTTTTCTGGCATGAGTTCCAATGTCGTAACTTCTTCGCCCACATTTAATATGTAGTTGCATTAACATCGCGGGGACGCGGGCTGAGTAAGCTCAGGTAAAGTTTAATAACAGAAAGAGCAAAATAATTCTCTAATTCTCTTCTAATACCAACTATTGCTCTTTATTATAATAGTAAAGTAAAGTATTGTTCTTGCCTTTGATTGATTGAGTTCAATTGCTCGTGTTCGTTCACGAATTAAGCAACCATTAAGTGATGGAAATTTTTAATTGCACTTGCAAATTGCAATGGTGAAATTATCTAAAAAATCTGGTTTCGTAAAACATGATATATGATTCTTTAAATTGCGTAAGGTTGTCTGCATAAAATATTCAATTATGTATAGGATGTTGTTGTTAAGTTTAAAAGGAGCATCCAGTTAGTACCTCTGTCCAATCTTTCAACAGTAGAAGTTAAAGAAACCATTAATACCGCCAATCATCAAGCCGGGGGATCGAAAATTCCAAAATCGCAATATAATTGTGTTAAGAAAAATGTATGTTTATAATTAAAATTATTAAATTTTATAACTAAATTTGTTTAACCTTAATATTTAATATTTAAATATAGTTTTACGAATATTTTATGAAATACATATTTAAATTGTTCATTGGAATTTTATGGGGCAACGTTTTTCTTGGTGGTGATTAATATTGATATTTATTTGTCAATAAGTTTAATTAATGTTTATTAATCCTTTTCTTACCAGTCTAACCACTTTATAAAAAAACTATTAACTAACCATTTTTTAATACATGATTTTCAAGGCATTGAATAACAATATATTTATGATCTTGGTCTATATTAATATTTTACAATTGCAGAATCCTGATGCTTTATATTAACTTCTAATTTCCAAAATTAGAATTATAAATTGTATTGTCCTGTGCTAACCATCTTATTATATATTTCATTACAACTTTACTAACTAATCGATCAGTCAGATGTCTATAACCGGGCCGATCTCTTTGTTACTAATAAACCTGCCCTATCCTTCTTATGTTATGTGTAACAGAGGGTATATAGCGGGACCGGCGTCATCCGGAATATACAAGTTTAGTCTTGGCTATACTCTGTACATCCCAATCAATCAAAAATAATTTTATGAATATTTTATGTATTCTCGAAAATTTCATAATAGCACATTTTCGATTGTATCGAATAAAAAACGCTATCGAAACCTCAATAAAGCGTAAATTGAAGCTGCAGAACTCAATCCGACTAATGATATATAAATTTTGGTACCCCAAGAAACACCCAACTTCACTTGAAGGATTGCCCGCACCTGCACAATCTTTAACAGTTAGAAGGAGTTAGACCGGTGGCGGTTGATATACAATACATAGTGGAAAATTTTGTTTATTATTTCCCAAAATATTTGCGGTCTTACTTTGAGAAATTTACAACAACATTCCCATATATGTACATAATTCCAAATTGGGTTTATTTTTAACCAACTTTTCTGCTGATAGTCTCACGCCACACGAGCATTTTTTGTATTTTGGCATTTTTTTTCTACCAATGTTTTGTTCTGCTCTCTCTTAAATAAAATTTTAACTAAAATGAGTCAAAAATGTCCTTGAAATATTTTTTATTTCATTTATGTTTGAGTTGTGTGGTAGAACAGAAAATTTGTTAAGTCGCAATTAAAACTTGTATCATAGGTAAACTGGGAAAGAAACGAAGAAAAAATTTTTTTTTACTTGTGGCATGGGCCTTTACCTGTAGTTTTAATGTTCACCACCAGGGCAGTTTTATTGAATACTTTTATTTTTAAATGTTTGCAATAAAAATATAAAAGTGATTTTTGTTATTTTGACATCGAATTTTTCTAAACAAGACGAAAAATTAGTTATGATTTGTAATAATATTCAATAATATTCTAGCACATTACTATTTAATTGAATATATTTAGTTGCATTTTTACGTTGTTTTCAAATTCAAAATGTAATTGTTACCAACTAATAAAAATAAATTAAAAAATATCTTTGGTTGTTACTTTGAGCACAAATTAATTCTACACCAGAATGGAAGACCGCATTACAACATAAAAAATTACAAAAATTGATTAATTTCAAATTATGTATTTTGTAAAGAAATTAAAGTTTTTATTTTGCATAAAAAAATTTTATACTTTTTTTTACAAAATTATTTGAAATTAATAAATTTTTGTAATTTTTTGTTGTTGTGGAATACACATAGCTATACATTAATATCAAGTGTTCGATATGATATTTAAAAAAAACTGATGATCTGGGTTTTTCCTTCCTTTTTTACAATTTTGTTTTATGCGGTTCCCATGCCGAAATCTACTTAAATATTAATGTGTCTATTATGATTCTCGCCTCACCACACCACTCGCCGTGACTATCTAAGTCACCCGAGTTCAAAATTGGTATTGTGATTCTCCCTTTTATTTTGGCGAGCCGTTGTTTGCGGCGTCGTATGTGGATTCTTGTATTTTTTACAGTTTGTTAGTTGTCGTTATGGAAACCATATAGTAATGTCAAAAAATTTTAGTTGTTTAAAAATAATTTTCATGAAAATATGTTTTTGTATGTGTTCGACAAAATTTATAAGGTTATTATGGTCTAAACACAATGGTTGTGAGTACTTAAAAAATTCAAAGTATATAAAATTTTCAATATGACATTTTTTATATCCTCTAGGTGACCATAATCTTTCCATTTCTTCAACGAGTTTGATAAATTGTTGAGTTGTGGTAATTTTTGCTTTTTTCTGACATGAAAAATATAAATTAATTATATGTAAAAATATTAATAAAATATTATATTTTTAATACCAAAAATACTTTGTCACTTGACTCTCACCACCATATTTTAGGTGAGCATATATGACATTACACTCGCTCACTGTGACAATTATAATACCAAAAATTATATGCGGTGATTTCGAGTCGCCAAGCGACACGCAGGTGACGATCACTCGCTCACTGCGAAAATCATAATACCAAAATAGAATTATAGTGACGACTCTTCACCCGGTGACGAGTAAGTGAGATTCATAATAGACCTATAAATATTATTATTCTATTAAATATAGATAAGTAGATTTTGTTAGATAACTAATATGTATGTGGTGGTGCAGAAACAAACAAACAATTAGGAGGGGAAGACTTTACTTAAGTAGATTTTGCCCATGCGATCACCCAAAGTGGTACTACTAACTCAAGCAACGGTCTCTTCACGTTGCTGGTGATGATGTTGTCGTTTTAGCTGGTCTATGCTACGCACCTCCCACAATTTGAATAGTAGCACAATAAAAACTGTAAAGTACATATAGGGTTTATAAAACCATCGACGAGTAGATGGTGGTTAAGTATTATTTGAGCAATCAAAATATTATTTTACATTATTCAGTAAAGGGATAAACAGTAGTACCACCCAGTAAAATCAATTGTTCCAAAATATTTCAATGGACAGACCACTGATCTATATACATGGATACGACATGAATGTCAGAAACCATATAAAACAACTGCAAAAAATGGGAGCACTTTTTTTATAGTCATATCGCTCGTTTATATACACCTCTTGCTTTAAAAAAATATTTCCGAAAGATAGGACCGTATTGAGGATAGATTTAATTTCGAAAATTTCTGAAATTGGCTTTTTATTATTATAGTCAATGAACAAATAATAATATTCAAATGATTTAAATTATAAATCACATTTTATTCATTTAATTCATGTGGTACCGTTTTTGTATGCAAATTTCTTCTTGTGATTTTCCTTGATATTTAAAATGCGCACCTGCAAATATTTCGAATAAAAAAAGAGTTCGTGTCGTCAAAACGTCAAACGTCAAAAACTCATAGGAACCAGTTTTCTGTTTACATTATTTGAATTTCGAAAATTCGGATTCAAGAAAAAAAAGAAAATTTTTCTGTCTCTGTCACAAACGTAAAACTATTTTTTCACTACCATATAGTTTTTGTCAAGTTGTATCCATGTATATAGATCAGTGGGACAGACAGACACAAAAAATTCGAAAAATGACCACAGTTGGCCTAGATATTTAGTATGAACACATACGTTGTCATTATCAAGTAATGTTGAACGGAAATGTTCTACCGGTAGAAATTTGATTTCGAAAATCCTAGTGCAGATTAGTCATTGTTAAAATATTATAGAAATTTGGTTTAAGCATCACCCCTTATCCACTAAAGCAAATTTTTGTACATTTAATTGTTAGTACATATGTTTGAAAATATTTTTCCAATCCGTTTAAATTTTCCGGTCGTATTTTATGATTTTGCACCTGGGGTTGTGTTTTTGAAATCGGTGGAAATTTCCCCAATCATACAATTTGATTTGAAATTCTCTACATTATTCGATTTTCATCGGCTACTTTAATCATTTTTTTAAATTTCTTTTCTTTTTTTAAATTAATGTGATGTTCTTTTGATTTAAAAAAAAATGTCAATTTTCTTGTGTCAATAGAACATGGAAAAGAAATTTAATGTCTTTTCCTTGTGGTAGTAATTCGTTTTTGTTTTATTCAATCAGGCTACTGCGTGAATGTGATGCCAAAAATGACATACGTCTATTTCTAGAAAGAAACAAATATAAACGACAAAATGTCATTTTTCGTTTGTCAGTATTAGTTCGTAGGGATAAGATTTACGAAAAAATTGCGATTTCTAAAATTGATGTAGCTTAATCAGTTTTTCAAATTTGTTTTCAAGTTTACTAATATTTGTTTCCCTAGCCGGTGAAAAATTCGAATAATATAGAGAATTTCAAAACAAATTGTACTCCGATTGGTAAAATTTCTACCGATTTGAAGAATACGGCCCTGAACGCGAAATTTTCAGTACATCAAATTCTAAACTTTTTAACCTGTTTTGTAATTAATGTACAATTTTCCTTGTAGTATTTGCATGCCGTTTCGGCGGGCGACTAAATAACTGCGGATTGTTCGTAAACTTCACCTTTCGTTGTGTCTTTTTTGCTTCTTTAGTGAGTGCAATAACTCTAAATTATCGTTATATTTCTTATTTTCTAGTGAACTCTACTTGTTATTACTAAGTTAGATTTTCATTTATAGTGCTTTCTTTTTTTAGCTGTTGTTAATATTCTTATGTCCTCTCATGTATGTGATGTAAAATATCTAGCAAAGTACATTAGGAAGTTCAAATTATCCTCTTAATTTCTCTTTCTATCACGCGTACTCTCGAAGTCGCAACTGCCAATACATTTTATTTTGTCGACGTTTTGTATGAAAAATAATGCAAATTACCTCATAAGGCAATATGTAATTAACCACGGATTACGATAAGATTACGATGTATTTAACCAACGAATAACAAAAATATTACTATTAAACTTCTTTATTAATTTTTGGTTTAACCACAGAATATTAATACATGCGTAATACATTCGGATGTTTCAGTTAACCATGGTTGAAAATATGTACTTGGTTAAACCATACCAAGTACATATTTAAACCATGGTTAACTGGAAACATCCGAATGTATTACGAATTATCCCGCTAATGCTCAATAGCGCTGGTCGCTTAGCTTCGCTTCTCTTGGTAAGAAAAATTAGTTTTCTAGTTTTTCAGTAACCACCGCACATGAATTTTTGCATTATGGACCTCACAGTGATCGAGTCAAATATTAAAAATACTCGCCTAATAGTTGTATGTGTAATAAAACAATGAGTACAGTTTAAATCCAGGGACAATTGGAGGCAAGTTGTGTGCCAGCATCCGCGGTACGTCCAACTCCAATAACGTATATATTAAGGCTGTTGTGGTTGTTATGTTCGTAGTTGAACTTGTGCCAACCACAGGTGGATTTATTTATCTGAGTAATACTTACACTTAATATCTCATACCAATCAAAATTATGAACGAACCCAGTTACGGTGGTAACTGGGTTCGTTCATAATTTTGATTGGTATGAGATATTAAGTGTAAGTATTACTCAGATAAATAAATCTATATTAGTGCTCTTTGCCCAGTGCTGGTCTAGAACAGTACAATTACTTTGAATAAATTAGAGTGCATGGAAAAATACGACGACGGTTCCATTTTCAATTAAATCATAATGATTAATAGAAGCAATTGGGGATATTAACATTACTGCACGAGAGGTGAAATTCGTGGAACATCGTAAAATTGACATAAGCGAAAGTTAGAGGTTCGAGGGCGATCAGATACCGCCCTAAGTCTGCTCTATATGGCTCCTCTACATTCGCTCATCGGGAAATGAAAGCTTTTGAGCTCCGAGGGAATTATGGTTGAAAAGTTGAAACTTAAAGAAATTAGCGGAAGGGCATCACTAGGGATGAAGCTTGCGGCCTAATTTGGCTCAATATGGGGAAATTTACCAGGTCCGAACATAAATGTATGCCGCCCCGGTGGCAAAGTGGTGAGCATGCTTGATCCAGCAACCGGAGGTCCCGGGTTCGATTCCCGGTGGTTACAAGGAAAAAATGCCACGGCTGGTTTAGGATCAATGAATTAATCACTCATTATCCGAAATGAAAATATGATTATGAAACCTCATTTGAGGCGGCCAAATCCCTTGATGGGATATAGTACCAGAGAGAGAGAGAGAGAGAGAGACAGAGAGAGAGAGAGAACATAAATGAGTAAGACGGATTAATAGCTCTTTGTCGAATCTATGGTGTTGGTAATGGCCATTCTTAGTTTGTCTGGTTAATTCCGATAATGAACGAGACTCAAATTTTTTATCTAGATGCGGGAGGGGTTATGGCGTTGAAACTTTGCATACATTTTTGCCTCTGTTATCCATTCTTCTCACGAGGATTAGTCTTAATACGTAAGAATTATCTGTAGGTGAAGTCATATCTGGTAGTTTATCTTAATAAGGCATTTCTTAATTCTTAAATAAACAAATGGCACCTGGTAATATCATATTAAACAATAACAAGTCTGTGATGCTCCTAGATGACCTGGGATGCACGCGCGCTATAATGAAGGTATCAACGTCTCCTCCTAGCCTAAAAAGACTGGGTTCACCGATAAATCACCTTCGTAGTTCAAATTGTAGACTGAAACTGTTCACAAGAAAGTGCGGAACTCCCAGTAAGTGCGGGCCATAATCTCGCATTAATTACGTCCCTGATCTTTATACACACCGTCCGTCCCTACTACCGTTTGAATATGTTAATGAGGTCCTCAGAGGTGTTCACCGTAACGCTTCTTGTAACACAATTTTGGATGTGACTAGCTCATATGTGATTATCTCTTGAATTTAAACATATTAATTAGGAGATGAAAAAATATTAACAAAGATTCCTTTAGTAGCGGCGAGCGAAATGGGAAGAGTCCATTCATTAAGTTCTTCTACTGATTATTGATAGAATGAAAATTCAATGTAAAGGAGTATCTATTATCTTATGCAATTTTATTATATGTTTAAGTGCATTTTGAACGAGCCATAGAAGGTGCTCATAGAATAGAAGGTGCATAGAACATAGAAGGTGCCTGACCCGTAGTGACTATAATCTTGCTTAAGAAGATATAGAGAGTCGTGTTGTTTGATAGTGTAGCACTAAGTTGGTCATAAAGTCTATCTAAGACTAAATATAAACACGAGACCGATAGCAAACAAGTACCATGAGGGAAAGTTGAAAAAAACTCTGAATAGAGTGTTAAACAGTACGTGAACCCACTAAAAGATTAATGCACTTCTCTTTTATTTATTATCGCATTGCAACTAAGCTCCTCTCACATTGGAAGCCGTCTTGAAACACGGACGAAAGGGTATATTATATGTGCTTTTATGCCTAAAGGCATAATTAACGTAATTATTATAAAGGATTACATGTAACTGTTTATAAGTGAAGATGCAATTATCCATGAGTGTTTTAACCAACTCATATTGCTTTTGTTCTATGAGTTAAAGCGTACCGTAAGCATATATATTGTGACCTGAAAGATGGTGAACTATGCTGATCAGGTTGATGTCACGGAAAATCCTGATGGAGGATCGTAGCAGTTTTGACGTACAAATCGATGGTCAGAAGTGGTTATAGGGGCGACAGACTACAATCGAACCATATAGTAGGTGGTTACGAATGATTAGAGGGATAGGGGCCGAAACGAACTCAACCTATTCTCAAACACTATATAGTTAAGATCCTTGACATGTTTGATTGAAGTTATCGGAGGTTCTTTATAACGATATATTGTGCCTAGTGAGTCACTAGTCCTTAAAATGGATGACACTAAAGTCATATGCATGTACATAACCGACATGCAAAGTAATTGAAGTCGACAAATTCGATCTATAACTTCGGAATAAGGATTGGCTCGGAAAACTGAGATGGCTCGGGCTTCATTAGGATGTAATAATGTGACTAATAGTATTTTATCATTCGAGTGGGGGTATTATATGTAAATTATTTTACTATTAAACGACTATATCATTTAACAATTAATTCAGAACTGATACAGACCAGGGGAATCCGTCAGTCTAATTAAAACAAAGCAATATGAAGGCCCTAGCGGGTGATGACGCAATGTGGTTTGTCCAAAAACATTCTCAAATAAATTAAAGAAAAATTCAATCATTTCCATCCACAAAAATTCCAGGATTATGAAAAGACATTCACATTTCTTCGATAGAATTATAACACGAAATAAATTTAGTGAATTTCTCAAAAAACCTTTTTAACACATTTTTCAAAACTGCATCCAAATATTTATAAAACTGCTTAAAATTCGACGGATGAATTGTAAATAAAACTTATTATATTGAACACGTTTTACCATTCGAAGAAAATAAATATTTGATTGTTGTAATGTTCGTTTCAAACATTTGATTTGATTTATATATGTTTATCTAACCGTATTTTGATTTTGATGACAAATAACTCTCGATTCCGACTTGATGTTGAATATGTAAGAATTTACGTTTCTAGAGATTGTACTTTTTGAGTTATTAAATATATAAATTATTTAAAATTTCATTTTGACGTACAATGTTATCTTGTTCACTTGCTGTCAATAGGTTTATCTATGGGTAAAACAAATATTTAGAGAATACGATTTAAATTACGCATTCGACGTGTAAATAACGCATACCACAATCCAGAATAACTTGAACTATTGTTTGTAAATAGAAGCTATTTAGAATAATTTGTATCCACAAAATTAATGTTGACATTTTATAGGACCTCGAAGTCTCAATATGAATCTAGATCATAAGAGTGTGTTAAGATTTCACATTTATTTATCGTAAACGTTTTAAATTTTATCTTGGAGTGCAATTATTGTAGAGAATGCGAATATTGAAAACAGGCAAGATATATTCTCGTTTACACGTTTATAAATTATCTTACTGCTTAGTAAAATCAGGGCACTGGGATCCGACACGCCTGAAGCACGGAAAATTATAAATATAAACAGAAGTTAAGCTGCGCACAAAATGTTTACGCATGGTTTCGTAGTAAAATATGGGGTTATTATACGGGTTTAAGTTGATCAAATACAACAGTGGTCCTACTTTAGGAAATATCCTATTCGAATAGGAAGGAAATTTGTGCCCAAAGTAACAGCCAAGCGATTTTTTTTTATACTTTTATCGGTTGGTATACAACTTTAGTAAAATCAAACTAAGCATGCGATTTACTTTTATGTCATAACAAATATTTATGAAAATATAAATTGCGTTTTCGACGTAAATATGTCTTATTTTCAAGATTAATTTAGCATCGGAGTGCATTTTTTGTTGATTTATGTCATTTGGTTCTTTATCCTTTATACGATCAAAATACTACATTACTCCTAGAGTGACAACTCATAAAAATAAAATAATTTTATTAATTAACCGGGCGGTGAACATTTGAACTACACGAAGAATGGAATAATTCTAATCCTACTTTTAGCTAGAATGAAATTTTTCATTCCGGGGTAGGAACCAAGCGTAAAGTTTATCGATTAAAATAATCAATTAAGATTCCAAATAAGATTGTAGCAGGCCTTTGATTTTACTGGGTGGCCAAAAAACAAAACTATATAAATAATATTTCTTGATGGTTATGATTCACTTTAAAACCGAAATAAGTTTAGCAGGCTTTGCTTTCTCCAGTTTCTCCTAAAAAATTATTTTCTTAGGCCAACTGAGATATCGCTAGAGATCATAACACAACCTCAGGGATATTTATTTATTTATATTTACATTATATGATTTATTATATTTTAATTACAAAAAGAATGTTTTTTTTTTATATTCAAATGTACTTAAATCTACTTTATTTATTACAATAAAGACTTAATAATAATCTGCACAAAGTCGAATGTAAAAATTAACATTCAAAAAGAAATTCAATTGAATATACTTGTAGCGGAGGGGTTCCAATGAATTTATTGTTCTTTGAAGGAAAACCAATACCACATATATTTACCCACTCATTCTATATTCAGAGGTTCTTTTGTATTTTTTTTTTCGTTTTTTAATTTAAAATTTCAAAAATATTAAAAATAATCTCGAATAATTTCTTGAAAATGACATTTTAGATTTTTTCTAAAATGATTAACATTAAACGATTTTTTTAGCAATTCAGGTAACTTATTATACACAGACGGGCCGGCGAATTTTATTGACTTCCTACCAAATTCAGTATTGATGTTACCACAAGAAAGATTTTTGCTAAATCGGTTGAAATGTTCGTGTTTAGTTTCACTAAACTCTAAATTTGACAGGACCGAGGACATATTAATTGCTTTGTACATGTATAATGCAATCTGAAATTATTTAAAGCTTCTATAGGCAATATTCCATTGGTCTCAGTTTCATATAAGAGTAGTGTAGGAAAGAGCTGCGGAAGTTTACATATAGCTTTTACACATTTGTTCTGCATTACTTGGATCCTATTTAATAACTTCTTACTTTCTGTTCCGTCAACGATAATACCATAGGTGATTTGAGTATGTACAAAAGAAAAGTATATAATCTTTAAAACGTATCTCGGCACGAAATATGAGAGCTTCCTCAGCATACCACTGAACGGCGCTATTTTTTTAGATAATGCCAAAGTATGCTCATTCCAGGACATACATGAATCAAAAACGACTCCTAGATATTTGAATGGTTCAACCTTATTGATTACAATATCATTCGAAACAAAAGGGGGCAGAACTCCAATATTTTTATAGCGCGAATGAAAAATCATGTATTTCGTTTTGGTTAAATTAAGTGAAATCATATTTGATTTTAAATAGTCTAGTAGAATGTTCATATCCTCCTTCATATTATCTACAATAGTACTAGGATCCTTCGTCTCACAAAATAATGCTGTATCATCTGCAAAAATACGAATTTTGCCTACCAACGGCAGTCTTGACATATCGTTAATAAATATGAGGAATAGTAAAGGACTCAAGATACTACCTTAAGGAACATCATATTCTACATCTAACATGTCACTACCAATTACCATCTATCATAACAAATTGCTTGCTATCATTTAAGTAATTCTTAGATAGTGTGCTTATTAGTTCTTATTCAGATTGAAATTTATATGGAATTGTTGTTGCAAAATTCCCATAGTAAGACGCTTAATATTGCAATTTAATCTAAACGTATAAAATTGAAACAAAACGATATGTCAGAGAAACACAAAATGTATATTCGATGTTATTTAAGTCGTAAAACGAGTATTAATTTTGGAGTCAGATTCTTTGTAAATAACATTGGTACTTGGCTACATTTTTGTATATTACAGGGGTGCTAAATGCTTTTTAAGGAATGGCTACTTAGTTCGAAAGATCGCAAGATAACGTATAAAAATAAATTGTTCCACAATAAGTAATTTCATTATAAATTGTCGGTTCGCAGCAACACGATTAGTTAACCGGTACCTAATTTAAACATCTTAATAGGATTAGTTAGTCTATTACAGAGCCCGCATCAAACCGAAAACAGAGATATCTTCATTAAATCGTAAATATAAAAGCCTTACTAACATGTTTGCTTTAATTAGATACAAATGAGACCTCTATTTTATGAAAGCACTTCCGTCACTTTGCTTGTTAGTTTAACTGTCAGTTGTAACCAACAGTTGTTTAACTCCAGTCGTTACTTTTGTATTTAAGAAAATATATTTTGAAAATAAACCCGCCCGGTTAAAAAGAAACTTTGGCTGAAGGAAATAACCTGTACAGTATTAAGGAATTTAAAATTCACTTGTACCCGGAGATAGAAGAGCTGGCCGTTCGGGTCTCTAGTTTTTTGAGTTTCGCATCATAATAACCCTGTTACTTGCGCATAGAATATAGTAATCCTCGGTATATATAAGAATACCCCTCATTTGAATTGGTCATCGTTTTTTAAGAAAACCCACAATTATTATCGGCTGTGGAAATTTAATATTTACCAACGCTACTCCAAAATGTATTATAGATAAAGAATATTCCGGCTTGAAGTCAAGTATGCTTCAACCAGCGAACACTTAAGAGATTAAGTTTCACGCTGTTTGTGCTATTTCGTTAGTGATTTGAACACTAAAATTGTACAAGCTTCTCGTCACAAATTAACAACTAACCTTACTATTTTTGTAGTCGTACGTCTCCTGTAAGTGGTACAGACGAAGCATAATTAAAGCTCTTTTTCGGTTTGTTAAAAATTATATTGTGAACGTACATTGTAATCCTGCCTTAATGATATTTTCCACGTATTTTAATTCCGATGTGGTTTATACAGACTGGATGGTCCCTAATACACATTAATTAATAAATTTGAATTTCATTTGCATATTTTTTTAACACAATGAGTATCTTTATTTTGGTCATGAACTTGAAATATTTTTTAAAGATTTTTTAAACTGGAATTTGCAGTGCTGGGGGAAACAAAATTCAAAATATTTTTTTTTTCAATGAAAGTGTTTATCCATTGAAAAAAAAATATTCCGAAATACAAATACTATAATGATTGTAATCTTATCTAAGTTTCGTATTACGTAACATTTCTACGAAAAAATACAAATCGTCGATTTGATAAATGCGATAAGATTTTAAAATAAAATAAAATTCTTGATTATCATTCATAACAAACAAAAATTGCACTCAATGTTAATGTGTAAATTAAAACAAATGAAAACGATTTTCGATTTTAATTAATTTAATTTTTGTCCAAGGCTATAAAAAGATTTATTAGATGTGTTCTTCATAAAATTCTTTAAAATAAATTAGCAGTATAAGCGTGGCAAGATGTACTTTTCCAGATTATGTCGTTTATGGAAACGATAATATTTTTTATTGTAGACATGCGAACAACACTTAACACTAGGTCATCACAATATAAAAATCACATACAACCAACTCCAACATATTGTATCCAATTGAATACGAAATTATTAAATATTAAACTCAGCGCAGAGTTGTGTGTGTGGGTTTTTTATCGCACAAATTCACTCATTAATTTCAATCGTAGAACTTCACTTTATCTTAATTATATCACTTGATAAATATAAATCATTTAGCTCGATTGATTAGTACAACACGTATCATCAGATTTAATTTCTAATGAATCATCACCACCAAACACATATAAGTATTTACTCGTAGATAATAAATGGCACTACAAACTCCACAATCTAAACAACACACATGATTAACATAACAGAAAACCAAACAAAAATTCTCACCTAATTTATTGAATCAATAAAAAAATAAAAAGTTAAAAAGAAACTGATTAGAAATATTTGAAAGACATAAAAACAATTTTGTGTCCGAATCGTTGGAAAGGCCGCGTTAGAATGTGCGATCGTTTTTTTAACCATATGTAATCTACTCTACTAATTATTTATATTTTTCGTTTGCACTTCGTGTGTTAAAAGTTAAAACATGTACCTACTCGTATTCGTATCATACTTAATTTTTATTGCACTGGACACAGAATTGTATTAGAAATGGAAAATGGAAAATACCTCACGGGGTATATGCTTGCAGTTTGAATTTATGATGGAAAGGTGACTACGTGACATGTGCAATGAAAATTATCGTTGTAATATGTACCGCACATGGGAATGAACCAATGAAACCGAAAAATTATATGATTCAGAGAATTACTGATAAGAAACGTTGTAATAAGTAATAAATACAGTGGTGTACTTTTGAAATAAAAGTGTATGTGCATATCCATACTACGGTAACTTGAGTCCGGTAACTTCTTCGTTTCTTTCCTCTTTACGTGCGTTCTCATCTGGCCAGGGATTTTGTACGCTATTCTCATGAGAATTCTCATTACAATTTGTATGGTAAACGTATACAAATTCTCATGAGAATTTCGTGAGAATAGCGTAGAGCTTGCTTTGCAATTATTTGCAATCGATTTTAAATTTCTCATTTTTATAGTACACATTCTAAAACATTCCGTATCGGTATAAACATTTTTATACACACACCTAATAATATTACATCTTTTTGCATTGTAAATTTTGCATTTACACAAAAAGTGGAAATTTTTCCTTATTTTATATAAGGAAATTTTCAACCCTGCATAAAATACAGTAAAATTCACAGCCATTTTTTGTTGTTTTCACTTGTTTCTTTTGAAAACAAACATTATTTTGTAATGTCAAAATGTTGTGCTAATATATAGCCGTAGGGTGATTTTAATAAATAGTAAACATCTCATTCTCTAGGAAATTGTTTTAATTGGTTTAAATTGTTGCTCCCAGCACATAATGATTATTTTTAATAGCGAAGCTCGTCGTGCCGTGCTTTTCCTTTGTAGATTTTAGTATTGCTGCCGTTATTTCTAAATTGTATTGTGTCCATTAACCAAAAATATCTTGTAAATTAATTTTATTTATGTTGTTATTAAAATATTTGGTTTGGAAAACGTTACACCATAATTTTCTTACGGCGGATTCAGTGTTGCATTCTTTCGAACGGTGTACAGGCCTTGGGACTTTGCTCCTTATACCTTTATTGTAAATACAATGCATTCCCGGAGTGTGGCTGATGATTATATATTTATGACAGTATCTTAGATTTTAATTTAATAACTTACTTTTAACTATCTGTTTTGAAGATTTTTATTATTTAAACTCGCTTTAATGTAAATAATAAAGGGCGATTAAAAATTAAATTTATATTTGTTTATTATTTTTATTACTTATGATTATATTAATACATCAAAATTGTAGGGAAGGTCGTAGTTGTAACATTTTTGATAAAGAGGTCTGTTTATCTGCAATTTTATTAATTTTGTAAACTCATTTTAAAGGCCTTTTGCAATAGAATGTTGTTTTCGATATCCTTTCTAGTTGAATTCACGTGTGTTTACTTGTTATTAATAAGACATGAATGTTGTATTAAAAACCCAAGTGTTTTTAATGATTGATAATTATTTAGGCAGCTAAATATGTACGATATATGACAATACTGAATTAATAATTGACAGAGGACTAAGAATAATAATAATAATCCGCATATTCCTATAGCACGATTCGTTTTACAAATATGCTTTTGATATTGGTTTACGCTTACTCCATAGGCATGTACTATGTACCTAGGATCGCCATTATGATGTACGTCTCTTATCATATCATCTCTTCTATTCATGTAAGCCAGACTTTAATTGCCGTTTTAATAAATAGTACAATTATTTCTGCACATGTAGTAAACAATATTTAATTATTTCTGCACGTATGACATGCATTCATGCAAGTTAAAAGCTCATGTAACAAACAATCATTTCGATGATCTGTTCTACTAATTTTCTGCAATAATAAAAATATGATTCAAAATTGGACATAAAATGCCATAATCGGAAACACTTATCAAATTCATGAATCACACATTTCACATATCATTCGTAATATTTAATATTTGTTACTTTGAGCTCCTCGCGCCTAGACAATAATATCGCATCACGCACACAAATATGAAATAACACACAATCATACCGTGACATGCGCTATATACAAATTTTTTAGTGCGAATTTTAATTGGGTTTGGAACAATCGTGTGTTTAATATCATTTTCATTTTAAGTACGGTTATCTATTTGTCTTGTATGTAGAAGTTAGTATGATAACAGGGCTGATTAGTGTGTATGCGCAGCCAAACTTATTCCATTTGCCTCTAGTCACATCAAAATATTGGTAACTTCCTTCTGTACATTTTTGTATGATTCAAAATTATTTAGCCTTGTTATCAGTGCACTTCCGCAATCTAATTTTTAGCGTATCGATTACGCCACTGCATACAAATCGAAACTTCAATGAATGGTTCATTCTTATCTGCGTAACATAGTATGATTATTTAATTCTTAATCGATTTTCATTGTCACTTATTTTTTGTATATTCATTTTGGTATAATTAACCTTAGGACCACTTACTGCAGTATATAACAAATTTATCAACTCCAGTACACTCGAGTGCTTCAAGCGTTTAATTGATCATTAACATCATTGTATCAATTTGGAACAGATATTTTGTTAAATTTATATGTATGTATGTATGTTATATATAATGTGATATATAATATTGTCACTTGATCAATCAAATTTGTGGCAACAATTACAAATCTACATACGTACATGTATACATTAATCAATTAATTGTCATGTTTTATCGATTATCGTGATAAACAAAATCCCATATATAGTTGACTGTGCCGACCCCACAATTTTATCTACGTGTATGGTGAAATTAAAAACTAATTATTTACAAATCAAAATGTGTTGCTTATACATTTAAAGTCAACTTACTAGTACTTAACTGGTATCGTGACTCGAGGCTTTCGCGAATACCGTAAATCAATTTTATCAGCTATGTCATCAATTGTTTGAGTATGTTTGGCCGATAAACAATAAGCACAAACGGGCACGTGTTTCATCAAATTCAGTGGCGGGATGTCCAACGCATACGAACCCAACTCCATCGTAACGTCATTACTACACGAGAACGGTTAGCACTGGAAATGCACTAAAACATCGGACATATTTATAGAAATTATTATAGAGAAGTTCTGATTTGGAATCAATCAGATTTGGATAATCCTCGACGCTATTTTTCAACATAAATTTGTCTCTTAGTTCGTCAAACTTGTATTCTGGGGTTTCACAAATAAAATTGACTTAGTGTTAGAAATTAGGGTAATGCACGTTAATTTTTATGTTTTTTAGCACCACCCCAGAAACCATCTTGTTGTAAATTGCTTAAATATTTTGATATTAATAAATTCTCAGACATTTTAAGGTTAGATGAATAGATAGAACGGCAAGAATCCAGCAAAGTTGGAATATGATCATTAAGATTAGTATTCCTGAGGTACTCAGTTATTAACACTGCAGGATGGTTTCTGGGGTTCTTTCATTCGTACCTGATGAAGAATAGCATTAAAAAAGCAATTGCCAGCTCCTGGAATTTTATAAACTTCCATAACTTAAAGTATTGCCAAATAAGTTACAAATGATGAAATATAGTATACTGAGAAGATGAACACTAAATGTAAATTAATTTTTATCTTACTTACAGTGTTGTGATGTTATAAAGTATAACTCTTGATATGATTTCTTATTATTTTGTATAAACTCTTAAGATTTTTATTTATGTATTGTTATGTGCAAATAATATTTCACTATTAAGCTTGACTTGTTATTTAAAAGGATTATTAGGATGCGTAATAAATTCAAATATGAGTAATAGAATATTTTGTGTTACCAAAGTTAAATGATGATAACTTAAGGAAGTGACATCTATCAGTGGACATTTATTATTTTTGTTTTATAAATGCCGATAGATGTGTTAAGTTATTTAGAATTTATAACGTGGATTATATTTTATTGTACATAATTGTATTTTATTTTAATTATATTTTCTTTTTAAGGATGTATGATACTCAAGTTGTCAAAAACGATGTTTAAAAACATCAGTTTTTGACCATAAAATATTACCAATTGACCTAATTCTTTCTTTAGTTTGAACTTAGATATATACTTGAGCGATTAATAGATGATTATTGCAACTAAATGTTTAGTTTGTCTACGGTTATACCCTAGCCTAGACAGACACAAAAATTATCGCGATATCTTCCAATCGCGATTACATGTCAAACAAATAAAATCGCGATTTTATAATTATGGTGACGGACACAAACCCGATTTTGTAACGCTGTAAACGTTCAAATTCATATTTAATTATTGAAATAAAACAATTTCAATTCGTATTTGCCGATTTTGAATTACATCGAATCAATTACAATAAGTTAATATTAACTTAATGAATAAATAATTTCTGTTACAGTTAAAAAAATTTAGTATGTATTTAATTTACAATCTAACAATTTTTCTGTATACATTCAATGAAAATGACTTATGTTCCCCAGCCCCATACAATCCTACTGATTTTTTCTTATATTTCACATTTATCTTCTTCCTACAACCCGATTGTAATAATCTTGTTCTATAAACGCAGTAATCCTGTGTTGTCAAAATTGTGTGATGAAAGACTGAAAAAAATAACTACGTAATCTCGAATTCGCGATTAACTAGTTTGTGTCTGTCTAGGGTATTAGGTTTCAAAGGTTATCGTTTTTGGTGAAACGCACAAATCAATTTTTTCAATATTTTACTTCTAAACAGCGAACAAATTTTGCAAGGCGTTAAGAAACATAAAATCGAGGTATTAATACATGAATATCAAGATTAGTCTTGAAATGACGTAGAAAATAAAAAAAATAGTTTAAAAATGATAAAAATTACGATTTTTATCGATCGAAAAATTAGGTCAAACGATAAGTTGTTTTGTTTTTACGCCGCAAGTCGATTATTTTTGGAATATACTGTCGCTAGATGGCAAATCACAAAATAAAAATTGTGTCCAAGATAAGTGGTTATTAATTTTATTCTAATATGCAATGTTTTGAACCGAAATAATGAAAAATAGTAAATTTATTAATTAATTTTACACATATAAACAACATAAATAAAGTTTAATAAACGAATCATATAAAATTTTGGTACTCATATTTATTAAAGAAACAAACCAGTTTACATACAATACAGGGGCATTTAAATATCGATACTAAAAAAGAAATTTGTTTTCTCAGTATCAAACAGCCTTAAAATGCGATGGATCATTTCAAATATGTTATTATTAATTACTGTTTACTAGAGGTGTAGCTATTTTGGTTAAAACCCGGCTTTATAAACTTCATTTATACTTAAAGCAAAACATTCCAAGACTATGGGTCAATCGTCGGGGTAAAGGTAAATTTATTTGACTCTGTAACAAAAATTTCTGCAGAACAAATATTTTTTATTCCGAAGGGGCAATAAGTTTTACAAAATGAAATGTAGGGTAAATTTGTTTACAAAAATATAACCAATTTAGCTAATTTGATTGGTTGTTTCTGCTCTCTCTCTTTTCGATTTTGTTTTCCAGCAAATTACTCTGCAGAAAATTTTGCTACAGAGTCAAATATATTCACCTTAAATCGTTTATTATGGTAAAAATCGGATTTAAAACAAATTTTTTTATCAGTTTACCATTTAAATTCAGAATTTTTGAAAAATAAATAGTTTTACTGAAAAATTTACTTATTTTTGAATTTTACCCGACTATTAGCTCGCAGCCCAAGTGCCGAATATTCCATGATATGAGAAATTAAACATATGAAACTCAGGAACAAATTGATAAAACGCTTTGTAGCGATGCGTATCCAAGGATAGTTTTAGAAAATAAATCAATTTGCGGGAAAATAAGCAATACATAACAACAAATTCGCCCTGAGTTTTGGAGAAATGAAGATCAATTTTTGGCAATTTCAGTTTAGAAGTGGTCGGTCTTTCTTCTCTAAGAAAATCAAGTTCACTGGTCATCAGATTTTCTATCTGAAATAGACAAAAAAAAACTAAAATTAAACAAATATTGTTAATAATAAAAATAAGAGTTGATACCGCAACACGAACGAATTCGTATTTCTACGACGCACCCAATGTCCATTGTCCTGGTTGAAGATTTTCATCTTTTAAGATCACTACGTTGCCAATCTTAATGTTGTTATGCTTCCATCTCCACTTTGACACGCGATCTAGAGTGGTGAGATATTCAGATTGCCAACTGTTTGCAAAATGTTGGCACATTTGTTGAATCATCCGCCAACGTAGTAGGTTAACCATATTTAAATGCATGATATCAGGCTCGGAAACAGTTGTGATAGGATGTCCAATGATTAAATGTGCGAGTGTAAGAGCGTCGATATGTTATTCCAGAGACTCACAAAGAAGTCGAGAATTTAGTAGGCTTTCAATCTGTGTCAACAAGGTGTTCAGGGGCCCTATTATGAAAAAATGCGATTTCGCATTTTCATACGATATCGCATTTTGGTATTATAGAACAATATTTTCGCAAAAATGCGCCCGAAGTCCGATGCGAACGCAATATTACAAAATGCCACGGTAGATTTTTGCGAAACTATATTTGACAAATGCGAATGCTCATAAGCAGTCGAATATCGCATATTTATCGTTCATTCAATTTAACTTTCTATTTTTTAAATAATTAATTTTTAATAGAATTTTTTTAAATAAATAATAAAAAGCTATTATAAAAGTGGTAATAGTAAAATTTAAAGTTTTATTATCTCATAATTCAATATTCTCACCTAATTCAATGGGGTTTGATGTGTTTCGTAAAACATTTCTTTTTAATATTGACGTTGTATCACCTTCTTCATCATCTTCACAGTTTATATTTAAATATAAGGCAACACAATCCATTTAATATTTTTATTTATTGATAGAATAAATAAATGCAAAAACACTGCGAATCGTTATAAAGGTTATAAGAATTGACAGATGTTGTAATGACATTAAAAAAAGTTCCCTTTGGGAAATACGATATGCGATAATCGCATTTCATAATACAAACGCAACGGGCGGATCGCATCCGCAAAATCGCAAAAAAAGCGAAATGCGAACGGTTTCATAATATAGGGCCCCTGATGATCCGCCGTAAATGAAATTTTACCGACTTGATGGCTGCTTCACAGAGCCCGTTGCAATGTGTGATGCCGGCAGAACAAAATACCATCTGGTGTTGTTGGTGGCAGCCCACTCAGCGATGTGTCTTTCTTCCTTTGATAGCAACTGTTGGAAAAGTTTCAATTCATTTGCCGCTCCAACGAAATTTGTTCCGTTGTCACTGTAAACGTCCGTACAGATCCCGCGACGACTTTGAAACCGTTTGAATGCTGTAAGGAACGTATTCGTTGTCATGTCGGAAGCCTACTGGAGGTTCCATACAGGTAAATATTACAAGATACCCCTTAAAGGCTTTAACTTTTCTTGCCTTACTTGCTTTTATGGTGTTCGGACTGGCACAGTCCACACTAGTTTGGAGGAACGGTCTGATTAGGTTGACTCGTGGAGGTGGCAGCTGTCCCATTAGTTGTTCTTGTGTAACCTTCCTTTGTCGAAAACATTTGAAGCAATTGTAAATCATGCTTCGAATTAAATCTTTGCATCGAAGTATAGCGTATTGCGGTCTGAGAATTGGCATCAACAAATTTGGTCCCGCGTGCAAATGTTGTTCCTGTGTCTCGTTAACGATTTTTCCTGCTATGGGATAATTGCCTGCCAAAATTATCGAATCTTTTAGATCATATTGTTCCCTGGCGTGTGCAAGGCGACCGCCTACCTGCAGAATTCCCGCCTTATTTAAGTGGTGATAAAGAAAAAATGTATTTAGATTTATTCAATGGTATGTTATTGTACAAGTTGACAATTTCATTCTGGAAACTGGAAAGTTGCGATTGCTTCAGTACTATTTTGTACGACTCGTACAACTCAGCTACCATCAAAGGACCTCTCTCGATGATTCGATTAACTGTAGCAATTTTGTCGGCGTCTTCAAGAATGCCACGGGAAGCAATGTCCGCTAGATTTTGTTTCGATTTAACGTAGGACCATTGCTGAACATTTGTCGAATTAAATATTTCTGTGACTCGATTCAACATGAATATATTTCCCTTTCTAGGTAGATTTGCCAACCAAGCGAGTACGGTAGTGGAATCCGAGCATAATGAGACTACAAATCCCAACGACTTGATTACGGACGCAAGCAACCGGACGAAGAGCAGAGCCACGCGCATAATTCCAATCTAGCGGTGGAGACGCACTTGATTGGTACGACCTTGGTATTTGCAGCATTGATGCTCGTTTGCACCTTTCCATGTGAATTTACACTAAGCACGTAAATGACAGCGGCATGCAGCGTTAGAGGCATCTGCAAATCCACATAGTTGCACTTGGTCATTGGAGTTAAGCCATCTCTATATTCTAATATCTTTAAATAATTGTAATTTGTGATTTTGAACATCTGTAGGGAGGTCATCATCCCAATCGATCTTCAGCAGCCACAAGCCTTGAAAACGTATTTTGATTGCGACTGTTACAGGTGGCAACCTTCCCATTGGATCGAATATACGCAACGCTTTCAGTTTCTCTTATAGTAGACTTGTTGGACACTGGCAGGACGAAATTCAACGAAAAACAATCTCCTTGTGGATCAAATTTAATACCTAGCACTGAGATTAATTTAGTTAACCAAGCTTCATTAGGGAAATAAAAAAATAAAAAAAACGAAAAACAACTCGGTTTGGGTGGCGTTAGTTTCCTTCGCTCCAGACATTAAGTCATCCATGTAAAATCCTTGATTAATGTGTTTGTGGCGTTTGGATGAGTATCTCGGTGCAGCTCTGCTAATTTACTAAGAGCCTGCGTTGCCAAAAACGAGTCGGATACCGATTTATTTATTGCCAAGAGACGAAACACGTGGAGGAAACAAAAAGAGCAACCATTACGAAAATTCATTACTGCGTGGATCGTCATTTTGGAGAAGTTTATCGCGACATAAAAG
Organism: Nephrotoma appendiculata; assembly: GCA_947310385.1. Classification (NCBI taxonomy): domain Eukaryota; kingdom Metazoa; phylum Arthropoda; class Insecta; order Diptera; family Tipulidae; genus Nephrotoma; species Nephrotoma appendiculata. The sequence continues at coordinate 186,625,692 of OX371224.1, read as the reverse complement.
CTTGAGTATGTTTTATAATTTTAAATATTTCATTGATTTATTTTTAATTTGTGAAATTTATCGTAAAAACTAGTTGTTAACCTCTTTGACAGCGCTATAAAATCCGCGATGCATATCCGTTCACGCATGAACCAATTGAACAAAAAAAAAATTAAAGTAATTTGAAGTGAAATTCAGTGCAAATACGTAACACGCTAACGTGGTAAAGAATACAAGCGAGATCCTGTTAGGATACTAGTTTTGCAATCCTGTTATAATTTCATTCACCAAATCGTTATTTTTTATTAACATTCCCACAGTCTCTCGTACGATGATCCATTCGCGCTTATAAATAAGAGGTGAATCATCCATTTCAGACCAAAGAGAATGTATTGGGGTTTATTTTGATCGTTCCCAATACTACCTTTACGCAACCCTATACACTCATTTCATACGCAATCTGACAGTCATATTTGGATGAGCTCCCCATGCTGGCTAAATTTTTCCATGTGCACCTTAAAATTTATTCTTTTATCAATCCAGATTCCCAAATAACTAGTCACGTTAACACATTCAATACTTTCGTTGTCATGATACAATATTTTCTTGTATTCACACGCAAATTCAAATCATTCCGATGTTCCGTTACCTAATTCACACATTCTTGAACTCGATTCCGTGTGTGATCGATATTATTGTCTTTTCCTAGCAACAGCAAATTGCAGAACGACCATGTTTTCGGAATTATATCGATGAATCAAGCTCGTGTGCAGATTGAAGAGAATCGGTGAAATTGTGCTCCCTTGTGGAAGTCACCACCCCTCCAACCCGTAATCCTTTCCCGTAATGTGCACCACCCCCTCCAACCCGTACTCCTTTCCACACAACACTATAACTTTCGGTTAGACATAAAACCATATACCAACTTACAAATTGTCCAGGTAAACTCAAGCTCAATAGAAGTAGATACAGTTTCCTTGAAACTTTTCAAAACATTCGTTAATAAGAGTGATCACGATCAAAGCCAAAATTTTTTTTTGGCAACAAATCATGTTCACCCATACATTTTTCAATCCTACCTTTCAGCATACCATTCACAATTTTAATAAACACATTCAAAATACGTAAACCTCTATAATTTGTTGCTCCATTTAGGTCGCGATCCACCACTCTGCTTGCCTTCCACTTTTCCAGTATTTGAATGCTCATCTACACAATTATTTAGAATTCGAAAGTAAGGTTACCTTTGCTTCCAAATTCAATAGAAAAACCATTCTCTAACTTACTCTATTTATTCCGAGGCCGTGAATTTTACCAGTTCCAAAACACTAAGGAATTCATTCCAATCGACTCAACACACATTTCATTCAAACTCTAACTCTAACTTAACATTTTCAGGTAACATACTCGTATACATACATATATTAGGTTAGGTTTCAGTGGTTGACACTTATTTTTGGCCCATTGTGATACCACGCATTCACGCCACATTATTAACCCATTCACCTACCTAATCACCTACTCATACAACTACAGTGTACCACCCCACCACCTGCACATTGCAAGCTCCATGTCAACCTGTACATTGGCATGGACCGGTGGGTCGGCACTGAATTCTGCACTCCATCAGAGGGTCTTAGTTTTGTTTATTAACATCACCGATTGTAATCGATGATGAAAATTCGATTTGCATCTAGCCTCTGGTGGGATTCGAACCCAATACCTCCAGGTCCAAGTGCCGAAGCTTTAAGCACCAATCCACCATCAATGTAAGGATTGCGATTTCCATTCCAGGCTCTACAGACAGCTCTTTTTAATCGGGCATTCATCTTTCATAATTTAGTCTACATTCATTATAAATACGTCTATTAAACTCACGCAAAGCTACCCGTTTTCTATCATACTACTTAGTACTGGTTTGACGAGAAAGAAATTTCTTTCTTACTTTCGTAAAACAGTTATCATTTGCTTTCCCTATTTCACACTCAAGGTGTCATTTGACCTGAGAGTTGAAGTAAGCCTTGTTTTTTATGTGGGCTTTTCTCCATTTGAAGAGGATGAGTAACCCCTCATCGTCATGAGTGGACTAAAACGATTGGGGGACAGTTACAGTAACAAAAATACACTAGACTGTGTTTTTGCCGCTTTTACACGAAATAAAATTGATACAATTTTTAGTTCTCATTCTAATGTACATAATGTTTTCTGTTTTCAAATTTGAAGTTTAAAAATTACACACTATATTTACAATAGCCGGATATCATTGGCGTGAACAAGTACTTGTGAGTAGATGTTCAATGGAACGCAATTTTTTTTAGTTAGAAGCACAAAGTACCTACATTCACTATATTCACATATATATGATATAGGTACTTTGTGGTTAGAAGTAAAACTAAAGAAACAAAATTTTTGATTGAGTAGTTGTGAGTTGCTAGAAGTAGTTGCGAGTACTTTGCTAACGCCAATAGAACTCGCCTAGTATTAAATTGCACACACTATTTACAATATGAAAAGTTATATTATGTATGTAATTATTATTGTAAATTATTATTTACAAAAAAAAAAAATGGTAAATTTTAATTTCGCTTGTTTCATGATTATTGAATTCACTTGGATAACTTTTATTGAGCACATTAAGTCCGCACTAAATATTTTTTTTATATATAAACTTTTATTGTGTTTAAACCCATTTTTTGACAATAAAAAAAATATTTTTCCTATTTTAAGTTATTAAATAGTATGTATTCTTAATATATAAACCACCACCTCTTGAAATGTGTAGCTTGCTTTTATTTATTTTTTGTATCTTCAAAATCCATACGAAACATGCGTCAATCACGTTTAATTTTTATTGTCATCACGATTAAATGAGAATATTTAGCATGTTATCACTGTAATTCTACAATGTCAGGTTGGCCGAGCGGTCTAAGGCGCCAGATTTAAGCTCTGGTTCCCAATTGGGAGCGTGGGTTCGAACCCCACATCTGACAAAATTAATATTTTTTATGCTTGAAAATAAAATTAACTCAATCTTTATACAATATTAGAGCGTGTTTCAATTGGTTTAAATGCCGCATAAAAAGTTAAAATTGTGGTGAATAAAACTGTCAAACTTTTTATCCGCTTCAAGAGCTCATAAAATTTTTATATAGAAAACATTTGGCTGACAAAAATATTTGTTTGTAAACAAAAATTTTCCATGTAACAATTTTGAGAAAAATTGCAATGATATATGTGTAAACTGACCATAATTGACTAATATATATTTAAAAAGTATTTATTTTACATGTTTTCATATTTAAATTTGCTATATATGTTCGCAATTACACATAAAATAAGCAACCATGTTATTGTCAAAATTTTTAACCAGTTGAAACAGATAAAAAATTAAAAAATTAAAAAAAAATTACCACAAATAAATTTTTAACTTCTTAACTTTTTATGCGGTATTTAATCCAATTGAAACACGACCTTATAGACGTAGCATATAATCGTATTTCAAACATATTTTAAATAAATATACAAATTAAACAAGCAGCTATTTTATAAAATTTTGAATTGAAACCTTTTTGATTTTTATTACCCTTCAAAATAATTAACAATCAAATACATAAATATTTTCAAAGTTATTTAAAATAAATAATTTAATTTGTCTGTTAATATGTGATTTGTATATATAGTATTATTCTACATTTTAAAACAAATAACATGTGGTGAATAAAATACGCCTAGTTGTTATGTTATACCTAATACACAAAAATTGTACTTACATTTTTTGTTCGGTTAGTGAATAAACGGGATTTCGATATTTAAGACATTGCTCCATTGATGCAGTTTCTTGCTGGACTGCTCTTCGATACGTCATTTTAATCTAAAAGAAACATAAAATTAAAATTAATTTTGTTTTATGTCGTGTGCTCATACCTAGATGTCTCTTTACTAAAATCATTAAACCATAACAAAATGATGCAGATGGTTTTAATTGTAAATTAGTGTATTACACAAAATAATCTAAAATGGCATTCCACTCGTATATCACTCACGAAAAATTGTCGGCTATGTACTAACACAACAATGTGGTGAATAGTGTTAGTGGTACTTTTGTTGATTGTTTCATTCTTCAAATAAATTTTATCCGGTACAAACCATAAAATATTTTTTTATGTTTGATTTTCAATTAATATTTTAATTAAAATATTAGATTGTCAAAAAATCTATAAAATTTGTAATTTTTGTGATATGTATATCTAATTGTGATTGATCAAAATACATTTTGGATAATATAAAAACAAAGTGGTTTCGAAAAAATTGATCGTTCAAGACATACATTATTAGTTTACCTAATATTTTTCTCATAAAGAAAATTTCTAATTTTCTTTTTAGAAAAAACACACAACAAAGGTTCTAAATAACTATTTCGTGTAAAAATTAAGACAAGTGAAATATAAATTGAACGTCATTGGAAAAGGTGAGTCATTTTTCTTATTATTTTTTTTATTTCAATGATTTTTTTAATTCGTCTGTTCTTACCAATGCACAATTACGATGGAATGAGCAGATTGGGATTAAATCAAATTTGTTTGAAGAGAGAGATTGCTGCGAATTTGACGTTTCTCGAGTGTCATGATAGAATCATAATTGATAAAGTTTTTGCAAATAGTTTCATGATATAAGTTATGATTATTTTTACAGTTCATCCAGTAATTGCCCTGGATAGTGAACGATTCTAATGACTACATAGCTGTTATTCTTTTCGTTGCGTACTATCGTACTTACACTTCAAAAACGTATTTTTATCTTAAAAAACAAAAAATTTCCACATCCGAAAACCAATGTTAAAAAAATCTCCATGAAACAGTACAATTTATCTTAAAAATAAATAAAGCTATTTTTAGATAAAATTTATAAACATTTTATTCAAACTTGACTGTTTCAATAAATCAACAGCATACCAAAATTATTAATGACATGGATAAATTACTTGGGGCGTTTATTTGATGTAAAACTAGATGGGCCATTAAATTTACTTGGTCTGCCTCGCTTGGGTCTTAATATTTAGCTACTACAGGAAAATCGTTTTAAATTTACCATGGTGACTGATATGATTGTTAAACGTATATATATTTTAATTATCACGTCGTTTTCTTTATTTCTATAGCTAAGAAAAATTTAATTTACCAAGTAATCTTACTTAAAAATAGAAAATATGTTGTCACATAATAATTACTTTTCAAAAACATCGACGAAAATATCTTAAATGGTCTTACTATTTATAAATTTTGAAAGTCACATACACACATTCACACTTGTGTGCATCATCAGGCGTAAGATTTGGTTTATTAACCCAAGACTATAGTTAAATCACAGTATGGCATATAACATCACTTTCTAAGAGTATTAATACATCGCACTAATTAACGAGGTGGCCTAAATGTACACCACAAATTCAGTATTGCCTTATTATTTTGTCGGCATATCTGCCCTTATATTCTCACAACGAAATATAGTTTTAGGACAAATATTCACTATCTTGGTCGGTCACTAACAAAACTGCTGATTAGTCAATGAGGGTCGAAACCACATACCTTTTGGGCCGACCAATACATAGAGAATTTTGCTAGGAATTATTCTCATTTCATTATACGTGTCCGTATTTACATGTATGTGCATTGTGTAGATTTTACTTACAATTTTTACATTTTTGAATAAAATTTCGCGCATGGCTTATTGGAAATTTATATTAAAATCCAGTGTCTTACTCATACATGAGCTTTCATCATCGCCGTTCTCGTCGTTTTTTTTTTCAATTTCAGAAAAAATGGTTTATGTCACTTTGTAATTCTCTCAAACAACGCATACGAAAAAAATACAGAAAAATTATCAATTCAGTCGTTATTTTAATTTTAACGCGAAATAGTAGTAAGAATTTTATTTATATTTATATCCTATTTGAATCAATAAGTAATTAATTTTTGTGAATTATTTGTTTATTCTCGCTATAGTTTTTCAAGTGGAACATTTTGTTGTAGTGCTGACAAACATTTTATTGTGGTTTTCAGAAGTATAATAACGTAAAATGAACAATCAAGAAATTAATGATCTCATAAGTGGTACCTTAAATAATACTACAGGAGGTAGTTTTACCGGTGGTGATAGTGATTCTTTTAAGAAAATGGAAAGTAAAAATATTAACGACCACACCCAAAACTTGCTATCAGATGATTTTGAGCATGTTGGTCATGATTTTATAACATCGACTACCCAATTACCTGGCCAACATCAACCACTCCTATTCGAAAGCTCAGTAAAAACTATTAATAACAAAAATCTCATGGATAACGAGGATGATTTTTTGAAAACAGATCTGCCATCGTTGGCACAATCTAATCAACCACCGTTAAATTTAAAAAATTTCGACCCAGATTTTCATGGCAAGCTCAAAGAAACCGAAAGTCGTTTTGAAAAGGATATGCCAAGTATCCCAATTAGTAATATACATTTTGATGATAAATTTGATTCTAAAGTAGTAGATAAAAAATTTAGTGATGTTACAAATTTACTTGATTTTGAACGAAACGATGGCAATTGGATAACTGATAACGTTAAAAAACCGGAACCTGTTAAAATGACCCCAGGACCGCCATCACCGAAGGTACCATCAGCCCCGATGCAGTCCATTGTGTCACTTCATGAGGAAAAACCAATTAATGATTTCACCAAAAAAGGCATTGAAGATGATTATTTGAATCCGTATATTTCATCGATTAAACAAAATTTAGATGATTCAAAGGAAAAATTCATTTCATCAGAAAATTTAATCGATTCAGGAAGTCCCAAAATCGATTCAAGCAAAATTACAACGCGCGCCACAGAAGATATACTAAAACAATTTGATCAAGGACCATCATCGATTAATTTCATGGAAACTGAAGCCGATGTACATCATAATGATAAACCAGCACCAGTAGTAGACAAGAAACCGGTTGAACCAATAAAAAAACCAGTGGTAGCGGAGAAAAAAGAACCAACACCACCACCGGTGGTACAACCACCGACACCACCGAAAGAGGAGCAACCTCCAGTTGTTCCACCACGAAAAGAAATACCAAAGCCAGTGGAAGTTCCAAAACCAGTTGAACCCATGGCACAAAAACCAGCGAAATTAACTGAAATTCCTGCTGCTAAAACACATGGTGATGAATTAATTTCAGCCGAAGAAATGTTCTGCCGAATAGGATTAGGTAAGCGCACACATTTTTCAATTCATTACTAATTCCTTATTTTTCTGCTTAATTTTATTTTTTCGTTTTGGCTGTATACCAAAAAAATTAAACAAAAAATGTTATGACAGAGTTGCATGAATCATCATAACGACAAATATTGATTATTTTGATCAGAAAAAATTGTTAACCCTTTTATATCCATTGCATTTTTTAACCACAATTGAATGTGCACATTAATAACAGTTTTGGGTGGAGGGTTAGTTTTGTAACAACACCTGTTGGTTAATTCTAGTTATAACTGCATTTACATTATAACTATGTATTACAGTATTCTTACGTGCAAGTCCACTTGCTTAAACACCCCACATATAAACCAATAACAGACTGTATTAGTCATGCAAATAGTTCTTTTATTCTTTCTCTATCAAATAGAAAATCATTTTAATTTACATGACACTACGAGTACGTAATTATTAAAATATAATGAAAATTTGCATGTTATTGCAAATAGAATTGAGATTATAAACTTAACTCCCACAAGGCCAATGGATACGAACGATTTTATTTATTATTTCGTATGTAGAAAATGAAATTCGTCGTAGTCGGTTGATTAACACATTAGATTTAGATATGCTTGTTGCATCTTTTCGGTACAATTTTAAATGACAAGAATTTAAATTCTATTCGTGTGTTAATTATCTGTAATTACCAAGAGATATGTGTTTATTTAAAAATATTCAAGTATCTTGCTAGGTTATCAAAGCTCTTCTAAAATAATTAGAAAACCAAAGATTAAAACATTTTAAGATTACTATGTACCAAAGTACCAAATATATAGTGGATAGATAAGGACTTACGTTTTTTAGAAAACAAATGTTGGCAGGTGTAGCCAATTAAATTTTGCCACATAATAAAAGTCATCCGTTCACCTAACTAACATTTGCCATGACCGACAATAATTTCTAGAAGTTACGCAGTTCTCGCGCTAGGCACAAACCGTACACATTGTATTTTATTTAGCAGGGAACCAATGTTACGAGAAAACGTAACTGCTTTAGCATTCAATTTTACTTTTAATGTATAGAAAACACTTGTTTATAAAGGTCATTCACAAATATTAAAAACAGAAAATGAATCGCATTAATTTGTTCGCTATAAAACGTATTTTATTACGTATATAACTGAAAATCAATTGATTTTAAAGATTTCAGATGGAAATTCTTAATACAATAAAATATGAGGATTATCGTCAAATTAAATGTTGTATACATTTGGTTGTTGGAATGTATAAAAGATTGAATGAGTTTCAACGAATGAAATTTATTATGAAACCTCGTTTGCGACATATCAAAATTTCGGCAAATTTAAATTACACCAGAAGTCATTTTTTTTATCGAAAATTATTACCTACTATTGCTTGATGACTATAACTTAAAAAAATCACTAATCTCATTCAGCTAATCCCTATTGGGTCAGAGCTTTTAACGTTTTCTACACTCGATGGATTGCTAAATTTCCTTTGATGCGCTTTAGGCATTAGTTATTTACAGCAGTAATTATTTTCAGTAACAAAAATAAAGAACCTTCGTAATAAGTAAATTGCATTTTACTTTGATTCGCGTTATGTCTGCAGTGCAGGCATAACTTTTCATATATTTTTTGAAACTTTTCATACATTTTTACCTCTGTTATTCATTATTGGGTGGAGTCATACCTGGTGGTTTGTCTTGCCAAATGCGTCTAGCAATATGAGATTGCGCAATAATACCTAGGTCCGTGATGCCATTGTTTTGTTTCTTCAATGGTGTTCACCAGTTACGATAAATACGGTCCGTCAGCTCTTTTCCCATGGTGTGCTTAGTCAGATTTGGAAACATTTTTTGTCCCCGAAAAACGAAGAAATTGAGTAAAACTCATGTACCAAAAATTATAACAACTTTCGTTTTTCGTTAAGCGCGAGTTAACTTATTCGTTTTAACTGATAATACATGCATCTCATGAGTTTCATCTATGTTTCATTCTTAGCCTAACACGGAGTCTTGCAGCACTCCAACATTTACCAATTTTTTATCGCTGTAGACATGGTCAATACAAACACATTGAACTCGGTTTACCAAATATAAACTAACAAAATTTAAGGCGACTCCTCTAACACCAATTTGAAAAGGTTTGGATCCTCGATTAGACAGAAAAAATGTTCCCAAGTGATTCCGTGTATTCTTGTCTGAAGCTTGGAAATGTGTCAAGTTATCTATAATGACATTTGTCTTGATAACAAAAGTAAAGTTAACAAAAGTTGATATGATCTTTTTAATACGGAAAAATCAGACTTTTATCACGATATCCAGTGACGGGACGGTCGAAAAATTCGGGAAATTATGAAAATGTTATTGAAGAATCCGTCGAGCGATAAATAAACACAATTCCAATTCATTTTTTATCTGTTTATCCACCGTGATCAAATTTAGGAAATCTAACACTATCACATTATTCTTTTTCTATTTGATTTTAATGAGCCTGAAAATAATTTAAACGTGTCAAGATGTGTCTGTGTTTTAAAACTCAATTTAATAATAATTACCAGTATAGAAAAATTAAAGAGATAAATCTTATTACCAAATTTCTTACCTCAGGACCTATATAGGTGAAAATTAATTAGAGAAACCTAATTTTGCAAGCTGACGTGATATTAAGACATTATAAAAAAAACCTTCCGAATAGCAGCAAGTCTTATGAACAATGATCATATTTGCGAAATATACATAGTTGCAGAATTACAAACAAAATTTTGTGTAAATTGGGAATTTGTAAATGTTTATGTCTGGTTCCGTCAGTAAGTAAAAAATTACGTTTTCTTAAAATTGAAGCTTTGTTGCTTGAAATAATCACCTTAAAAAACAACTTTCTGCTGATTTAAGTAATTCGTATTCAGTTGTGAATAGTAAATGCTTTATTTCTACTTTACGAGAAGATATTTGTTAGAAAATAATTTAAATTTTGAACCATTTTGAAAATTTTGATTACACAATTTTTAATAAATTGTGAGACGCCCTAAATAGAATCAAAAATACTTTCCTCTTGCCTACACTTTCCCCTCAAAAAAAAAACATCGGGCCTTTTTTTTCTAATTCAAGAGGAATCATAACACGGCTGGCACGGAAAATTCATTTTAGGGCATAGCTTCTAGTTTGAATTATTTAGGTAAACCAGCAGTGGAATTTTGTACGCTATTCTCACGAAATTCTCAAGAGAATTTGTATACGTTTACCATACAAATTCTCATGAGAATTTCGTGAGAATAGCGTACAAATTCTCAGGACAGAAACTGGAAATTATTATGTCATTATATATTGTAGCTACATAAAGTGATAGAAGCCGGACAGTAAGTTTTAGTTTTTTATAAAGTACGAAGGGTTTCGAAATATGAAGACAAAAGTAAAAGAATTTTTGTTAATACAGCAAGACAGCCATCAAAGCCCACTTCGCAACTAAACCCAAATTCCGGGGTTAAAGAACAATGAAAGAAAGAAAGAAAGCAAGAAAAGTGACTACGGTTTATTGAACAAAAGCATCTTTAACTACTGAGTGAAAAGACATGTCTTTAGATGAGAAATAGTTTTGTTTTATTAAAACAGGCTTGGTGGTTTAATTATTATTTTCCTGATTTCGATTTAAGAAAAATGATCGTGTTTTGGTAAGAAGACGGGGAAAGTGAATAAAATAATGGTTTGCACAAGTATTTCCTATTACAGAACGATCGAACGTTTCGTTTGCGTTTTCTTTCTTTAACATGGAGATAGTCTTAAACACGTGTTCTCATTTATCCTCTCAGTTTATAACTTTCTTGTACGTTGTAAGATACCACTACATTACCAGGAAAATTTTACGAAAATATGTCTAACTAGTATGGCCTCTTCCATAGCAGTTTTTTCATTTTTTTCTGATTTTAAGCGAAAATAACGAATTTTGATAAAATATAAATTAGCAAGAATAGTATCTCCTATCAATTTTCTGAGAAATGACAGTTTTTGATAAAAAAACTTTTACCTAGGGCCTTTTTTATTTGTGTAAATATTTTATAGTAGTGGGATTTACTGAAAAATTATTAAATCCTTAAAGATTCGAAAATAAATTTGCAACAAAATTGGTCTAGATGATTTCTCCAATATTTAAATAGAAATGTCGATTTTTGATAGAAAAATATGTTTTTAACCACGATTTGACATCTTAGACGGAGCAAAAGCTGTTGACTGATATGAAAAATAATTATATTTTTTTCTTATAAATTTTAAATTAAGTTGAAATTTGGCTGATACGATACTTCGAAAAAGCCAATACCATAGGAGCTTTTTCATATTTTGATTTTTTTTTCGTCAAAGTATAGATCATTGTTAAAAAAACAATTACCTAAATCAAAATGATTTTAAATTAAATTTGCAACAAAATTATTCACTACAATTTTCCAAAATTTATGCTCAATTTTATAATATTTTTAAATTGTGTAATTTTTGAAAGAAACATCTTTTTTTAGCCAAATTTCAGCTAGATGCTTATAGTTTTTTTTTTTTTTTTTTTTTTCAAAATAGTAAAAAATATGGGTCTTGCGATTTTTGTACATATGTACCTTCGTGCTAAAAGCAAATCTAGTGTTGGCAACACCTGCAACATATTTCTGTCGAGTCCCAAATAAAAGGATTGAAATTTGATTTTATTTAAGGAACATTTCAATTCCAGTATTGATTTTGATCCATTTTTTATTTTGATTTATTATAACGTACTGTTTGTTCTATTGATTACATTTTAAATTTATTCACATCTGTCTAGGTCTAAAGTTGTAGTCGCATTAACTACCTCTGAATCAGCTTATGTATGTTAAATTTGGTTTGGTTCATATTGTGTTTTCTAACCAAAAATTAAAGTTTTCTGTTTGATATCGTATCCATTTGAAATCAAATCAAATTTCAGTAATTATTGCATAAACTCACTCAACACTTTATATTATAATAATTTTTTGCCTTAATACCGTGACGCACTAATTCGTTTATTTATTTTAATTGTATTGTTAACCAAAACATAACAAAATTTAAAATTTTCAACTTTTGGTTAAACTTTCCATAAAAAATTATTAATCGATTTATAAGAAATTATATTACAGCACTAAACTATTAATTTAATAATTTACAAACGATCGATTTGGTGCATGTGTCGCGTTTATTATAAAATTAAATAATTTGCTTTTATTAGCTTTAAGAAATCTTTAATAGCATTATATTAAAAACGCGAGAACAGGGTTGAAGCAAGGTGTGATAATCATTATAGTATTACGTTCATCATAATTCGTCCCTATAATATTTATAAACTACAGAGAACGAATTAACGGACAAATTATGGATATGGGTAAAGCGCTTTGATAGTAAGCGGCTTAAATCAGCGCAGTAGTTACTTCGTTATTTCAATCGATAGCTTACTTTAATAAATTTAGTCACCAAGCATACGTAGTTTACATAATACTAATCGATTCAGTGACGCGTAATTGGAAACAATATGCCAAAGAGGATGTCTGAATATTTCGTATCCTTTTGCTTTGGTATTTTCGAATCCGCGTAATCTAACATTTGATATGACCTTTAAAAAAAATGTCGTACAATAATGAGAAAAGTGAAATATTATATGTCATGGAATATAGGGCACAACATCTATGTAAAATGTTATTTCGGTGATGATTTGATATCGTAATTATTTATATGAGGATTTACGTTCTAAATTTATAATAAAAACATTTTTTTGTTTATCCAAATCGACGAGAAGGTATCATGATGATGTAATACATTCGAAATTTTTAGTCAGTGATTTCATTTGGTTGTTATTGTATACGTTCGTGTAATCGTCATAATATGTAGCAAACTAAAAACGTTCGTATTTAGTATGAAAATTATATTTTTAATAGTATGTGTCTAGTCTTGAGTAGTACGACTAAATGTGGCCAATTTATTTCTTCGTATTGAAGCACTTCGTAATTAAAATTGAAAGCTGCATGTAATTTATTCATAGTGTCGTGATACTATCGTCAGGTATATAGTTTTTATTTTTTATTTTGCGTTCATGATTTGTGTAATATCTCATTGGAAATTAAAACTGCCGGATAAAAAAGTATAATAATTTCCTACATGCTACATTATAAGAGAAATGTTCACATGCGTTTGAAAAATGAAGGTGTAATGGTTGAGTTCCTATAACTAATTATTTATAAAAATTTCATTAAATGAAGCTTAATTTTGACGAGTACGGATTTCGCCAGTAACTTCTTTTTTGGTAAATAACAAATGTACAATTTGTTTTTAACCACGTGAGTTGGAAAGTAATTTGTGCCGTGCTTTATTTTAACACCTAAGATTTCAGATATTTTTCATTTGTTCTCAGAATGTCATTTGTGTAACTACTTATTGATGGTGACAGAAAATTGTTTATTTTCATATTTTTAGCCAAAGTCCGACGGAAATCATTTATCATGTACTGCTTTCGTCATATAGTAGCCGAAGTTTAACAAAATCAGTCACAACGCAAAAATGTTGAAAGAAATCGGGATACGCAATGCGATTGTTTGGTGCAATGTTTTTGCATACTCCTGTTACAGGTGGAGAGTACATATACTGTTTTTGGTTATTACAATTAATATTTCACTAGACCTAATAGAGTACAATTGCCTCATTACTTAGAATGCGATTATATTTCTTTAAAATATTTAAAGATTGTACGTTCGAGTCTATATTCAACTCATGGAACAGCCGTTCTACTATCCATACACTGGGAAGTTTCTTTGCCTTATTGTGGCCAGTATTTGTTCTACCGGTTTCAATAATCCGCCCGATAACTCTTTTCTGTTGCTGTAGTTTTATTGCTTAATATAATTTTTTACTCCTGCGCACTTAAATTTTGTTCGATATTTGTAATTGTTTTTCCTGTTTTGAGAATATCGTTTGCAATGAATTAAGATGTTACCCTGACTGTCTGAATATTTTTGTAAGACGCACAGTTAGGCTGTTGAACAGTGTTTTAATTTCGTTGTTTCTCGGCTGACTTCTTTTTTGTATAATGTAGAATTCTCCCTCTGTTGCTTAATTCTATATCTATCGTAGCTTTGGCAATTAAGTTGCATTCAGTATATCTTCACTTATGCTCATCGGCTCCGCTCATCTAATTAATCTTCGAGTAGAGCTTTTGTTAAGTTTGTTCGACGTTATTTGATGTCAGCAATCAAAAGAACAAGATTGAACGTTCAATCGGTTGGTTGCTTCTGCTTGACAATGTTTTTCGTATTAAAGGGATTTAGAACAGATTACTATGCGGTTTAACGCAACGAAGTTCACTAGTTTCATACTCTCAATGCAAAGTCATTAATTATCGTGACACCCATTGATCATGATCTGCTCAAATTTTATATAGAAAACCTGATCTAAATTTTGTTTTGGATTATAAATTTTGTTTTGAAATCTAGTAAAGGCTTGCCTCTAGTTTCAATTACTGTAACAATATGACTGCGATTGGATAGATATGATTTAAACCAATTATTCATGTTATCCTTGAATCCACTATTAAAAAGCTTGTGTGATAGAAACTGTGATCGAGCATGTCGAACACCTTTTTTATATCAACGAAGCACACGAGTGAGAGTATATTGATGTATGTACATTATTAAGAAATTTAAACAAAGCCGACTAAGTTGAAAGTTTACCACGTTGGCAATCACTAATAACATTGTGCTTAGCTAGAAACTCATTCATTCTAATTTTAATTATCTTTTCCATGAGTTTTAATGATACTGGTGGTAAAGCAATGGACCAATAATAATTTAAATCGCTTCTAGAACCATTTGTATACAAGGCAAGCACAATTGAAGATTTCGGTTAAAAAAATGTCTACGGTTAAAAAAATGTCAACGGAGGCTTAAAACTTACGCATTGTTTAATTAAGAAATTACTCAACCCAAAATTATCAAAAAATAGCTAGAAGTTTTAATGAGTGAATGGCTTTAATTATTTGAAATTCGTCAATAGGATGGAAAAAATGAGCCTTTATAACGTGGACGCTAGATTTTCAATTAGAAGCAATATAATAATAAATTATTACTAGATGTAAGAATCGAACTAATAATATTTGCATTGAATGATTTATTACTCAACATATCATTAACTGCACGCCACGCCTTTTTAGAATCACCAGAGCTGTTAAAAAGTTTAAACTTCCTATTGTAATAAGATTCAGGTTCAGCTGCATTTTAACTTTCACCTTACAAATGTAATTATTAACAATATTGTTGGATTCGCTGATCTTCCGATCGTAAGCGTTTTAGAGCTTTGCTCTTTTCAAAAGTCTCGTTTTACGTTTGATTATATTTAGTAAGACCCTAGATATCTAAGGCGTAATAGGACGATTACGACGCGACTCATTCTTATCCAAACTAGTTAAACAATAAGTTTCCCAAACTTCCAAAAACAATTTGGTGATGGAACATAGATTATCAATAGCGCAGATAGAAGAGAAATTAGCTGCACTCCAATAATTTTAGTTAAGTTTTCATTTCCGTTTAGCTTGTTGAATTATTCATCATAAATGCATTTTTATGCATGTTTTATTAGTTCCATTCGTAAACCTACTAAAGGTTCGTAAACATCTTTTATTTCGATATTATTGTTAGGAAGGACGATTTAATATAAACATCTTAGCCAAAATGTCAATCTCAATAATAGACTTGAACCGGATCTAAAAGTTGGTGCATAATGCAATATCGCACCAGAATTAGTTTTCATTACTAAAATTAAACATTTCCAGAATAAAACTTCCCGGGCCTCGCGAGAAATAGCACAACAATTTATAGATATATTTTTCGATAAATATTAAACCTCACATTGTGTACTCGTATATCCAATAAAGTCAAACTACATACATAACGCTATTAAATCGTAATTTTGAATAATTAAAATCAATGATCCATCCTTACGAAGGAAGAGGATTATATAATCTTTTCGTCGATCACTTGGAGGAGCGAAGATTTCTATAAATAAGGTCACAAAGAAGGTAAGAAGATGTTTAGTCATTTCTGGTTTACGAAATCTTTTAGATTTATTAGAGCTATAAGTGAGTAAAGGCTCGAACCCTACCAGGGGCACAATGTAAAATGGAATTATCTTACCTGTTTCGGATGCAGATCTCTGCACCGATCCATGCTCGTGTTGACTAACATTGTGTGAGGCAGGGAATAAATTATTTCTATTGAATGGTAGCGTGATCATGATGGTATAGCTGAAAGGACCGATTTGTGTCTAGGGAAGTAATAAAATTAACGATTTCAAGATTTTCAAAGATTTACATTTATTGGGAATGGTTAAGAAACATGAACAAATTTTAATGACGTGGTTGTTGTATTTTTATAATAAACATATTACAGATTTTATTGCATGAAAGAAAATATGACGGTAATCGAATGTTTGCCAATAATAATTCATATAGTGAACTTTGGCAATTAGAGGGCTCATCTTGCTTTTTCGCATTCAAAGTTGATAACCGTATTCTAAAAACAATCATCGAAGTGACAGATGAACGCTACTCAAAAAAACCATAGTGAGTTTCCTTGGATAAGACAAACATTGTTGTTTATTTAATATGATAACTAATAATCAAAACATTAAATTCCGTGAGAAATATGCCCTGCATTCATTCACCCAGACGATAGAAAACAACCTAAGTACATATTTTGTTCGAAAACTGAGACTTGAGAGTTGGGAGTTGAGTTTTTCTGTTGTTTAATCAACACACTAGATGTAAATATAAAATTTAATTATTATATTAAGCGTATTGCATTGGAAAAAGTAGATTACAATTTTTAATCCACTTTTACCAAGGCCATTTACGGATTTAGTTTTTGGCTTCAAAGTTTGTAAGTATAAACGTTTTTTCTTACGTATATTTGCACATTTCGTGGTTTTATTAATATTTAAATTTTATTCTAAAAACATAATAATATTTATTATTTAGATTGGATTTACGTAAATCCAAAAACATTTTGAGTTTAGATGAATCCATTCGGGTTAACTTTTAATCCGATTGTTGTTGTAAATGACCAATGCTATACCTAATTGACATCAATCAACAATAATATTAATTTTATGCATCTAGTAAGTTAGTGAAACAGCAGCAAAACTCCCAACTCTCAAGTCTCAGTTTTCGAACAAAATCTGTACTTTGAAGTGTGTTATATTTAAATCGAACCCTCTCTTTCGTAAAAATCGCATTTACAGCTGAACACCTTGTGATATACCTTTTATTTTTTTTGTTTTGATTTCATATTGTGTCTATGGTTATGTCTAGTACGCAGCTGACATGAATTGAAATTTCGCTGGTTTCCAAAATTAACCAGATAAATTATTCCATGAAAATCTAATATGTCATTTCTTGTAAAATTTTAACGCAGATAGCTTCATGTTGAATTACTATTTTTTATAACTTCATTACAAGATATTTTTTACGTGAGTTTGTTTAACAACAAATAAAAATAATTGATGAAATGTCAAAAATTTAGCTTACTTTTATCTTAACTGTAGATAAAAATGCAGTGAAACATGTGTAGAGGTAAACAGAGACATCTATATTCTAATATGGAAAATACCAATTTCGCCAACTAAATTGTGTAGCGTACCGCAAAATAAAGTTCAGCGGTGAAATATTCATTCTGGTTTTGGCTTGGTCATTTTTATATGTAAAATTTCATTTCACTTCAGCTGCTTACGAGGCATTAGTGTTTATTAATTAATGAAAATAGCTTTAAAAATGTACAACATAATTTTCACTAGGTATTTAAATCACAATTTGATCGTACTATTCTTTAAATTGAATAGTTTAGTATTAAAAAATTGATTTTAAACTTTTGAACGTAATTTCTTAACAATTAACAAAAAATAAAATGTATAAAGTTTAACCTTTTTTTTCATTTCTAAATATCTAAATATTTTAAGTTCAAGAAGGAACCAACAAACAATCCTCTGTTCTGACCAGCTGATTTCTATTCTACGAGGATATCCTTGTATCCTACCTGTCCCTCAGATTTATTTAAAATATTCAGTAAAAGTTTTATGTAAGCCAATTTATAAAACTTACAATTGCACAATATTATGCAATACCCAGTATGGAAGTAAAAAATTTTAATTTTGTTTAGGTAAAAATAACTATATAGTAAACAAAAAATCTGTGGCTAGGTCAGGCTATTTTACTGGCTTATGTAACATAGGTAATCGAAATGTGATTTTAATGCAATGTGGCATTATAACTTTTACTTATATTCTACATAATAAAAAAATCTATATTATATCCTTCTATTTTCACCTCTACTTAGTTTTAATGAAAGGCATCACATGTAGACTCGATGACGTCTTGATTTAGTTTGAAACCGACACGCAAGTTTAATTTTCTAACAGTTCTCACGCTTCCATTTTTTGTTAGTTTCTCTGTTATGAAAAACCCAGAGCTTCAGCAAAGAAAAACGTAAACATTTTATGAATTTTCCATTTTTAGATTAATGGGTTAATAATCCCATTCAAATTTTGCGTATAATTGGATGTCTATTTATAATTTAACCCTATTAGTACTAGCGTACAGCTCAGATACGTATCACAAAAAATATTGGAGAAATATTTTCTTATATTTTTTTTAGATTAGTTAATGCGCCATTTTATCCAATTCGGGAACCTTATATGAGTAACAAAAATTTACCGAACGCGATTTTTTCTTAATTGGTTCCCCTATTTCGTAGCAAGGATATTGCAAAACATAATTTCTCTTTGGGGTAAAATGAGTAAGTATATGATGTAATGAGTATAAATTTGGCAAGTAGAAAATATCGTTTTTTATTTAGTTTTGGTTGCCAAATAAAATGTAAAGCACGACGAAAAACAATTATTTTAATTTTGATTTAGACATTTTTAATGTACAAACGATAAGTGTTAAGGGGACCGGTGCGCATGTCATATAAATAGGGATCAATAATTTAATAGGATACAGAACAAATTTTCTATTTTTTTCCTATAAAGTGAATTAATAATTTCTCGTATAACCATCTCGTTTTACTTCGTTGTTTAACTGTTAATTCGGTCATTCAATTTTTTCTCGACATAAAACATTATCTCGAAACTCGAACGCGAGGTTATTAGTGTGCACTTTTACATTGTATGTTATTATTTTATAATAGTTTTTCGGAAAGAATATTTCGTTTTTTTTGTGTGTGGAACAGAACTGAATTTTCGAATTTCATGTGATTTTTTTTTTAAATTTTATAAGTTTTGTTTTGTGATCTTGCAAATTATATTAAATTGCATTTCTAAATAGGGAACAGTGAATTTGTTATTATTTTTATTTGCAAAACGATAGTTTTTGTGTTTTAATTTTCGGTTCTCGCTGAACTACAAAAATACAAAATGGAAACCAAGGAAATTGGATCGAATGGGGTTTCCAATATCCAAAGGCCAATTTTGTGTTGTCTCTTAAATCCAAGTAAATAATTTTTCGTTAATTTTTTGGTTTTAATTTTCAAAATGTATAATGAAATCTTATTGAAAAATGTTTTCCCTATTTTCTTGTTATATTTTTAGATGCATGGTTTAAACCAGAACGATTACATCCAAAAGGTATGTATTTATTTTGGCTGGCTACCTATTATACATTTCCCAATTGCGTGATAATCATATTTTACTTTTCATTTTAATTTTCCTTTTTATTTTATTTTGGTATATACGAGTACATACATAAATAGCAAACGTGTGTTGTGTCCTCAATTAATAGAGAATAATCGATAATAAAAAATTGGTGTAGAAAAGTGCCGAAGTGATATATGCCCCTAGATTTTTCCATCACAATTTTTCAATTTGTAATTGTAAGCCGTAATGGCACGGAAACATTGTTTGAAGTTGGTTAGTGGAAAAATCGTTTAGTCATCAATCTCATATAAATATTACGAACGATGGAAAAAAAGGTGTACGCCCTTAGACATATTGCAGTTGAGCGTAATATGGTTCTCGATGAGTCTTCAAAGAAAAAAGAAACAAAAACCCAAGTTGTTTTAAATTGGCTTAGTTTACCTAAAGGAGTGCCCTTATTCGTTTTGTGTGACATGAACGGCTACTTCAGATAATTTAGTTTTGATAAGAGTAGATCAGTTGCAGGATTTTTTTTAACGTTAATACACCCTTTATTTTTCCATTGTAATATTTTTATTGATTATTATAATTATTGATTGTGTCTAGACGCAGGGGCGTTGTTAAGTAATTAATTTAATAGTTACTAAATATTTACTACAACTTTTTGTAATGGCAACGTTGCACGTGACCATAAATTAATTTAAATTAAATGTACAATTTGTTTCTATTTGTCATAATGAAGAAGGAGAATTTTACATGTTTTTTGTACAAAGATATTTAAACAGAGGTGAACTTTCTATTAGTAACACAATTTTTGTTGTGGGGGTGCAGTTACCTTTTCATTATCGTTATCTATAGCTGCCAAAATTTATTAGTTCTATTTATATTTTTTAAATTAAAAATATGTTTCGCTAGAATAGCTAAAACAAAATGTGTTATAAAGTTCATTACCTAACTTATTGGGGATGAAAGTAATTTTTGGTTAAGTTGAGAATATTTCATTTCGTAAAGTATTTCGTAGGCAAAAGTTCTTTCTAGTTTTTTTCATTTAAAATTAAACTGTAAAATATAATATTTTTATGAAATAAATTTTTACAATGATTAATTGTAATGACTTTTCAAGCACTAGATTGATCATATACTCAGCTTTAGATTTTAAACCGTAGAATGTTTTGTAACATAATTTTTTTAAAAAGTGTTCATTTTTCTAAGAGGCAATTGAAAACGGTTTCATGTATCAAGTACTTAAATCCATTTTATTGTGGCTACACGAGTAACTTATTTGAATCGGGACCTACCCGAAACAAATTATTATTTTTGGTGATTTAACTATTCAAATAAGCAATTGGCCTTGAAGTCGCCGATAATGTGCTTGTTATCGTCATATGTGTGCCGATCAGGATGGCTTCAAGTTGCTTTTAAAATTGACCCTTGCTTCCATCATCATCTAGTTCTGTTTGGGCGTAGCATTGAATTATATCTTTATATTCCTAAATCAACTTTTGAACCGCGTTGAAAGGATTCAATCAGAAACTGGTTTGAACTCTATTAAGGATTTTGAATTTGTGCACAGTATTTGTAGTTACTATGAAGAATTAGAACGCGTAGTGGTGTCACGCCCCGATTCCGAACCTTGTATGATAGTTGGGAGTTGCAGTATTTGTCTTGGGTCTATTTCCGAGGCTTGTTTACGGTTGGACTACTTACTCTATGTAACCTTATTTATCGTGTGCTTGTCACGTATTGGCGGTAAATGGAATTACATGTTGGGGCCTTCAGTCAAGTCGATGAATACATTTATACAACGAACCGTTTATTGCAAGATAGAGACCCGCTCCAAGTCGACTCTAACAAGGGAAAACAGACGCATGAATTTTAATTTATTTTAAGCGCACTCGCCTAACATATGAAATGACGGGGTGTAAGCAGGATTTCGACTCTCTTAATCACACTGCCTGCCTCAATAAAAGTTTTTCGTCTCATTCATAAAGCGTTCACAAACTCAATTGTTCTGCAGAATGCGCATTATATAGGATCACTATTTTTTTATAATTTTTAGAATTTTCTAAAAAACCGGGCTGGTTTAAAATTTGCACCGGTTCTATTTAATAATTTTAATTTATTTAGAGGTGCTACTCGGGGTACCTCGGTACGCTCGAAGATTGTTAAAATTTAATTACGTGCAAAATGATAATTATAAAACGGCAATAAATATAAAATTAGCGCTTGAATTGTTTTTTGAAATTTCTTATAAAGTGAAATTTAGTTTTCGGTTTATTTGCGTTCTAGGCTACATTATAAGTTTTAGGAAGCAAATCATCCAGATCTCAACTGATAAAGTTTTAAATTCCTTACAAATTCCAGTTAATTTTCTTATTAAGCAAACTATAGAAAGCGCGGCAACTGTAACAATTTTTCAGCTTATAAACGAGCTTCTGTATTGTCCCCTGATTCTAATTCTTAATTCCCATAACTGAGGGTGGTGGTTTTTAATTAGTATTGGAAACTTGTTTTATAACGATTCTCCAAATGGAAATTAATTTAAATTTTGTTTTGCCCCTTTAGTAATTGGAATGAAACTTGATTAGGTTGATTATGACTCCGAATTATCAATGGCGGCATTTAAATCAAATTCATTTAAAAGCAATCGTGTTCTTCGATTTTCTATTCCCACTTCGCAATATTGCAAATGGCTACTCTGATCGTTCTAAATTACTATTTTAAAGAACCGACGTTTAGAGTTCGTTTGCTTTGGGTAAGTCAAGGTCTTTTTTTATTATTTAATCTTTGCAATCTGTTCATGGGGCTCTGGGGCCGAAGCACTCTCAACTCTTTCGGTTTTCACGTCCTTACCTTACGCAGTCGCCTGCCAAGTCGAGGAAGTACGGCTACAGGGCCGATTTGCGTAACGATCTGCACATTGCATAGCTGCATACCAGTCTATAGTACTGGACATTGAAGATAGGTCATAGAAATCAGTCAGTTCAATTCGCCTAACAGTTATTGCATATTAGTTAACGCATCTAATTTGTGAGCTTGATTTGATCAGTATTTTTCAAAGATGATGGTTTGTTAAGTATTTCAATCTTCCGATACAGTATAATTTTATGATATTCCCAATTTTGTTTTCAAACCCGTGTTCAGTTTTATTTTTCGCGCATTGGCTATCGTTTTGAAAATTATCAAAGTGTTTTCAGCTTTCAATTATTACAGTTAAAGAAATGTATTTTAAGGGCAGTTTATTTACTAATATGTTTATTATTTATATGACATAGAAAATAATTTAACACATTTTTTAAACTTTGAGATGCTAACTGTGCAATTAGCATTCATGAAACTAAATCACAGTTTCGAAGTTT
Organism: Nephrotoma appendiculata; assembly: GCA_947310385.1. NCBI lineage: Eukaryota > Metazoa > Arthropoda > Insecta > Diptera > Tipulidae > Nephrotoma > Nephrotoma appendiculata. The sequence goes on along the minus strand of OX371224.1, from coordinate 186,602,448 downwards.
ATTCATAAAGTAATTTACAATATAATGTCAATGACAAGGCTCCTCCATTTAATCATTGTTTAATCATATGTACCGATCAATAGGCAAATAGATCTCATAAATATTTATATTTCAATCTAGTTTTATCTCATATGATGATTCATAAATTTCTAATTCAATACTGTCGCCAGCATCAAAGTCTAATTTGTGTGTGTGTATATATATAACAATTAGAAGAGTCAACTGAGAGTATGCCCTTTGATTACAATAGAAAAATTCCACAATATTAATCGCACATTAAAAACACATGTGTCGTTCGCTTGGTACATTTCCGAGTTGAGTTGTGAACAGAAATAAACGCAGTCACATTCATTTATATGATTTTTAATTTAATTTAAAAAATTTCGAGTTCTATTAAGTACCTATTTGTCTCTGTGTTGTTATATTCTTTTTTTTTAATATATAATTAGTATATAATTTAAAGTTAGTCTATCGAGATATTCAGCGTCGATGACACTGATCGCGACTTAAATTCTAATTATTATTTTTTTTTTAGTTTTATTTCTTTCAGGGTTTTATTCATTAGTTGTTTGTGTACTTTATGTGGAAAGTTGATTTTTTTGTGATTCTATTGTGATTTTTGTGCGGATATAGTTTAAGTCCGAAGCGCTAATTATCAAAATATACAACAAAAATGGCTGCTAATTTTAACTTAAATTTGGATTTTTTAAATATAAAATTTACACGAGAAGAATGTAAGTCAAAATCCGGACAATCGAGCCCAAAAAATATTTAATTTTATCTACTTTTGGTGGCAATTTAATTACTGTGAGCGTGTGTGTGTAAATTTTATACATAATTTTTTTTTGTGTTGACTATTGGATGGCATCCAAAATACTGTTCAGTCTAAAATTAATATTATTGTATTGGCTGTGGTGTGTTCCCAGTCTTTTTTTGATTATTGGACTTGGAATTTATCTACAAACCATGGTCTGTTGTGGTTTTGCTATGCTGACTGTGATAATAATGATGTGGGTCACTAGCACACACGTTATAACATTGTAGAAATTAAACACTTATGGATTATGTTTTAATTTTTTTATCGTGGTAACAATTGCATTATTTTTTGTGTTTATTATTTGGTCACGATGTTCTATAAATAAACATACAGCTAAAAATGTATAGTGGATACAGCATGCATAGCAATGTTGTATTTATAGCGGTGTGTGCCAAAAAATTTCAAATACCTGTCATATTTATTGATACGTCCGTTATCTTTTCGGTTTCTATAATACGCAAATGCAAACTTCTTTTATCATTTCGGTGATCGTAATGCCTCGCCAAAGAGAATACTACTAATCGGCCCAGATTTGTTTTAGGTAATTAAGTTATATTTGGATTTAATTTAAAAGCCTTTACCACAAGTTAAATGCCAAAAATACGGTTTTGCATAGTGTAGAAATGTATTTAAAGGTTACAGTACCTTTAATAAAATTAATTAGCATTTCGGATTAATCTAGAACTAGACGGTGACGACTACACGAATAAACAGTGCCAAAATACTTGAGAGAAATATTTTTATTTACATGGTGATAGCATGATATACTTATTGATATAATAACACAGTATTGTCAACCTATCTATTATTTATTGAAATGCTTCGGAGCATATCTCCGCGTCACCCGCCACCGCTACAGCAATATTTGCCCTTTGACCCTATTTATTTCGTACTTATTGCGTCACCTGTTACCAAGAAAATTAATCATTTGCACACTTCGTATAAAAAACAACTGAAGTAAATTGTAAAGTTCGCATAATATTATAAATGCAGTAAAGTCAGTCGAGTGTGATCATGGGATGTGAGATAATAAAAATCTACTGAATTTTCATTTCGATGTGGACTTTTATGTATGTACATACGTATATTGTTGTATATTTGCATATTTGAATTCTTTGCGATTTAACAACAATATACTCAATCTGCCTGGTATTTGTTTGATTTGCCTTGGATACACCTGTGAATTCTGTGTTATTTATGCTGTTGCCGCTGTTTGGTAGTATGTGATAAAGTTTACGATTAAACAAATAACCAATAATAATATTAAATTGCATTGTATGTTCAAATGTTTACCGAAATGGCTGAAGCTGCGAACACGTCAAGCAAAAGCTAAAATTGTACGATGTTTGGATCTTTCGGATAGTGCTACGAACAATAAAATTATGTAGTATTTTCGTCAAAACTAAAGAACTGTCCAAACAAAGTAGAATTTCAGCTCTTTCGTGCTCGCTGTTGAGTCTTAAGGCACTCGAAAACGAATGAGGCAACATTTGATCAAGCGTTTGTTTTGTATCAACCTTAAGCAAGTGCAACTCTATTAATTTCTAAGAGTGCGCCACCTCGAAATTGTTCTTTCATATGCATTTTTTACTTCTACATATTTTAAAAAATACTCAATTTATCAACAGTGGCCGGACATTGCCAGACTACTAATAAAACTAAAAATAAACTCGGAGAAACATTAAACAATATTATCTTATATGTGTGTTTTGTTCCAGACCCAATTTAATTTTTAATCTGTGTTTAATTTTTTTAAAGTAATTCGTAGTAATTGAATTGAAATCACAGTTCAATTAGAGAAAAATAATCTAACTTGTAGGTTGCCCACGTTGACTTTAGTTTTGATCTCTGAGGTTACTATTTGGCTCGAGGATTTCAAAGATGTACCAAAGCTCTAAAAACTGGCTAAATTCGAAATTTTTTTATGTACTAGATTTTACGTAACGAAATTATGATTGTGTATTGAATTTTGGCATGAGATTTTCTAATACTAATACTATATAATATGATTCGCAACTCGGTTTGTTTCGGAATGATATATTTTTTCTCATCCTGAGGCATTTTAGTATTAACAACGTCGAGTTTTCTGTTTGCCCTTGCGATACTTATTTGGCGAAAACAAATTTTATTCAGATCTGTCACTTTAAACGTCATCTCTGGTGATTTAAAATTTAATTAATAGTCTTTTACTATCCTAGTGTTCAGTCGGTCAAAAATCTTGATATTTTTTATCAAGTTTTGCCATAAAACGCACTCATTTATTACAAAAAACAAAAAACAAAAATTGTTTGATTCTAGCTGTCAAAATGTTCGTACATGCATATATATTTTGTAATTCTTTTTATGATCCTATAAAAACGTTTGTTAACATTTAATGTCATAGCTACATACACTACCGCTCAAAAGTGTTAAGGCAATGTCAAAACAGCATAAAATATATAAAAACTCAGTAAAAATATGAAAATATTTATTTTTTAGGTACATACACACATATATTTATATCAATATTCTAAATAAATGTTAAAATTAAAAAGCCTAATTTAAATTTTACTTTCATCTATATGACCTCCCGTTGATTGAACAATCGCAGCGCACAGTTGAGGCATTTTCACAATAAGTTTTGCCAGAGTTTCTGGCGTTATTGAGTTCCAAATTGATTGAAGTTTGTTCCACATAACAGTAGCTGATGTTGTAGCTGATTGCTTTACTTCCCGGTCCAGTTTTTCCTACAGTAACTCAATAGAGTTTAAGTAAGGGTTCTGGGGAGGCCATTCCATAATTTTAATTGTCCCTTCATCCTCTAAATGGCGGAGATGGAATTTACATAATTTACATGAATGTTTTGGATCATTATCTTGTTGAAAGATAAAGCTTTGACCCAAAAGTCGAATTCCTGAAGGTATTGCGTGGTTCTCCAAAAGTTGTCGGTATCCTTCTTTTCTTACTATTCCGTCAATTTTCACAACATCGCCTACACTAGTACTAGCAAAATAGCCCCAAATCATCACTAAACCACCTCCATGCTTTTCGGTAGCGGCAATACACTCTTTACTGGCACGTTCACCCACAGATCTTCTCACGAATATTCATCTTCGGGTACCGAAAATTCAATTTTGGACTCATCCGTCCATAAAACCTTGTTGCAATCTTTAATCGTCTAATGTTGGTGTTCACGGGCTCATTGAAGTCGCTTTTGCTTATTTTGTTTACGTAGTAATGGTTTTTTAATAGCAACACAGCCATGGAGTCCGGCTTCCTGCAGACGACGTTTAACCGTAGAAACACTAACTAGTTTTGGGTGACCAACATTTAATTCTGCGGTTATTTTCGAGGCTATTTTGCGTCTATTCATCTTGCTAGTAATCACTATTCTATGATCATCTACAGATGTTGTCACTTTTGGTCTTGTACTACGTCTTTTATTAAAAAAAACTGCCACTTTCCCGATATTTTTTAACATTATAATCGACCGTAGCGTAGTCTAATTCCATTTTTTTCGCAATCTGTCGATTACTTATGCCAGCTGTATGGTGGTATGCTATTATAAGCGCACGTGTTTCAGTACTTGTTTTTTTTCTTGGAGGCATTTTAAATAATTGTCACTCGATATTTCGCCTACGATGTTTTAACAGTGTAAATATTAGACTGCAACTGATCGTATTTGACTAATTTCACTGAAACCTTTTCAATAAAACAATTTAAATATCATTACCTAGAATAAACCAGACTGATAAATTTTTCTGGAAATTTCTACAGACTATTTTTGTAATTGCACCGTAATAAACATTTTACGACAATCCGACCAAGCGCAGGTAGAGAGTAGTAATATTAGCCCTATATCATTGGTGGTTGTTATATAATGAAACTGCGTTTCAGATAAGTATTTCATTTTATTCAAAAGTTGTTTCGTAAACATAACACTATCAATAATACATGAAAAAAGGGGTGCCTAAACACTTTATGAGCGGTATAGTGCACATATTAAATAACTATAATAAATTACTTTAAAACTGGAAACCGGTTATAATGATACTAATTCGTTTTTAATTAAATATGTATAGTTACTAGTTTCTAACGCCAAAGGTTGTCAATTTTGCCAAAAAATTATTTTCATCAGCATCACTATTCACATACATATCTCACTAGTTTATTTGCGCTTTCATGAACTTTTAACATAAAATACGGAAGAGTCATACAGAATAATCCACATTGAAATAGAGACTACGATATGTAGTTTAGTCTAGTAAACTGATTACTCGTTTTTTGCAAAAAAAGATGAATCTGTGTAAGAGTGGATTAAAAACTGGAATAAAAACAGACTCGCTACACGCTGCACGTAAAAAGCACGTATACAATTTTGTAAAAAGGCAGAGGTTCCAACTGACCTCCCAATTTTTGTATATGGTGCTGTTTAGCACAAAAGTAACAATTTCTACATCATTTCAAGGTTAATCTTGATCCTGTGCGTTGCTTGAAAAATTTATTTAAGCGCAAATTCTCGCACTGATTATAGAAAGAATGAAGTAGATCCAAATTTTCAATTTTCTTGCGAATATGTTATCCTATCTAGACCGCTACTGATCAGTTGTATCTTCTTTGTATTATTATCGTGTCGTCTACTTCATAAAATTTATTCCAACAGGTTTTGAGTAACAGAGATGCCTTTTTAAAAAAGTATTAACATTAAGTTAAAACTTACCCGGTATGACCACATCATCGTATAAGCACTTAATGTTAACATATTATTGTATTGCGAAGCCGCCGTGGTTTCCATTTGTAATCGTTAAGCACTTTGTTAGTGAACACCTTTTTAAAACCACTTAAATTAATAAAACAAAAAGTTTACATTAAATTAATTTATTTACAAAGAATGAACGTTTTCGACCACTTAGTGGTCATCTTCCGGGAAGATGACCACTAAGTGGTCGAAAACGTTCATTCTTTGTAAATAAATTAATTTAATGTAAACTTTTTGTTTTATTAATTTAAGTGGTTTTAAAAAGGTGTTCACTAACAAAGTGCTTAACGATTACTTAATGTTAAGACCAGTTAATCGTAAAACCAGTCAATCATCAATAAAAACGATTAATCGTAAGTCCATAACCGTAGGATTCATCAACGTATAAACATAAACACTTAATGGTAAGACTGGTTAATCGTAAGCCCGGTTAATCGTAATAATATTCATACTTGCCTTACGCCAGTTAATTGTTTAGGCATAGTTAATCGTAAACCACGTCATTGTATGGACATTTGGGGTTTCGGCCGTTTGTGAAAACATTGAAATATAGAATGATTAAAATATCGTAAAAATTTAATCGTAAAGAACTTCGAAGAAAATAATCGAAAAGCAAAACCGATTGTTGTTTTGTCGAATTTGTAATTGAATTTTGACTGAGATCTAGAATCCGATTTTAAAATATCACACCTTAGCCGAAATTCGATCATAAATTGATATTTTAATCCTTTGTTCATATCAGATTTTTGGAGATTGGTCGGGGTTAAATGGTCGATTCCGAAAACATCGAAACAAAAATATCGAAATATAAAATGTTCAAAAAAAATATCGAAAAAACAATCCAAAAACAATTTCGGTTATATCGCTATATTTTTAAGGGAATTTTAATTCACTGTTTACCTTTGAGGGATGGTGGCTGCCGCTGAAACTCTTGCTTCTTCGATTTTCATTATTTTAAGAAAATCAAATGAAAATATTTTGATATGTAAATAAAAAATTGCCGACGTAAACGTCCAATTTTCCTTATTTAGCCTTCGTTTCTATACTCTTCATACTAAAATAATGAATTCCCCAAAGCCGCTTAGCATTTGATTACTTTGCGCAAGAATAACTGAAAAATCAGTTCAAAATTCGTAAATTGCGTTCAATTCGATTAAATAGATGGTCATTGTTTTCGATTATTCTATTTTCGGATATTAATTTTTATTTAAAATTTTTTTCGGATCTGTTTTATTTATTTTTTAAGTAATATACATACATGAATTGTTTTAATATTTGAATTAAAATTGTCTTTTTATATGTTAAATGTTTAGTTTTCCTTATAAAACTTTTATTTCTTATACTTATACCACAATAAACTCCCTAAATCCGCTTAGCAATCTTGTACTTTCGGTTTGGCATATACGGTCGAAAAGGATATGCTCGAAAAAAAAATTCGAACTCAAAAATACAGAGAATAAAAATCTTTCTCTCATGAGATTAAAAATTTACGATTATGTGGTCTACCATTAAATGTTTATGGTGATATGGACGTAAATCAAATAAAATGATGATGATGGCTTTGACCACTAATTTTCCATCTGAAAATTACGGTGGTAAAATGTTATCAATTTCACGTTTAACACGTTGCCGCACACTTTCAAATGTGTGTTTTGATAACTTTTGTAACTGCAATGATATTTCGTTGCGGAAAGGAATGTGTTGTTGAGAATTGAAAAATATGTCGGTATTCCTTAAAAAACGAAAAAATTGTATGACTGCTATAGCCGTTATTTGCGCGAATGAGTTAAAAAACGAAAAAGTTGTATGACGGCTATAGCCGTCATTTGCGCTAATGCGTTAATAATAAAAGCATGACCAATCCCAAAGCCCAGCTTGATAATATTGTATTCGATTTGTTGTGACTGTGTGACAGTTCACCTTTATTTTTTGTTTTATTCATGCCAAAATCTCAAATTCTGTAAATTAATATGATTTTTTTTCTATATATAATTCGATCAGTATTAATTACATAAAAGTTTAAAATAGTGTGACCATAAATTCTACTGTGTGCGTGTGTCATTTGATATTATGGTATAAATGATAGATAAATTATGAACCATTTCAATTTAGTACTAGTTTACTTAAACTTGATTGTATGTTTAGGTTTTTCATTCATATGTATTTGATTACAGGCATATACAAATTTTCATGCCCCCACTTTCTTCCCTCATCAAATTCATCTGTGAATTTTCAAAATCATTATCAAGGTTATAAAACTACGACGTTTTTTGCTTTTTTCATTTAGCAATCCAATTTAGTTATTTTTAAGTTCGCGATAATTTTATCAAAGTGTAACTAAATGCAATTTTATTGTTTATTGTTGTATTGTATTGGGTTTGGCTATACTTTATAGAAATTTTCGTCTATGCCAAATGAAATTAAATTGATTTTTTATTAATAGAATACAGTCGTGGAAAAAAGTATGGAATGGTTATTTGTTTATATTGATTGAACAGCTGTTCTATAGTTTTAGGAATATATATATATATATATAGTATAGATATTCTGATGATTCACATTATTTGTATTAAGATGTTTCTAATCAATCATGTGTGCGTGTTTATTTGTATTATTGTTCATCAAATTTGTCTGCCTGCCTCTTGTTTTCATATTACATTTCACCATTATATTAGATTAAATAAAATTTAACTTAATTAAAATTCAATTAAAATCATTTCCAAAACCTTAATAAGGCGAGCAAGTGTGTACACACTTTATTCTGTCAATTCTGATTAAAAATGATAACGTAATTATTCTATAAATAAATTTTGAGAATTAATTTGATGGCGCACCCTTCTTCTCCTCTCAATAATAGATATTATATTGCTTAGTGGTTTTAAGCGTATTTTAAATGTTTGTCACTCTATTGATGTTCTAATCGGGCACGATATAATCATGTTGCAGATAATTTGATGATAATCTCCTATAAAATAAACTACCAAGCAACCCAACTTTTTTTTATTGCTTTTATTTACTATTGTCATTTATCATATGTATTTCGTCTATCTTTATTGTTTGAAGACGATGAGTAATATATATTTAATCTTTGAAATATTTTGTCTTCCCTCGCAACCTTGAAATTGTTTATTACTTTAATCGTTTGTTGACATACGTAAATTGCTATATAAATAATTAGGAGAAAACAAGAGATAGACGCTTTATTATGTACCCCATACTTTTATTATATTGGGTGTCTGCCGATCGACTACTATACTCATTTTAGTCTCTTCGAGTGTCTTTTTTTGAATTTTTATGAACCACACTATGATTTGATGGTATTCGCGAGAATGAAATTTATTAACTTACCACACAATGCACGGTTTGTTAATTACTGCATATCTGAAGGTGTCGGATAGGCTCGAGTAAACTGGGTTAAAAATTGGACGCAAGAGGGAATCTAAGTATATTCTTTGATTAAATTTATTTGTTAAATTGACTGACTTAAATTTTTTAGATTTCATTTTATTAACAAAATTTTGGTTGTTAATGAATCATATATCGTGATAGCGTGCGCATAGCACGCCAATAGGTTGAATTATGCGCTTTTTTGTTTGTATTTTTCACCTTCAAAATATCAAGCGAAAACAATTTCTGGTAGTTTTGTAAGAATTTTCATCATATGTATCGATTTTTCTTGATCTTTTTTCCGAATATCTTTAATCACTGGGATTTTTATTATATACCTAATATTCCGGCCACTATAATCCGGTTATAATTTAGAGCTCTATTATAGATTGATGCTTCATCTGATTCGGTAAGATCAGGTGTCGTTGAACAACGCAAAGGCGCTCACTATAGAGTTCAAATCAGAATTTCTCAGAAAAGAAAATTTCCGATTTGGATCAAGTTTTCCATATAAAGTTTGAACTCGTAGTCAGTCTTACTTCAAATTGCTATATTTATAACAGTAAACACATGAAGTTTGAATGAGTACATTATTAAATTAAAATTGTTAGGAAGATCCCAATCAATTTGAAAACATTATTATCAGATAACCCACCAAAGGTTTTAAATATTGCATAATTTATTCCTAAGTAGGAAATTTTTTAAAAATTTTATATAGTTTTCTAAATTACCAAAATAAAGTTTATTTGTTTACGATAAAGTGTAAATAAGACAGTACTGATTTCCTTAAGCGACTAAATTATTTTAGCTAAAGATGAACACTTCTTCATTCAGTAAATAAGACATGTCTATATTTAAGGAAACAACACATTTTAAGTTAAGAGGATCGATCACCCATACTGCCGTCGTAAAGAAAAAAGGCATAAACGCCAAAAATCGAAAAATTAGTTAGAGACATATTTGGATTCAGCAAACGAAAACCTATTTATCTGCTTGATAAAAACGTCACATATCCTTTATTAATAGGATAGGTTTAAAAAAATAAAATAAGATTTTAGTATTAAGCTGTGGTAAATCATAACACTAAAATTGAAATTACTCAAAATAACAAAAAGGCAAACGGGACTTTTTTTTCTTAGGTATAGGTATGAACATCTTCCACTATTTATTATTAAGACTGTGTGCCTGAGAGCGTTTTTTTCGACTAAATTGCCGACTAAACTAAATTAATTACTAATTCATATCATTCATTTAAAGGTGGCATTAGTATCTTTTAAATATGCTGTGCCTCCGATTGTAAACTAAATTATAAACTAAACTAAATTATGACTTTTCATATGTCATATTGTTTTCAACAACACCGATTTGTTATTATTTAAAATCAAGGAAATCGAAAAAATAAAACAAATATGGAGATGGGAATCGCATTATTCATGAATGTGATTATAAATTACAATCGAAATTTCAGAATGAGAGTATTTCCTTTTAGACATTTTTACACGTATGTATTCGAAAAAAAATAATAAAAACAAGAAATGAAAATGACAACTAAATAGTCAAGCAACCTCAGCAGGAGTCTAAATGACAAAAACTGGTGGGTAATAGCATAACTAGTCATTAATTTAGTTTAGTCGGCAATTTAGTCGAAAAAATCGCTCTCAGGCACACAGTATAAGTCTATATTTCGCTCAACTATCTAGTCGGGTGTAGCCACAGCTTGTGTTGATTTTTAATATTTTTCTTGGAGGTTAGAGACTATCATTACCCAAAAAAATTCATTTACATAATTATGAGTTAAACCATCTATAAACTTCAAAAATAAAGAATCACCAGAAAATTTGAGTATATATTTGAATTAAAGGGGTGGAGAGGGGATTGGAACCTTCACACAATTCACGATACTTCTTTCTTTTTTTTCAACTCAAGCTTTCGTATTCCATTTATTTCACATAATCAGTTGTATCTTTCGGATTGCTTCTATTCATACGCTTGCGCGTCATCATTTGTTACTACCTCTTTTGAATCCATTGATGGGTGGATGTAATCACCGCAGAAAAACATCGATCACGTTGAAAAATCCTATTCACATACATATTTCCTCTTTGCTGTCGCCATTATTCAGCATTACAATACAGCTCTGCGAAACAGCAAATAGAGTTTGTATTTTCCTCCCCTTATTCATGGCTAACTTAGTTCCTTCAAACATCGCAATTAATTCAGCATTCTTTACACATATGTCTTAAAATATTTTTCAATATTAATTCTAGGCAGATACATTCCAACTCCCATTCGGTGATAACACACGCAAGCATCTGTATAAATGATTTTACATTCTCTGTATTGGCATTTCATTTTCTCAAGTATCCTTTTCGCCGTAATCTCATTCACTCCCTTTTAGTTAAATTATCAACCAATATGTCACCCCAGAATGAGAACTTAACCGTTGAACGTTAAGACGCAAACTAGTCAAATACTCGATTATTTCATTTGGACCCTTGCCAATTACAACTAAATCGTTCGCAAAATGTAAAACAATTTTATCTAGCGCATTGGTCAGATAAACAGCTGAGGTAGACGGACTGAAATGAAAAGGGTATAAGATATTTTCATCATCGTGCAAGCGCACATTTACCACCTCGTCCAAACCGTACACCTGCCCCTTTAAAATTACCTTCCTTTCACACATAAAATCATTTACTCACTAGTACATTTTCCGTGGAAGTTTCAAATTAACAAGAATTTGGTACAACTTCCAGACAGAGCCACATAGTCGTATGCCTTCAACATCCAAAAATACTACAACTTCTTTTTTATTCTTTTTTCTCACTTCCCATACAAACTTTTCTACACATTCAATTGCCGAATGGTTCTTACCGAACCCGTAGTTTTTTTTGGGGGGGGGGGGGGGGGGGGGGGGGCAACAAAACATTATCATTATTAAACATCCCTAGACGGTGTTTCAACAATCACAGGCGGATCTCAATTTTTGCTCGAGATAGGGACCAAACCGCACTCTTCCATTCATTCGGCATTTTGGCATCCACCCATAGTTTGTTCAGCACACTTAGCAAACTATTTTTTGCTCTAGTACTGAACAACTGAAACATTCCATAACTCACACGTTTCGTTTGGAGTGGTCACTTTAGAACCGTCTAACTCTCAAGGCAATAATTTCTTTAAAGTAGAATTTTTTAAAGCATCCACTAGAACGTCAAAATTTTGATGAGCATAATGTGTCTGGATAAATCTTCAAAAGCAGGGGCCCTATTATGAAACCGTTCGCAATTCGCATTTTTTGCGATTTTGCGGATGCGATCCGCCCGTTGCGTTTGTATTATGAAATGCGATTATCGCATATCGTATTTCCCAAAGGGAAATTTTTATTGGGAACTTTTTTTAATGTCATTACAACATCTGTCAATTCTTATAACCTTTATAACGATTCGCAGTGTTTTTGCATTTATTTATTCTATCAATAAATAAAAATAATAAATGGATTGTGTTGCCTTATATTTAAATATAAACTGTGAAGATGATGAAGAAGGTGATACAACGTCAATATCAAAAAGAATTGTTTAACGAAACACGTCCACACCCCATTGAATTATGTGACAATATTGAATTATGAGATAATAAAACTTTAAATTTTACTATTACCACTTTTATAATAGCTTTCTATTATTTAGTTAAAAAAATTCTATGAAAAATTAATTATTTAAAAAAATAGAAATTTAACTTGAGTGAACGATAAATATGCGATATTCGACTGCTTATGAGCATTCGCATTTGTCAAATACAGTTTCGCAAAAATCCGCCATTTCATTTTGTAATATGGCGTTCGCATCCGACTTCGGGCGCATTTTTGCGAAAATATTGTACTGTAATACCAAAATGCGATATCGTATGAAAATGCGAAATCGCATTTTTTTCATAATAGGGCCCCAGTAATTGCTCGTTCAACGCTTGCCTTAAGCACCTTGTAGTGCAGTCGACATTAAAACCAGTAAAAATAGTCCAAACCCTCGATAAGTTTGAGTTCACTAAACATTTATACACGACATAATGTGAGTGAACCAATTTAAAACTTTTATTGTTACAGATGCACCTGCACATCATTCTTGTTTCCAAGCCAGTAGCATACGCACACTATGTATATTGTCTTCTTGAAATATCATCAACTTACAATTTCATATATGCACTGTCCAATGAGCCCGATGCAATTGCCTTAATTTCTGATAACCTCGAAGGTTATTGCGAATTGAAATCGGTTATCAAATGTTTTGCAAAAAAAGCTAATTTGTATTTATTACACACGAAGTTTTAAGCCAAATCTAATAAAGCTGTATGGTATTCAAAATAATTGCTTTTGGAATCGATAATAAAATGTTGAAATAATGGGTATATCCGGGATATAGGTCTACAATTGGGATGTCTCAATTGTAGATTTGCCTCCATTGTAGAATTCTGTTTTGTCTGGAGGCAATATCGTCATGTTATTTTGGGTTTATGTCTAATATAATCTATTTTAATTATTAAGTAAATATTACATTCTTTTAGTTTGTTAAACTTTATACTTTGAAGATAAAAACAATAAAAACGAATGAGATTAGAACGAAATAAATTGTTAATTAAAGTGCAGGTTGAAACGAAAAAATATCTACTCAAAAGTAGACAAAAAATGTGTGTCTCACTAAACAGTGGGATAACTACATTGGGCCTGTTTTTTGATATGTGTGACTGTCAATATTCGTCCAAATGACACACTTACTTCACTTAAGTGACATTTAGGCGATTCCAAATAGAAACAAGGTTTGATCACATTTGGCTGTACGTGCAGCGCTCCTAGCGGTACTTAAAAAACGAAAAACAAAATGATTACCGATAACCATAAACACATTACCTAATTATTGATTGATTTACCACAAATTTTTCATTTTGCATCGATGCAAAGATTGTTTGCAGTGTAGAGGAAAAATGTTTACTCAATTAAATTGAACATTTCTAACCAATTTTGAAACATAACCATGGGCAAGCGGTCTTGTACTTTAACTTCTCACTAAAAAGAGAATTAGGACGTGATTTTGGAATCTCTGCAATACTTGTTTGTTATAATTCTAGTACCATACTGTAACAGCCTTAGCGCTTAATAGGACCGAAAAAAATGTAAAAAATTGTTCGCAATGCTTTTATTTTCCTTCGTTTTTGATTTTCTACAATAAATGTAAAATTTTGCTTTTATATCACCTGCATCACGAGCTACCTATTAAGTTGGTGATTGAAGAATGTATGCATTTCTACTAATATTTTTAGGTAGTGGGCATGCAATATGAAATTGATTCTTGTTGTTATCCACCAGGTAAAACACCGTCGAGATTGGCTAAAATAAAATTAGACATCCGATTTTTGTACTAAAATTTATGTTGGTTTTTATTAAGGGCTTGTCTATTTAATGCTACATACTTCCAAGTCACTTCAACGACGCTGCTACAAGAAATGGTGGATGTTTTAACAATAAGTACCGTGTTACCGTGTTTAGTTACCGTGTTTAGGATCCCACGGCAGACATTGCAACTATCAAAACGAATTTAGTCTCAAATCGCCAACAAATTTTAATATGTTTGTATCTACTCAAATGTTTTGCAAAACCATGGTTTCAATCAAACCCTTAAAGCCATTAAATTAAATTAATTTGATTTGAGTTTATTGCATTCTATTTTGAAAATTCATACCAACCATCTCCTCTGTTATTGTTACAAATTACAATATGATTCAGTGAGCATGTCATAATAATGATATCATTTTTCAAACAAATATAACTTTAGTCCCAACCCAATGTTACCGATTATATTTTCTTATATAAATACATATATGTATTCTATCTCTCGTTGTATTACGCTACATATACCTACTTATATTTTATTAAAATCCAGTTCAACATTTTTAAAAGTTGTTATGGAATAAACGATTTTTTGTTATTTCTTTTTAAATTTCTTACAACCTTTCATTCTCTCTCCATCAGCAGTGTGGAGTACACAGAGTCTTTAAGTAGTTTTAATTAAAAAAAAATATTGTGTTGTATGTATTATTAGTGTATAGTAGTTTTTGTGTATTTGTAACATGTTTTTGATGATGAAGACAAGATAGTTTTGCAAGAATATAACACTGTACAAAGTTAATAAGAAATTACAAAGAAGTTACCATTATCGTGTCGATTTTGTTTATATTGGATTGGTGTATTAAATTTTGATAGTTTTTGGATATAAAATAGTAAAATGGTACGAAAACCGTATAATGGAAAATATTCAAATGGATCTGCCCAATTACCAGAGCGAGGACCAGGTTGGTTATATAGTGGTGTGATTATTGTTATGAGTGCGGGTGACACGTATGGAATCCCATAGTTCTATAGTATTTGGACGTGGTATTTTATAGATGACAACTCACCACATAAAAATCGAACACATGTTAAATTATATTAATTTTCTTAAAGATTTCTTAAACACTTTATTCTCTTTCTTTATATAAAAAAAAAACGTTACGTTTATGTGTTTTTTTTACAATACATAGACACATTCTGCTTACCTTTCATTTCCAGCCGTAGACGTTTTTGTTTAATTTCATGTTGGTTTTATTAAATTAACGAAAGAGAGAATCTCCATACATACATAATACAATTAGTGAAGTTTGGTGTCTGACTTCGCGAAAATTTTCACGATTATTTTCGTGATTGATTGATGATACACACTTTCTATTTTATTTTTATAGATTTGAATTTGGTTAGCTTTAAATAAATAATGTAATTTTCGATTTCCTAGTCCCCTGTTCAAATGCCAAATTAATTTTCATTAAATTGGCAATTAATCAATTGCATGCGTGAATTGGTCGATAAGCGGCTCGTGTATGTCTCTCTTATCAGTTTTGTCATTATCTGACGGTATGGCGTTAAATTTTGTCTATCTCATCAATTTGTTTGCCACGTACTTATTGAAGTGTGTCCGGTGTTATGTGTTATCGTACGCATAAATCAATGGAATTTTTATAAATAATTTATACAATGAGGAACAATAAACAATTTTTAGTTCGTAACATAAATTAAATTTATTGTTTATTTGATTTGTCATCCAAACGTAAGAATCCACCCACACACGCATTCGTTACTATTGTTAAAGAGTACGCCACTGGCGTTTCTTCTCTCATTTATTTAGTAAACTTGTAATGTTTCTATTCTTAACGAGTCCAGTGATGGCGGCGTGCGCGCTCATTTTACTAATTTTCCTGCATTTTCTTATACATGAAAATTGCAAATGTGTGTTTTTCCTTCGCTAAATTTATTTTTATTTTCTTGTGACGTTGTGTGACCGAAGAATGAAAATAGTTAGTTGTACGAAACGGAAAAATATTATATATTTTCTTTCAAAGATTTTTCTTTCTACTACTCTCAATTTGGGTCGGAAGAAAAATATTTTCATTAAATTATAAAAAAGTAAGATTGAAAAATTTTTGTTGAATAAATTATTAAATTTTGTATTTTTTTATTTATTTATAGTGGAGTCGCTCATCTATTGGCGGGATCCGAAGAAATCTGGACCAGTATTTGGAATTGGTTTGGTGTTATTGATTGCTATGTCATGTTTCTCACTGATTAGCGTATTCGCATATGTATCATTAATTGCACTATTGGGAACAATTTGCTTCAGAATTTATAAAAATATACTTCAAGCGGTACAAAAAACATCAGAAGGTCATCCATTCCAGTAAGTAGTTGTGTGTTACAATTCGTAGTGAATCGTTCCGTTTTTATCTAAATTAAATATGTTGATCATTTGCAGGGAATTTTTGGATGTTGATTTATCATTATCACAAGAGAAAGTACAACAGATTGTTACAGTTGGTGTTGCACACTTGAATGCGCTTGTTGCTGAACTACGTCGTCTATTTTTGGTTGAGGATTTAATCGATTCAATTAAATTTGGTTTACTATTGTGGTGTCTTACCTACTTGGGAGCATGGTTCAACGGAATGACACTAGTTATTATTGGTAAGTGTGTTCTATGTGAATGTGTAAAATGCTATAAATAATTTTTAATATAATCAACGAACATTAATTTTAATTTGTTATTTCATCGCTTTCAGCATTTGTCGCCCTATTCACCTTACCCAAAGTATATGAGAACAATAAACAAACAATTGATACAAACTTGGATTTAGTTAGAAGTAAAATTACAGAAATTACCGATAAGTACGTGTATAAATTTAATAAAAACAAATTCTAAAATAATTTCTATTTTGGTATGTATTTACAGAGTTAAAGCTGCAATTCCAATTGGCAAAAAAGAAACCGAAAAAGATAAATAAATAAATTTATTTTAAAGTAAAATAATTAATGAAAATTTAAATTGATCAACTTATTTAATTATTAATAAAAAAAACAACTAAATAAAAAAGTAAAAATTACTTTTCTTTTTTCATTTCCGATTCCTTTTATATTTTACTACTGTTATGTTAAAAACCGAGGTATCCCAAAATATGGTAGAAAAACACTGGTAAACTATTTATCCTCGATGTTTTTGTAATTTATTTAGAAAATATATTTAAAAATAACAAAAAACATAATTTAACTTATATTTTTTATATATTTTTTAGACAAGAGAATTTAAAAAGAGAAAATAATTTCTAAACATTAAATTTAAAAAAAAAGTAAATTATAGAATTTAATTGTTTTTTATAAAATTTTTATTTTTAAATTCGTTATTGTTATTATATATAAATATATAGAGGTTGTGATGAGGATAATTTCAATTTTGCGAATATGCAATATCTGTTTAAAAATAATTAAGTTGGCATAAGCAAGATTATATCTAGTCAACGAATTCTTAACCGCTAGCCATCGCCGTCACAACCTATGTAATAGCACATCAAATTAATTTAGATATTTTTTGTGATCTGAGGTAAGAGAACACGTTGTGTTAATGCTTTGTTCATGCCTGCCTCCCATATTAATTTCCAAATCCCCCAAATTGTGATCATATTTTTTTTTAACCATTTTCGAGCGATCATCTCTCAAAACCATTATGATTTCTATAACGATAATTTTAATTTTTTTAACTAAATACAGATTATATATATAAATAAATAAATAAAAAGTAATATATTTAAGAAACAAAAAAATATATAAATTTATATTTATAAGTGTTTTTATTTAAAAAAAAAAATACAATATTTTTAGAAAATAAGTTATAAAACAGATTTAATTTCTTTTGTTAAATAAAATTGTTTTATTCGCTTTGTTATTTAATTTAAAATTGTAAAACATAAAATAAATTGCCTTTTCTTATTAAAAATAAAATATATTTATATTACGCGGTAATTTTAACGATAAAGTGGCATTTTAATTTTTAACACATTAAACACTTTTTTGACGTTTATGGAAGCGCTTTTCGTTTATGTTTTATTATCGAATATCATTTTATCATTATGATTAAAAACAGCACATATAAATATTTTTTTTTTAAACAAAAAACATCATTTCCAATTTACTAATAAATAAAAAATCGCTATTTAAAACTAAAATAAGATCCTCAATTCAGATTCATGTAAAACAAATAATGAGGAATATAAAATAAAAATATTTTGCTTGTAGTAATTTAATTTATTAAAATTAATTAATGAACAAATCAAGAGAGAAAAATTTAAAAATCAGAAATTTAAATTAAAAAAAAAAACTATTTTCTAAATAAATAAAAATTTAAAAATAATGAAAATTTGTAAGATTATCATAAAATAAAACTACAAGATCGTGTGTATGCTTCAATGCAATTTGTAATAATGAAAATAAAAAAAAATATTTAAAAAACAGCAGATTTAAGGAAACAATAATACAATTTGGAGAAAAATAAATTAACTTTGTTTTTCATTTGTTTAATTTGATCTTGAATTTTAACTTTTGAACGAATGTCTAACATCTACCAGAACTAAAATTAAGACGTATTACATTTTTTACAAATAACCAAACTTATTTTCGCGCAGTGCTGGTGGAATCTCTGGTGGTCTTATAAAATATTTTGTTTTCACACAAAGGAAGTCGAGGATTCTAGATTGTAGAACATTCGATTGATAATGATCGTCTAAACAAATGTTGTGGATATTTTAAAATGTGTTCATTATTTATTTATTTTTATTATTAATTATTTTTATTTATTAACCTGTTCAATATTTTTGCTAATGTTTAATATTAAGCACTTGGATGTAACTATAAAAATAATTTCTACTATTTCTTTATCTTAAAAATTTTTAATTTTTTTATGGAGAATAATTTTATTCACTTTATGCAATTACATAATTTAGTCTAATACTTATAAGCAATTTAGCTCTAATAAATATACTAAAACTAGTACAACATAAAAGCACAGGGACTCGAAATTTCTAAGATATGTGCCTGGGGCACTGCAAATTTGTTAAAAATAGCCTCGGTAATGTTCAAATAGGTTACCTGTTATTATGATTTTTTTTTCGATTTCGTAAAGTTCGAAATCGTAAATTCGATCCACCGTGAATATTCCTATTATGAAACCTTTTTCTTCGTAAAATTTAAGACCATGAAGTTTGCTGTTTTTTGTGTTGTTTTAGCTATAATTTCAACCATCAACAGGGGTCTATTATGAAATTTTCGACCGCGTTCTTTTTGTGTTATGAAATACTCGACGCGTTTTTTAGATAACGTCGACTATTTTACGACAGCTCTTGAGGTGTCGAGTACATAAAAGAAAAGTGTTAAGTGTTGAAAAATAAAAAAAGTTTGTTAGTAAAAATAAATTAATAATTTAAACTTATAAAATTTTAATTAATAAAACTTAATTAATTTAAATTTAATAAAAAATAATTAATTTAACTTTTCACATAAAAAATAATTCATTTCATTTTTCGACATCGTCGAAAAAAAAATCATAATAGCGATTTTTGACGTTGTCGAAATAAATACACGCGTCGAAAATTTCATAATAGACCCCCAGATTTTTTAGATAGCCCGACTGAATTTAATTCGGTTGTAATTTCACAAGAAAAGAAAGAAAATTCAATAATAAAGTTTCAAATAAATTGTAATAAATTAAACTAGTCTATTTTTATAAAATAATTGAGGCCCTAGCGGGTGATGATGGCACAATGTGATTTCTGCCCAGTGCTCTGAATGTCAACGTGAAGAAATTCAAGCAATCGCGAGTAAACGGCGGGAATAACTATGACTCTCTTAAGGTAGCCAAATTATTGTTTTATCAAATACGATATTCGTCACCTATAGAGCAGTCGAATTTTGACATTTGATTTTCATAAAATTCGATTTCGATTTTTTTTTTTGGTTTCATAATAGGGCGGATTTACGATTTTCAAATTTTACGAAAGCAAAAAAATTTCATAATTCAAATTTTCGCAGCGGATCGAATTTTACGATATCGAAAAAAATTCATAATAGGCCCCCGTGTTTATTAACAGGTATTCTCATTCTTCAATAACTCAATATTCAGACTAGTTAAAATCGAGTTCTGGATGCCGACGATTTCTCCTCGATTAAAAATTCTCCCACTTTAGAACACGAAATTGATATTGTGCTAAGATTTATTCCTCTATTATGGTACTCACCTCAGTTGAATTCACCATTTTGAAACATTTGATATTATACTTGTTGAGGTGAGGTGACTTATGTTAACTATACTCACCAACAATATCCTGGTGAGTTCATAGTCATTTTTTGACAAATAAAATGAAAATGGATGACAGAAAAACGTAAGATTTTTTTTTCATAATAAATTGTATATCCCTTTGCCGATCAAGAAAAAAAAATTGGATCAATTGAAGTACAAACCACACAAACGTGTGAGTAAAAAAACATAGTATGTAATGACGTTTTTGATCAAAAAATTTCGCTTGATTTGAAGTACAACTAACATAATTGTGTGTATAGTTATAGTGTTTTTTTTTCGGACGAAAATAAGTTAAAAAGGAATACACAAATGTGTAAGTTGGTTCAAAACACATACAACCATACATTTTTCACATGATTCGTTTGCCTTACATTCACAATTGTGTGGGCAGGCCGGTAAAGGGATATACGATTTCATTTTATAAAATTATTGCATAATAAAAAAATATTTCTAGGTACAAAATAAGAATTTCTAATGAAAAACGCACGAAACGTCAATATTGTGAAAAATGTATGTCCAAAACGCTAAAATTACAATAACGCAAACTTAACAACTAATGGAAATTGTCATAATAAAGAAACACACCTCACCAATCCAGCTGAGGTGAGTCGCCCAATGAGGTGAGGTGATAACCATAATAGGGGCATAATACACCAGTGGCACTAGTTTCCATGGAAATATATTATTTCCCAATTAACTTTGTTTCTTAAATATTTACACCAAACTTATTCCATCAGTAGGCCAGAAAAATACATTCAAACAAAACTGCTAAGAAAATGTTTTGCACAATTTCCTTTTCCCGGGGAAAGCCAGAATAGTGCCACAGGGGAAGGATTTTGATCGAAAATTAAGTCTAAAGTTTGAGAATGTTACTATTGTTTTACGTACTAAATGTGTATTAAATCGTAATATAGAACCTTTCCACACGTGTATTGCGCACAATACATCATGACAACAACAAGAACCCACATTATAAAGGAGTTACCAATGGGATTATATTATTTTCTAGATTGTAGGTTGTTTTGTTATTGACGACTGTTAAAGTTGGGAATGTGACATCTAGCGCATGAGAACTATAAATGTCTGGGAGAGTGACATCTAGCGCATTAAAAATAAGCTGATTGGGTCTTTTTTTGCATGAAATTTTAGCACGGCATACTTTATGAAAATAAAAATTAAGGTCGTGTTTCAATTGGTTTAAATGCCACATAAAAAGTTAAAAAGTTAAAAATTTATTCGTGGTAAATATTTTTTAACTTTTTATCTGTTTCAATTGGTTAAAATTTTGAAAATCACATGGTTGCTTATGTTATGTGTAATTATGAACGTATATAGCAAATTTAAATAAGAAAATATGTAAAATAAATACTATTTAAATATATATTAATTAATTACGGTTAGTTTACATCTAAATCATTACGATTTTTCTCAAAATTTGTACATGACAAATTTCTGTTTACAAACAAATATTTTTGTCAGCCAAATGTTTTCCGCATAAAAATTTTATCAGCTCTTGAAGCAGATAAAAAGTTTGACATTTTTATTCACCACAATTTTTAACTTTTTAACTTTTTATGCGGTATTTAAACCAATTGAAACACGCTCTAACATACAAAAAAAGACCCAATAAGGTTAATTTTTTTGCCGTCAGATCTACTAACAGTTCTCTATAAAAATAAAAATTAACATACAAAAATATCCGGAAAAAGCTTATTGTTTTGCCGTCAGATCCACTTATAGTTGTCTATAAATTTAAACATGAAATGCATAAAGTACGCACATTACCTATTTTACATATGGAGCATTCAATTTTGTAAAAAATAAACAACTCAGAAAAAATTATAACAATTACGGACAGTCGTTTTAATTAATTTTTTCGTCGTCATATTGTTTTGTGCTCATTACACGTGAGTACGTTTGTGAAATATATGAATAACTCCTAGCCTAGAGTTTCAGTTTTCGATCAAAATTGAGCTCAGGAGTAATATACATATACACACGTTTCACAGGGATTTAAACTTTAAAAATGGTACAACACATAATGGGTACAGCGGTAATAATGAAAAGTATCATTAAGCTACATATGTAATTTAAAAAAAAAATATCGCTAACTAATGTTATAAGGGTTTATCTAATTCGTCATAAAGTGATGAATGAATAGCTTTCATAGAATATTATTAAGTAAAAACTAAAATTCCATCGGAAGCTAAATGGATTCTTCCTGACCGAAAAACATAGAAGATACAGTGATATTTATGCAAATTGACAGCTTTCCAGAGCGCAGAATACTTTCTCTGGAATGAAATGTTTGCAAATGTACTAAACTACTAACCCAAACGATGGTTGTTTGACGTTGATTGTACTTTAAAATCTTTGTCATTTTAAAGAGGCCATGATGGATCATTTTTCAACATTTTTCTTGAGAAACCTCCTTGGACCCTAGGTTTGCTGATAACGCCACATTGCACTTTTCTATTTCATTCAACGTGGAACCTACTCCTTCGGAACTAAACGGTAAACGGCTAGAAGTTGTAACCTCGCTTAATTCTGATTTTAGTACAACATTTGAGTAGAGAGAAAGAAATCTATAAGTTTAATGAGAAAAAAACATAAATATGCACATTCTCGCGAAAAATAAAAGTCACAACGAATACCCTTTTGTGTTAAAAGACCATATACTCATGGAATATACAAATTGTTGCATTGGCCAAGTCAGCTTCACGAAAACTTAGGTCCCGCAATAAATGCAGAAGATTCTTTAAATCGCATCAGGTTTTCCAGACACGCATAAGATTTCCATTAGACCATTAATAGGGTGTTGCTGTCAAGTTTGGAGTGGAGCATATGGTATTACGTATTGCTCCCCAGTTACTGGATAGTGGCATGCTAGCCAAATAATACGCAACCCCAGACTTAGAAAAGATCTAGATAACTTACAATATCGCATAGATGCTGCATGTTCTACAGATTAATGCATCGAAACTAAAGGAGAAAGTACCTTCGTTCGACCAGGAAGGGTAACAAGAGGAACGATCAATGCACATAGGCTTACGATAAAGCTGCCGAAACCTCGAACTGAGGAAATCAAACACATTTATTTATCGAACATACAAGCGAATTCCACGCTAAAAGATTTCAATTTCCACTGGACTATAAAATGCGCAATTTTTGAGGCAGCTATCAACCTTTACTTGAAGGATCGCAGTTACAGAAAGCTAGGACAGTCTAAAAGAAAACATGTTATTTTAAAGGCCTCCAAAATTTTAACTCTAATTCTTTGTCATTTGAGTCACTGTGTAACTTGCCATCAATTTTGAAGTGATGGATTAGTAGGACCAAACGTCCTACAGCGTGTTCCTCTGCATGCGTCGTACTCTTATTTAAAGTTTATAACTCTTCAAATTGCGTCGCGAATCCAGACTTGACTTTTCAATGTTTATAGACTTCGTTGATGTCCTAGTTAGATTAAGATTCAACTAATAATTTTTTTTATATCTGGTAGCCAGCCACCAATATCTTTTCTAACATAGTTACTGAAATAACCGCTGTTGACCGCAGGGACCATTTTCTTGCTCACAATTAGCCAAGGAATCAAACCCAAATATATACATATATAAAAATAAATAATACTTGATTACTTACCCCATTTCGACAGACACTATTCTGGTAATTCCCGAGGAATTTTAAATTTTGTAGCAGTTTTATACCCTCTTCCCCAAAGAGTATTCTGACTTTTGGGAAAAATGTTTCTTGGGAAAAGAATATTCCCAATTATAGCAGTTTTGACGATTATTATTCCATACCTATTTTACCTATTTTTTCTAAGCCTTAACTGGGAATAGAATTTAACAGAAATTTATTATTACATATATTCACTTATAGCTATATTATGGCAGACAAATTATACTAAAGTTTGGTAATATAAATTGGAAAGATCAATATACAAACGGAAATCAATCAATATATACAAACAAAATTTATTTATTTTTTAATATAAAACAAATATTAAAATTACACACATATATTAAAATATTAAATCAGTAAAAAATTAATTAGGCCGACAATTTCTTTTAGATAATTGTTTCCTTGTTCCGCAAACAATTAAATTATTTTCCCGTAAATTTATTCCCCAATATTTATGTCCCCAACCGGACAAGTGGTGCAGTGGTTAAAGCTTCGGCACTTGGACCGGGAGGTACTGGGTTCGAATCCCATCAGAGGCTAGATGCAAAGCGAATTTTCATCATCGATTACGATCGGTGATGTTAATAAACACAACTAAGACCCTCTGATGGAGTGCAGAATTCAGCGCCGACCCACCGTCCATGTCAATGTACAGGTTGACATGGAGCTTGCAATGTGCAGGTGGTAATACTGTAGTTGTGTGAGTAGGTGAATAGGTGAATGGGTTAATGATGTGGCGTGAATGCGTGGTATCACAATGGGCCAAAAATGGCCTAAGTGTCAACCACTGAAACCTAAAACCTATTCCCCAATTGACAGAATTAACTTTTGGAATACGGGTAATTGGGGAAAAATATCTGGGGAATAGCTGCTACATTCCTTATTCCCGGGGATCGCCAGAATAGTGCCACTGTGATTAGGTATATTGATTTCCTAAACCTGCTGGTTCGGGACAAAAAAAAACATACTTTAAGACTAGTAAAAGAATGATGCGTAGAAATTAATCTCAAGAAGATATCGAGGTACCTTATGGCTGGTTGACTTACAATTTGTTGGGCTCCAATCTCTAAGGTTACGCTCTCCATTACCTTTCTGCTAGTGATAAGCACAGCTTCTGTTTTATGTTCTGCTAGTTGCAGCCCAGCTGATGTTAACCACTGTCGAATAAGTCTAACCGTCTTATTACAGATCTCCACAACTTCCTCTCTGTGTTTTGCGACAACCACAATCGTGATATCGTCCGCAAATCCAATCACCCTTGCATCACTTGGTATGGGCAGTCGAAGTATACCATCGTACATCACATTCCAGAGAGTAGGACCTAACACTGATCCTTGAGGAACTCCACCATTCACCACGTAAGTTTTCTTCCCCTCCTCAGTATCGTAAATCAAGATCCTTTCGCTAAAGTAGCTGGAAACTAGTCTCAGCAGGTACTTATAGGTATCTTCATCCTTGTAAGTGCGTTAAATATGCAACTCCAGTTTGCCGTGTTGAATGCGTTTTTCACGTCCAATGTAACTATAGCACAATATTTTTTACTACCACGTAGCCATCGAGAACCGGATATCGCCTGGTGCGCCGTATCTACAACTTCTTTAATCGCATCCACTGTTGAGCGCGCCTTTCGAAAGCGATACTGATGCTCTGCCAGGTCTCCTGCTCTAACTATAGCCTCTTGTAACCGGTCACATACAACTCTCTCTAGGGTTTTGCCTGCCGTATCCAATAGGCAGACTGGATGCCAGGAGGACGGCTCGCCTGGTGGTTTGTCTCCTTTTGGCAACAATACCAGTCTCTGTTCCTTCCATTTACGAGGGAACACCCCCTCAACTAAGCATGCAGTATATACTTCCGTGAATAAGTTTGGGTATGCTTTAACCGCCGATTTCAACGCAATATTCGGAATGTTATCCGGGCCAGGAGCTTTATTGTTACCCACTCTGTCACATGCCTTCAGGACCTCCTCCTCAGTAACTGGTGGTACACCATCCTCCTCGTTGTCTAATACTTCTAATACACAATCGGTTTGCTGCGGGAACAGGTGACTCACTATGTCAGACAGCATTGCCGAGCATGTGGGAGCAGTGGCGTAATTGCTTCTGAATTTTTTCATCACCAATCGGTAAGATCTATCCCAGGGATCGCGGTCGACATCCTCGCACAGTTCGCGAAAGCACTTTCGCTTACTTAATTTAATGGCATGCTTGAGTTCCGATCGAGCTTTGCAGTACTGTTGTCGAAGGAGCGAGTTTTCGACGTGTCTAGCACGCTGGTATCGTCTTCTTGCGTTCAGGCACCTTTTCCGCAATTCCGAAATCTCATCGTTCCACCAGAAGACCGGTTTTTTACGGTTATCCACCATTCTTCTTGGCATTGCTGCATCACAGGCTCTTGTAACATGTCTCATCAGCTGGACGGCTTTGTTATTTGCGGTACCAGATAGGGTAAGATCCTCCATCATGAGACGGAAGATGTTCTCCTCAAACGCTGCGGACTTCCATTCTATTTTCTTCCTGTGTCTAACCATGGTCCGTTTGGGTTCACTATCCGCTAGTTCATACACAATAGCTTGGTGATCACTATGCGTATATAGATCGCTCACCCTCCATGCTACTCCTCTATCGGCAAGGCAATGGCTCATAAACGTTAGGTCAACTATCGAGGTGGCATTTCCTCTACAGAAAGTAGGTGTACTTCCTGTATTCATTAATACGACCGGTAATGAAGCGAAGGCCTCTAACAATGCGGTACCTCTGCTATTGTTTTCTCTACTTCCCCATTCTACGGCCAATGCATTGAAATCCCCGGCTATGAGCACCGGGTTGTGGCTCCGTGCATCATCCGTTAATTGATCGAGAAAAGTTTTAAATTCTTCAATCGATGCACTAGGAGGTGCGTAGCAACTATAAATATGAACGCCGTTCACTTTGGCTCTGACAAACCCGTGTACCGTACTCACACCAATTTCCTGTACGGGGTAGGTACCTCAAACTTATACAGCAGCTCGATTCGATCTATCTGGAGCCCAACACCGTCTATCAAGGTTCCTATATTGCTCACACACAATTACAATGTTCGCTTCCACTTCCTGTATGGATTGCTGCAGCAGGTCCTGCGCAGCCTCACAGTGGTTAAGATTGACTTGGATAACTTTCATTTCCAACGTTCTTTTTGCAGCGCTTTCTGGTAAACCGGACATTTACCGCTACCAGTTACGTGTTTGCTACAGCCTTTGGCCGTTTCGTCGCAAAGCATGCATTTTGAATCTTTTTGGCATGTCTTAGCAAAGTGCCCTTCTTCACCACATCTCCTGCAGAGCTTTGATCTATCGGCTTCGCTTCTACAGTTCCATGACCGATGCCCATAACCGTGGCATTTAAAGCATCTAGTCAGCTCTATTTTTTCCCGGATTCGACAGGAAACCCAGCCGATTCTAACTTTTCCTACTTCTAGCACTTTCCCAACCATAGAGTTAGAGAGGCTAACAACCGCTGTCTGCGTTCCTCTGTAGGCTTTTGTGAGTGACTTAACAATACAGGTGCCTTTCACATCTTCAAACTGTGCTTCCAGAGCCTCTCTCACCTCTTTAGACGTGGTAACCTCGTCCATGTCTTTGATCACCAGCAACGCCTCCTGGGTCAAAGTTTTAACTGATGCATTGCCCCCGATTGCATTCGCTAATGGCTCACGGAATATTGCGGTCTTCGGCTAGTCTCCTGTAGTTTGTAGCTCCAACAATAGGTCTCCACTATAAGTTTGACGTATGTTTGCTACTCTTTCCCCCAGAGTATTTAGCGTCGGGTCCACCTTAACTTTCCGCAGCAGATCGGCAAAAGAGATTTCGCCACTCTTCTTTATTAGCAGCGCATCCGGGCGAGCCCTTTTCCTTCGCTGACGTGGTCGTCTATCTGCGTTCTTTTCCCCTTCACTTTCTGCCATTTTTGCTCTGAATCAACTGTCGCAACCTCCAATTGATTTGAAGTCGTAGTTTTTATATCTCCATATTATCCAACATAGATGCTGTGGTCTTTTGCTTCTTGTTTCCATCCGTATCATTAATAAGGGTCTCCGGTATTCGAAGTGCTTGAGGAGCAGCTTTAGTATTACTTCTCTTACTTTGCTTTTTTTCATCACTCTTAGGTGGCGTAGACAACTTCCTCTTACCGGGCAAGTGGTATATCTTCGTTCGTGATCCCCTTCAGCTCCTGTTTCTTGCTCACAGTTTGTAGATGACCTAAATTTTCCTTCCCGTCATTATTGGCCGGTGAAGTTTGGCACTGCTTTTCCGAAACACTCATCTTACC